>VSDK01005960.1:4805-59619 GCA_009767595.1 Symbiodinium kawagutii
ACCAAGAGTGTCTCACCGAGAGTGTCCCACCAAGAGTGTCTTGCCAAGAGTGTCTCACCAAGAGTGTCTCACCAAGAGTGTCTCACAAAGAGTGTCCCACAAAGAGTGTCTTGCAAAGAGTGTCACACCTAGAGTGTCTCGCCAAAAGTGTTTTACAAAGAGTGTCTCACCAAGAGTGTCTTACAAAGAGTGTCTCACAAAGAGTGTCTTGCAAGAGTGTTTCTCTCGGAGTGTCTTACCAGGAGTGTCTTACCAAGAGTGTCCCACCAAGAGTGTCTTACCAAGAGTGTCTCACCAAGAGTGTCTTACAAAGAGTGTCTCACAAAGAGTGTCTTGCAAGAGTGTTTCTCTCGGAGTGTCTTACCAGGAGTGTCTTACCAAGAGTGTCCCACCAAGAGTGTCTTACCAAGAGAGTCCGACCAAGAGGCGAGCATTCGGGTTCGTGGGCTCCATCTTGTGTATTTTCCCTTGTAATCATAAACAATTGGTTGGTTGACTAGTATTTGTTCATAGGCGTTGAAACCACCAATCAGTTAAGGATGTTTGAGGTTGCTTCATAATTTTGAATTAAATCAGGCGCAGTGAGACCCCAGCAGAGCAGATGCACTCAGTTCAACTTTTAGGGATGTCTCCCGTGGGCAGCGAGTCATTTTCTGCCAGGAGAGGCCGTTTGGATACGCGCAAAGTCCCCGTAACGGCCAATCATGGGATACTCACCATCAATCTCAACTTTATGCCAATCCTGCAGGATTGTTTTGTAATTATATATATAATCTTCAGCAATTCCATGGACTTTTCGCAGTTGATGGTAGCAAAGTGTCATTAACGGTGGACAAAAATTCGTATTGTTTTTTGTATTGCCCATAGCCGTGGACAATCATGGCTGTTGTCAACCACTATAGTATCAGACATTAGATTAAACCACTACTGATGTTTATGATAACCACATGCCACCATGTACCACCATATGCATCCCAAAACCACTGATCATATACCACAAAGTCACTATAACTCTGCCTCTGACTATGAGGTTGTTTCCTACTAAGCCATCAGTAGCCATCATATGAACCATGCATTGGCCATAGATCAACCATACTCCCAGACGCTTCACGGATGGCATAATTATCAACATTTACCCATAAAATCACCTAAATGTATCAAAATGAAGCTAATTTTAGCAAATTCATCCGTAGAATGACCAACATATACCAATATAATTACCCATCAATAGTGCATACATGCAGTTCCATGCAGCATTTGGGTCTGTCTTACAACCATAAATCAACCACGGATTGACTCGTTTTCTTCCACGGACCTGTAAACGAACTCATCCACTTCGCTTTGCATCCTGGAAGTCGCTGCCCGTGACATGTGGCTAGCATGGCTGTGGACTTTCTCCGTGGTCTGATGAAGAAATTGTGGGCAGCAGTTCACTGTGGCAATGGTTCACCTCTTTGGTCAGTGACCTACCTCCCAGTAATTGTTCACCTCTTTGGTCAATTTTACCTCCCAGTTCTTCCTAACCAATGGCGATGGGGCTGAAGCAAGTCTTGCTGTACCGTTTCTGGTTCAACTGGATGAAACCCCCCTTGGAAGGCGGCGAGCATCATCAATGATTCACTACATCCACTCTTGGTGGACGTTGGTAGTCATTGACGATCAATGACGATCAATATTTATTCATATGGGCAGTTTTTTGTTGTTAATGATTGCTGTTGTTAATGTGGATCAATTATCAAGCACTATGTTGTTATAGTAGTTGTTCATGTCATGATTACTGTTGTTCATGTCATATGGGCAGTTTTTTGTAAGCACACAAGTGGTTGACATGAGCAGTCGATGAATCAACAGTTGCAAAAGTTAACCAGCGACATTGATCAACCACCATAATCATCAACCAAGATTCTAGCATGAACTCTTCATAAACCATCAGCTAACCATTGACCAAAAACCACACAACCAGTGAAAGTACATTGCTAGCAATGTGTTGCAAAGCCCAACTATTTATAGTTATATTTGCTCTACCTGGTAGTTACCCTAGTTATAATCTGGTAGTTAGTTACCCTAACTACACAACCTGATTCCAATCCATTGCTGCCATCGCAGCAAAAACCACCAGACCACCAGACCCGACGTTTCGGGCAGAAATTCGGCCGGAGAGCCGACATGCCATGTCGAACTGGGATCCTCTGCAGGGACGACGAGTCACCGCCTGGGTCATCTCCTGACACGGGCGTCCTCCAACTGATCTTTACACTTTGGTCAACTCACCTGGCAGTCAAACAACTGAATTATGAGATGGGAAACCGTTGGAAACCAGCCATAAATGGTGGATTTTCCAGTGCGGGGTTAGTTCACCAGAAAGGTTTTTTTTTGGATAAATGGCTGATCAAAGGTCAAGCCTTGATCATTGAACTCCTGTGATCCGTCTACCAAGCACCACTTGTAGATCTCAGCGAAGCTAATGAGAAGCCCCTGAAAGAACACAATGGTTGATGGATGGCTGGGAATTCATGATGTTTCGCAATGGCAATGGCTGATTCATGGCCACTGAAAGAAAAGGTAAGAAAAGGTGGCTAACTAGTGATTAATCATGGGCGATAGTGGTCAATGTTGATTAGTTCATGTTTGGCATTGGTAAATCCGGGGTTGGTTTGTGTGTGTGTGTGTGATGGATTGCTCATGTTTGGAGTCTAGAGCTGATCCATTGCTGAGGCACATGTGCGATTGTTTGTGCACCGTTTTATCTCTTGGTTTTCCCGGCTAGAATCCATGTATCAGCCAATCTCCCAAACAGGTAGCTAGAGCCCCAGGAAGACTTCCCCACAATTGCAGAGTGGTGGGTGGTTGATGGTCAGTGGTCTTAAATAATAAAAAGCAGATCAAGTACTGCGGTTTCGATGTCCTTGGTTGCTCCGATTTAGGGACCACCTATGGCTTTGACCTCGCAAACCAATGAGGAAACGAATTAGTGTCAACACCCAGAATGCCATAAGCGGTCATCAGGTCCACTCTGGTCACCGTCATCGCTGCAGTGACCCCGGCCACGACATGACCTGCCCGGCTGGTTCCCGCCGCATGGAATTGATGGTGGCCGCAGTTTGTGTTCTTGTGTAAAAAACGGCCTCCAAACATCTCGGAGAACTTTGCCGCCAAAGCTCCGTGGGCACAAGGATGCACAAGGCTATCTCATGCCATCTCACTATATCTTTGTTTTGAGAATGTTATTTCAGCAGTTTGTTGGGTTGGATGCTGACGTTGGACGATGTTAGAGCTTTGTTGGGTTAGATGTTGATTTATAGATAATTTGCATAGGGTTAGAGTCGAGATTCCATTGCCGCTTCTGGCGCTGCAGAAGCATTGACAACATCTCAACCAATGGCCATTTCCAGAATATTCTGGCGGGCTTCCTCTAGCTTCGAGTGAGGATCCCTTTAACATGATAGCAGCCACATGTTATTGACCTGATGATCTAGCAGCTTACCCGTCATCAAAAGATCCTTTGGGTGGACGTTGCCTGGTGGGATTTCTTCTGGCAGATTGCTCCCAGGCCCATATTCTGAAGAATGATGATCGATGATGATCGATGTTTGTGATTTGTGTTGCCTTTGTTGGTATGTTTCTTCCCTGGCATTCAAAAAGAAACATATGCTTTTGCTGCTATACCCACATGCCATTAAAAAACATGTGTTACATGGTTTTCTTGTTGCTATAACGGCCAAGCCAGGTGAACAACATATGTTTCCACCATGATTTTTATTGCACTTGGTACCAACCATGAAAAAAGCCATGGCTCCGTTGAAATCTGAGGGCATACGCCTGCTTCCCTCATCAAGCCGCAGAGCTCGCCAGCTCGACTACTTCATAGCTACCAGCCATTCATCAGCTGGTCGCTATAGGAAACCACGCAGCTAGCCCCTTGATTCCCCTGTAATTTGGTTGACTTAAGCTGGTTGCATGGTTGACTCTTTAGCTGTGAATGGTAAGCTGGTGACTTGCTTAGTCATCGGTGAAAATCTGATGCCCTGAAGCGCATGCTGCCTGTCCACGGTGCGGGTCGTAGTTGAGCAGTTGTCCCCAACGGTTGAGAAGTGCGGGTGGTTTTTTTGCAATTGATTGAGCAAAATGGCTTTGGATCAGTATCGATTATATCAAGCTTTGGATCAAATTGATTATTGCAGTTGATATTGATTTTTTGCAATTGATTACTGCGGGTGGATGTTTTTTTTGCAAAATGGCTTTGGATCAATATCGATTATTTCAAGCATGGAGAATCAATGGGAATCATTTATAGTTTATATGCTCTCATAGAGATGATCAAAAACATAGATATAGAATTCCCATTGAAATAGTACTCCCCTATCTGGCAATATGGATTTGCATGATCCGTTACAAACCAAAAAAACAAAAAATAGTAGGGAAAAGAAAGCTTAATCACCATACAGGAGGGGTACCGGAATTTGACCCGTATCAAAATCACACTACCCCAGTGGGAATTTGAAGTACTGATCAATGGGTGGTTATGGTTGTAGTGATTATCCGCAATAGCCAGGTTGTCCCTATTTGTAACCAGGTTGCAGGCATAATGGCATGTCACCAACCATCAGCGACCATGGTTAAGCATAAACCATTCCTGAGAAGTGACTATTTGTCATGGTTGCCTTTGCTAGGCATTTTCTAGAGGTTCGGGAGTTATTCATGACCACAACCCATACCTTCTGAACAACACAGAGATCAGCGGAAGGTCTGCATGTTAGGGAATAGCCCTGGCAGAAACGGACTAAAATACGGCAAATAAACAATATAGTTATCGATCGCATGCCTACATGGTTAATAAGCATGGACAAATAGAACTAGATTAAAGTTTTTATAGTTAATAACAAACCTTTGTCGACCCAGTTCAAGCCATGATTTATTGACCCTTTGTTGGGTATCAATCCCCTGTAGCCAACCTTGCTGATAAGCATCCAACTATCAATCGGGGACTCTTTAGATGAACCGCCTGACCATTTGTTGACTTGTCAAGCGACAAGGGATTAGTGAACCATCGTTGGTGACTAGCAATGACTAGTTCATGATTGATCTCAACCAATGAGTAACGACTACCCGTACAGCAACTGGTCACTGTTGATCAGTGCTAGTAGGACAAAGGTCATTAATTAGCCAGATGCAATCAACTACTACTATTCAGCCACTATCTCCCTAACCAAATTAAGTACAGTATAGTACAGTAAATCAATATTAGCACCATGTTAGTCAACTATATTTGATATTTGACCACTTTGATGAACCCCTAACCCAGCTCCAACGCACTACTTGCCGTGGTGGGAACTGCTGAACTGCTGTGTTTGGTCGACGACGGACTTTCAAATCTCACAACCCGTCGGATGCTCCGTTGAAATTGCCCTGGGGCCATTGAAGCGTGTGGCAGATTGCCATTGTCGCTGATGAATGGTGATATGCGCATATATGCGCTATTGATTTGACAATTGCCAGCAATAACGAACCATGGTGGCTGATCAGTGTGCTATGAATCAACACTTAATGTTCACTCATGAGCTGCTATGAGTCGTGTTTTTATCTATGCATCACCTTTTTCACTTTCGATGAACTATGAGCAAAAACCGTATCAAGAAGTCTTAGTTAGTTTCACCACAAGCACCAAAACTATGAACAAATGCTTTCGGTAGCCACAATGACTATTTTTGCTTGATTGCCATTCTGTACATCTATTTTTGATAACCGCGGCAAATCGATAGCATAAATGCTGATTAATGACAACTGAAAACGGTTTGACATTGCAATCAACACCGTAAGGAATGTTAATTCCTTATTATTCACAACCAATGTTTGAACGAGCAGTAGCTAATACCTGAATAGATCACCAGTTCTGCTTGGTCAGCCGGATATACATCACATCTCAAGCTAGTAGATCCAAATTAAACATACCAGCGCTAGTTTGACCAGCTCAATAGCTGCTGAATCCTCGTGTAATGTAAAGTGGGTTTTGCAGATTGTTCGCTTTTGGATTATGAACCATCTTAAATCTATCAGAGCCGTTCACCGTTGGAGTAATCATATTCATAAATAGTCGTTTTTAATTTCAAAAAAGGTTTCCCTTCAAGGAAGATCCAATATCTGAACAATCCATGCCAAACCATTTCAGAAGAGAACTTGTAGCAGACAGGAGCAAAATCTAATCTTTAAAACAATTATTTTGTTAATTGACATCCTACGCGGACCGAAGTGCCAAGGTGATAAGTGGTGAAAATGGACATCGTTGCGGACAGTAAGTCGTCATTCTCCAGTTGTTTTACATTGGCCATTATGCAGTAGTTTAAAGGTTAGCCATACTGGAAGCTAATTTTTGAAATTTGAGTTTAAAACAGCCTTGGTATCATCCCTGCGGGCGCCTCTGTGAGGCGGCAGACAGCCACGCCTAACAGCCCAGCGAGAGATAGAGAGGGGGGGTCATCACAACTCCCATGATGAATCATCAGTTGACCATTAGTTACACTTTGCTAAACGAACGAGCAATGGAAATCACCATGTTTTACAGAGAAACCAAGGGAAACCATTGATAGTTCGTGGATTTTCCATTGCCATGTTAGTTTACCACAGGGCAACCATCATCATGAGCCTTTTCCAACAATTCATAGTCAGCATTGATCATTGTTGACCATCACAGTGGCAACAGTATTATCCGTCGCTGGACGTTCGTCATTTTGCTGAGCTCAATGACTAGTAAGTCGTTCTGTGGTCGTGATGTTAGTGCAACATACTGGCTGTTCATTCCACCATGTTCAAAATTGTTCGTAATGAGTAGTGGTGATATTTCACGACCATTTTTAATCGAGATGCTTCAAACTCCAGATGTTTTGACAACGTCAATCACCACTAAATCTATCCTGTATCAAATGCTATTCCCATCTTTTTGCTATGAGAACTAGTTCCTGCAGTCATCAATATGTGTTTCTTGTTCACCATGCTATTATCGCCAGTAACCATCAACCATGCTTATACCCTTTAGCCACCAATCACCAACCATTGCCACAATCAGCGCGATTCAGCACTGAGCATCGACTCGCCAACTAACCAGCCACAGAGCCACGCCTCACTGAGCCCCGGTGCGGAAGAGTTGAAATTCAATGGCCGTGTTGCGTGAGGTGATGCGAGTCACGTGAAGCCATGAATTTCCCAGAATTGGTGCTTAACACGGGTTCAAACATAGAGGAAAATCATGGAAGATGCTGGAACTCAGCACCCGGCTGAATATCTTTCGGGCAAACCCACTGGACGCCCCAGCAAAAAAAAGGATTGATGCGACTTATTCACCACGTGGCTTTATCATGTTTTTAACAATGGTGATGGCTATATAGTTGTCCAAACTAGGAGACGATAACTTAACCAACAATACTGGCGAAAGACTCCGGTAATCTAACATAACAATTCGCAGCTGGCTGGAAAATTACATGTTTTTGTAGAAAAGCCTGGGAGACGGGAGACCCGCAGCACTTGGTGCATTATCAGTTGCTAGGTCAGGTTACTTGAGGGCAACATGAACGTGGAAAACCAGAATGTTTCGACGACAGTTCCTTAGAAACATAGTATACAATGATTGAACATGTTGTTGATCGGCCACTTGTTTTATGTACGCCATTTCAATGTGGCCATCATCAAATAGCCAATTTGGCCATCAAACAGCCCCAAATAGTCATAGCCAAGCAATACGAAGCCACACCCAGAACTGCAAGCGCCGGCCAATGGACGAGAGAGAGCGTCCCCAGTCATCGGCATATGGCGTTGGTGTCCCCTCCAAAAGTGGGTCGTGATTTTACAGCTGGAATCATTTTTGGGAGTTTTGTGGGAGGAGATGTCCATGATGTTCATGTTTTTCAGGTTTTTGTGATGTCCATAATGTTCCTTTTTTGGTATATTAAAAAGGACGGATTTTCTCGTGGTGCTCCTTTCACTTCATCCCATCCTTCACTGCGGCATGATCGGGGGTCAGAAGGTCACACGTTAGCGATGGTCAATCCTATGGTTGATATTGGCCGACATGTTGGAAGATGGACTCATGGTTGACGAGTCAATGCCCCTTGACTAATTCATTGTTTGGGGGCCGCCATTCAGCACAAACGTTTGATCCGTAGCAGTAAACCCTTACAATCGATTTTAAAATAACCAGCCCTCTAAGCTAAACTAGGGATGATTTATTGATATGGATATCCGATCGTTGTGACCACCGCCCCTTGGCTGATGTCTTCCCAAAAGACCATGGCTCTGAAGATCAAACTCCCTAATTGATGTGTATTGGTGATGGTTGATTCATTGATAATTTGATTGGTTTATTGATAAGTTGATCTTTGGTTGGTTGGTTGGTTGGTTGGTTGGTTGATGGTTGACGATGTTTGATTGTTGGTGGGTGGTTTATGTATAAGTTGATTGATTGGTCGACACTACCACTGATCAGCCTCTTTCTATGACCCCGTAAGGTGGTTTCTCAAAATAGGGGACCCAAAAAATGGTTGATTTATCACTATAAATGACTATTAAAGGATGACTTGGGGGTACCCCTATTTTGAGAAACACCCATAAAACTGTTGGTTCATGGTCTTTAGCCCTGCTGAACTGAACTCCTTGATGGATAGTTGATGGTCAAAGCCGATCGATGGCCATGGATCGTTCGCAGCTTTCGCCTCATGTGAACTCACAGCGTAGGATCGAGAAAATCTCCGCTCAGATCATGACTGGATGAAAACCGCGACCGCATGGCCCCTGGCGCCTGCTAAGGGGCAGTAATCATTTGGTGGTTTCTCACAATAGGGGTACCCCCAAATCATCCATTATTAACCATTTAAAGTAATAAACCCGCTATTTTGGGGGCCCCCTATTTTGAGAAACACACCCGTTTGTTTGGTGGTTTTAAACATTTTTTTAATTTTCCCTAGTACTGATAAACCAATGGTTGGTTGACTGGTATTTTTCATAAGGGTTGAAACCACCAACCAGTCATGGTCAAGGTTTGATGATGCGTCAATTTTAAGTACATTGTGGATGAATGATCCGTGATTAGATGATGGTTTAATGGTGAATTACTTGGGGTTCATGTCACCACGGCAAAAAACATGTTTGAATTGGGTTTCATGATGGTCGAATCAAATAAGTCATCAGGGAGGTTGTTATGCCATTGCTGACGATTTGAGGGACAATTTAGTTGTTTCTCAAGTCATAGGGGTCCCCCAAAGTAACCAGCCTTTTTTTCCATTTATAGTCATAAACCAGCTTTTTTTGGGCTTCCCTCTTTGTAGCATTCATTTAGTTCCCCAGGGATTGTGTTTGCAGCATCCTTTCCGGGCTAATCCTTGGGACACCCTGGTAACAAAAATCATGATCAACAGTCAGCTGTTCAGCAGCACGTTATGATTCGAAGTGTGATGTGTCCCTTGCTTCAGCTGGTTGATGATGGAATTCACGACGAGGTCCAGTTTTCGAACTGGTTGGACAGACCCTGCTCCCAGGAATTGCAACAGTGCGTGTGTTTGCATTTGTCAACGGTAGCGGCGCAAAATATCCACATGCTAATTTTTTTTCCTGCTAGACGTGCTCATTTAATTGTAAACAAGGTTTGAGGGCTCACCCCACATGAGGGCCGCAATATCACATATATCCATGCGGTATCTCCAATAAGCAACCATTGGTTGTCAGTTGCTGAAGGTTGTTGTCATAACCCTAGCTTCATGACCATCTATGTCTACATCAAGCCATGTTACAACCATAGTTTCTTGATCATCGCATCTTACAACCACAGGGAAATCAATCCCTTCATGCGATGATCCCCCCGTGGTGCTACCCATGCCATACCATGCTGCTGCACCTTTCCCCAGCTTCGGGCCCCACACCCGGGGTGGCCGGACCCGGGAGGCGCGGTACAACGGTGGTACCGTGGCGGTGCGTGGTCGTTCAAGGATGTTACAACGGTGAGTAATGACCGGTATGGGATTTGGCTAGGGGTCAATGTTAACCAACCAACCAACCATGGTTAACTAGCTGGTTAATGGGTAATAATAAGGGATGATAGTAGGGGATATACCAACTATATAGGGCTATGGGCCAATACTGTGTGATGAAGAGGGACTTCGGTGGATTACAACCTGCCTTTTGATTGATCCATTTGTACATGCGTAGCACTTACTGCGCGTGCTCCGACAGAGGCGGTCAACGGGATAATGACCACCAATAATAAGGGAAACAATGACCAATGGTAGGGCATTCGGCTGGGATAGTGATGTGAATCACCATGACCACCATAACCACCATACATGTAATGGTGAGGTAGTGACCGGTAATCGTACAATGCTGGGACAGTGATGTGAACTGTTTGGTTAACTATGGTTGGTCATGGTTTAACGTCTAGTGGCTGAACAAATACTGTTTTCCTTAGCTGTTGGTATTTCCACATTTTAGTGTTCGTTAACAATTAGCAACTGGGAAACAAACATTGCAGGGGTGATACGGCTTGTGGTTTCAAACATTTTTGGTTATTTCATGGACAGTACTAACAAAGGCTTGGCTGGTTGACAAGCATATGCTTTTCATAGGGTTGGTTCAACCATCAACCAGAGATGGTGAACAGTCGCAAGTTATATCATGTCACTCTTAGTGAGCAGTGTGTGAACTTGATTTGTGGAATGCTGTCAATGGTGAAGACGAGTTGTTCACTGTTGCTATTACTAAGGAACTTGGTTGTATAAACACTTTTTTCTTCGTAATCATGGTATAATCATGTTAACGGGCACTGTATGAGCTTGGTTTATTAACTGTCAATGGTATGAAGCTGGTTGATATGAACTTGATGGTGAACAATGCCTTGGTAGAACGATCGGTGTGTCACAAAAGGCAATATATGGTATAGCAATCTTTGAATTATGACCACTAGTGCTAACAATGATTAGCAATGGTTTGAATGGTAGAACAGTGTAATATGGCTGATACTGTATGTGGATGTTCAATGTGGAAAAAACATACTGGCATCACGTGGCAGCCGCTGGCATAACATGATACCCAATTAAGGAGATATGCAATATGTAATGTTGCCTGCCTACTGTAGCTAACCTCAGCTGCTACCCCCAGGTAAACAATGTTTAAGCAAAAAATGTCAAGCCATCATCGATTCATTTCTACGCCTGTCACTGCTTCTTATCGCAATAGCCCTATCCAGGTTATGACAACCTAGTCGGGTAGTGATCAGCTGTGGTAGCCATCATTGTTGACCCATGTTCATGCTTAGGCCCACCTATAGTGGTTAGTAGTAACCATTAAGCATACTCCATTCGTAGGTTCACAGCAAGAGTAGTAACCTCCGAACCATGGCAGTAGGTATGATATACCTACCATGATTAGCCACGAAGAATGATGGTCATGATTGGTGGAGCAGCTTCTCTACGAAATAATCCCAACGAATCCCAAGGAATCCAACCACTCCCAACCCTTCCAATCCCAAGTAGTTAATCTCCACCATGGGCACTATCGCTTGCAGCCGTTGTGACATCATCTGAGCGCGTCCCGTAGGTCCCGCAGGGGCGCAGCTGAAGCTCGTGCAGCATGGTGCACAACCTCAGCCGTGCACGGAGTGTGCAGCGGACGGCAGATGCGTGAGGACAGGTCCATAGGGCTATGGATCAATATGGAGCTGGTTAAGAAGAGCTGGATAATGGTCAATAATAAGGGATGGCAACTAACAATCATAGGGAAAATATACGAACTATATGCCGATGGACCAATATGAACCAACCAATAATGGGTGATAGCCACCAACACTTTCATAGGGAAAACAGCCTGATCACTCATAGGGGAAAAAGGGTTGAAAATCACATCAATTCGGGGGATAACAACAAACCATGATAAGAAATACAATGGTTCACAATGGGACGCCATGGGTACAGGCTGAAGTGACCCAGAAACATATAACTGGATAGGTCACCCGTTCAGCTTGACTAGTCTTGGTCAGAAACTGCTAGCAAGTAGAGCTGGATCAAATCTTGATGGCACGCCAAGTTAACCACCTATTTGACTGGACCTGGCGAGCTGAACCTCTGGGATGGGAATGCAACCACTTCAACTGGGGACCCAAAAATCATTAAAAACCAATATCCACTTACTTCCAGTGACTCCCAGCATACCAATCTTTCCTTTCCGAGGCGTTGACGCTTCGGGCCGGAGATGTCTGGAAACCAAAGGGGCGAAGGTTGGTGCTTGGCGCAAGCTGTTGTGAGTGCTTGGGTACCCGGAGGTGAATCCAGTGGTTGATTGGATGGTTACGGGGGTTATTCTACTGGTGTTGATGGGATCATTGATGACTATGCTATGCCTGATATGACCCAACTCATCCGGAGTGCTGTGTTGAAGGTATCTCGACCAACAGTGTCAAACGTGATATGTTTATCCAGCATTGATCGGTTGCTGGTCGATGGTGTACGGTCCAAGATTGCCGATTTGGACTTGCAAGGGGACCGGCAAGTTCAACGACACTGCCGGTATACGTTATACGCACTTGTTGATGATATGCGTGTTTACCGGCACAGTAATTTCTAACATGGACTAAGACTGGTATGGTTACAGCTCCCAATGCTACCAAGAAGAAATGATTGATCCTGAATCATGCGTTGTGATTGGTTAACGTGGAACCTCATTATTGGTATGTTTGTTGCTTCCTGGTGCTTCATGGTGAATGGCTACCATGTTTGTGCCTGAGCTAATGGCATGCCGGGACGGATGTTGGGCCAACCTTTCGCAGCAGATGTAGAACAGTGTTGACCTATCTACTTGGTGCCTTACTGATCCATAGGGCAGCAGCTTTTTGTAGTAATGAGCTAGTTGATTCTTGCAGGTGATTCGACATCGTAAAGAAATGAAACTGACTGTGATGTTGTTTGGCAATGATTGAGTTTTCCTTGGGCTCAAGTGTAAAACTAACTATGTTTTTTTTGGGTTCACTACAAGAAAACCCTCCAAAAGCAGGTGTAGTGAGCCCATGGCATAGGACCATCCATGACTTTGAAGCTCGCGGCGATGGACTACACAGGGCCTCTCACACCGTGGTGCACGTAGTGCGGAGTGCATAACCGAGCTCGTCATACCCCGCGCGTCGTAAGAACAGCTGCGAGGGGCAAACTTTTGACCACACCGATCTGGAGCCGCTGCTGACCTGTTGACTCATGGTACATGATTGTGAATTGATGTCAATCATGAATAGAAAGGCACAACCGGCAAAATCCAGGGGGACAAACATCAACCAGTTCATGCAGTCCTTTCAAAAAAGCGCTTACAACTGTTCCCTTGACGTATAAAAACGCATCAATGATAGCTGGCTGTTGGTTTTAAACATCTTTATAGTTTTCCCAGTAATGCCGAATGATTTGGTTGGTTGACGCATATTTTTTCACAGGGGTTCTCAATACCAACCAGCCATCAATGACAACTTTCAATTGATCTTATATACTCGCCAGCTTCAGGGATGGGGTCACACTTCCCATAGTTCCTGCCACGATCACCTGGCTGTGGGTCAAAACCCCGTACCCCTGGTTCCCCTATCATTGGCCATTGTTTCCCTTATTATTGGTGGTCATTATCCCCCATGAAATTGGTTGGTTAATATTGACCCATAGCCACCTTGGAACCCCTTGGAATGTCACCCTCCCAGGCTGCTTCGCCGGTGGCTCGAAAAATCTTAGCCACGGCTGCGTTGGCAAAGGTACAGGTGCTGCATGGGGACCTCGCAGGGGGATGCCATTGCTGCCTGCAGGGGTGCCATGGCGGGTGGGAAGATTCATGTGCCAATAGATTTAGCAGAAAATAGTAGTGTACGCCATAAAAATCAACAATCATATAATATTCATATAGGGATGATATAATATGGTCACAGAAGTTCATCACAGGCACATTGCAATTTCCTGAGGGATATTCCAATTCTGTGATACCCATATGCCGATTGATTGCTAAACATTGACCACCAAGCAGTCATTGCGATTGTCTGGCTCAGCACCGGCTCGTTGTGGCTGAAGATTGCTGGAGTTTCTGCGAGGGTAGGACGCATGACCTGCTTGTGCTGGAAATCGCCATGGCGGTTTTGAGAAGGGTTGGTGGTATACCAATAAGCCGGTTACTAGATCCTTCTAGAAATCAACCATTATATATATATATATATATATATATACCCTTAGCTTCCAAACTCTAGAAATTTGCCGGGTATGAAACGACAACTCGTCTTTACCCGTGATTGAGTACCAAACACCGTGTTTGCAGGGTAAAACCGGGGTTTGGCCCAAAACTCGTGTGTGCCTCTAGATACGGACATTTCCAACTAACAATTGGGGTTGGTTCGATATCAACACCGCAAATTCGGAATGAAGCACAATTTGGTTGACATCTTTTTGTTTTTTAAGGATCCTGTTGGGGTAAAACACGTGTTTGGCATCCTCTACAAATCAAAACCCGGTTTTACCCATGATTTACTCGTGATTTACCCGTGATAACCCGTGATTTACCCCGGTAAAACCTGTGTTTGGGACAAACCTCGGTTTTACCCATACCCGTGATTTACCCGTGACGTACCCGTGATTTACCCGTGATAACCCGTGATTTCAAACACGGGTTTGGAAGGTTTCCGGCCATCCAAAAAAACGTCTTTTATGCTCCAAAATAGCAAACCAAGGCACCATCGTTTAGAGCTGGACAACTCGGATTCAATTCATAGCAATTCAACCGCCAAAATTGTGGGAAGAGAGAAACCCATGTTTTGACAGAACACCGTGTTTACCTTCCAAACACCGTGTTTCGAAGCACACCTGACCTTTTTCAAGGTTATGGAAGGATAAGGTATATATATTATTGATAATTGGTGACCATCATTGATCGGTTTCCAAGGATAACACAGTTGATTACCACTAATATCCACTAATCAATCACTGCACCACAAAATTCCATCCCTGGAAAACCTAGGTCAACAATGGTCACCAAGGATCGCCAGGAGACCCAGGATCCAGATCTAGATAGAGATAGTGATTGTTGTGCCCAGGATCGGCTACCAAGGAAATGCTACCCAGAAGCTACGTCTAAGGATGTACCACCATATCTAAGCAGGAGAAGAGTACTGCATTTCTTTGTTTCAGCATGTTTTGACAAGGAGTTCGAGGTAGCGTGGAGCCAGTTTTGTGCTGCTGCGGGCGTTTGGCTCCAGTCATGTTGTTGGTGGACATGTACGGACAAAATTCCTAGGAAAGACCTGTCATATCCCAGAAATGCTTGGGAAAAGCGACCTAGGACACCCCTATCATTGGTGGTCAAGACACGGCTTTCCTGTAGATTTTCCCATTAACCAACCCATCGACCATAGATTTTAAAAACGCCTTCGGAAAAGTCGTTCAGAATCCAGCCATCTTGGCGCCTGAAGATCTGATTAAGCTTTCTTCTCTATATGTGCCAATCCACCATGTCATCAACATGGTTCTAGGACCAGCTGAAGGCCCGTTGCGGCCAGTAGCCGCTCAGTTGCTGAGACCGTAGTGATGTTGGGAAGCCTTGAAGATGTAACTCAACTAGTGAATCAGTGTGTTTCTTCCAAATATGGAAGTTGAGCAGTACCATGAGTTTGTGGAAGTTCGTGAAACTAATCCATGTGGAAGTTATAGAATGTGGTCATGGTAGATTAGGTTGACAGTTAATATTAGTAATTAACGGATATGGTGATATGGTGCAGTTGGAAATTAGGGGTTTGTGAAACTAACCTCGGAAGTCAGCGAAGTTAGTGAAGCTAAGAACTCGCAGTTGAGAATTGCTGGCTGCAGTCGCTAGCGCCGGCGCCATGGGTTTCCCCAGCTGGTGCCCGTGCTGGATGCTGGTGCTGCTGCTCAGATGTGCGGATTCCCGGGAGCGGCTGCTTCGGGATGGCTGTACCATGCTGGAAGCAATGGATTTAGCCGTGAAATTCCCAAGTTATTCGAGGAAATTTGTTGGGGTCATATCCTCATTCTGGTGGGATTATGTCGTTATTTTTTGGAGGATATTGTTGGGGTATGTTGGGGTTACATCCTCATTCTTGTGGGAATTGTTTTGGTTGGTTATTGAGGTTGCATCTCTACTATTGTTGATCTTCATATTGTTGATTGTAATAAAGCCGTGTCTCGTTTAGCGGTGGTCAAACTGCGGCATGGATCGTAGTTTAGCCAAGAATTTGATAATCAAGGAGTGGGTGCGTCAGACAGGGAGGCCAGCTGGCAATCATCCACTTGTCGCTGGAAGTTTTGGGGCTTTAGGGACGCTAAGCCATCAATGGTGGCCAGCGAGCAGTAAGATCAGAGGAACAGCTATTCACCAACCGTTTGCTTTTGATGGCATCCTTGGCATGGCCCCCTTGGCAACTGCCTATCATCAATTGGTTGGCGCATGGCTCTTGGTCCTTCTGTTTGGAGGCGATCAATGTTTACATCGAAAGAATTGCTCAACACATCACACATCGGACCATTGTTGATCAGCCAATCCGAATCATTATTGGTGGTCATCAGCCGTTCTAGAAAAAACATGGCCTACCATTATGACCATGATAGCTCTATCATACAAATGATATGAGCTATGAGGGGCGGCTCTTGGCGATACATCAGCACATTTCGCACCGAATTCATGCACCACCTGCGCAGTTTTCGGATTCACCATGACAGCACGGACCCAACTCCAACCATTCACCGTGGTACCCCAACCCGTGGAGTGGCCCCATCCGATACCGTCGGTGCTTGGTCAGTGCCGCTGCTGAGGTAGTGACCTCGTTGCTGCTTGGGCCTCACTGGTGACCCAAGTTGGGAGCAATGGAGCCAAGGTGATGTCATGGCGGGGCCAACCATCCCCAAGCAATGGACACATCCGCGGTTAGGTGGGGAAGTGAGAATGAGCCAACAACAGGGCAAATATTGGCTAATGATGGTTAATGATGATCAAATGACTAATGATGGTTATCCTGGCCAGTGGTTAATTATTGGCTCATGATCCATTATTAGCTGGAAATAAATCTCCATTATCCCTGGCTTTTTGTGTCCACTTCCACCATTTTCACCATCACTCACCGGCACAATGGCGATGCTATCAGTGACTTGCGCCGGCGCCTGGGCCGAGATCGGGGGTCCTGGCCGGCATCAGGGCCCCGTGGTTCTCCAGGCCTGAAATCAACCAAAGATCTGCTCAGGTGGCCGAGGAGAACACGACAACGTCCACATCAGCGACCATGACGGTGGCGAGCTCAGCTGAGTGCAGGCTGATTTGCTCATGGGTGCATTGGGAATGTATATAGTTTTTAAGCATAGACATCTGGTGGTTTCTTATTAGGGGTACTCCAAAAATGGTTGGATGATTTGGGGGACCCATAGATATACTTGTCACGACCCACTTTTTGTATCGCTAAATCGCAGCGTTTCCTGGCTTTGGGTGTTCCGAACCACGGGAGCTGGAGCCATTCATTTGGGGTTTCCACTTAGAATGCTGAACTGCACGTGTCACAGCCTTTATTCCCATACCCAGCAGGTTAACACATGGGATATGATTAAAAGGGGGATCTGGGATATCCCATGATATCTTTACTGAGATCCTGATGGTTTTTGGAGGGTTCATTTTTGGTCAATGTAACCCATTTGAGATAGCTCCCCTAAGGGTGGTCGGGATGAGTTCCGCTGGTTTCTAGGCCGCCCCGCCCTTCGAGGTTGCCAATTAAAGAGCGGCCTGGGACTTCGGATGGGATCCCCACTCTTATATGAAAATTGGGTTCGGACCTCATTAATTTCGTAGCTGTTTACCTGGCATTGGTGAAATGATGTGAAGTAAGCAGCTACTGAGCTGCTGGAACAACAATTTAGTGCTGATAGTCCCTGAATGAAATACAATACTCTTGTCAACAGAGGGGGATGTACGCAACAGTTGATTAATGATGATGATCCCCCCTGTTGACAACAGTATTCCATGCATTTGACATTGGTTAGGTGGGGGGGGATTTTTTTTGCCTGCCTCCCTTCCACCCACGCAGCACTTAACGGTCCACACCTCCCTACAAGCCCTATACAGTACGGTGGTAGGATTGGCGCTAGAGAAGCAGCAACCACCACTTGTGTGGCACATGGCACATGGCAAAGCCAGATCCATGATATGATATGATATGCACTCCCACCGCTAGTGCTAAAGATCTCGACCACCATGAAGCTGTTGCAGATCTAGTAGTCGTCCTTTCGGTGCGCTCCCTCGGCCCAACCTGGCACCGAGACCACGGACTACACCGCAACGAGCACGTCCTCGAGCGACTCGACCACGTCCTCCACCGACTCGACCACGTTGACCACAACCTCGGTGACAACCACCTCGGTCACCACAACGACCGATACCACGGTGACGGATGCTTGGATGAAGCACAGATCATGGACGGGTCATGGGTGATGGTACTGGTGATTGGTTGGTTAGAGGTGCGATCCCGTCGCTATCATCGACCTGGTTGATCAAATTTTTATCACCGATAATGGTTGATGATGAGTTGCCATCATCAACATCATCATCGACATGTCGTCTACCTTTATAACAATTGTGTAACCATTGTTACTCGCCGTTGCTTTTAGAGCTTCATCAGGTTCGGAACCCATGCAGCACCCAGGCAGTTGAGATCGCCACCATTTTTCATCCGACTCAAAGTTGTTGGATCGTCGAAGGAAGGTCATTCCCTTGCACTCGGGGTAGCTGGTTGAGCTTTTAAGAGGGAAGGATTGGGGGAAAGTTGGCCCATAATCACATGATTTGATCACAGAGTACTGAGAGTAGCCACTTCCATAGCTATTTTGATTTACCGAAGCGTGGGTGCATTCATCGCTGGTCATCCTACTAAGCATCACTGACCACCAGTGTCCCAGTGATTTTCGGTGTTTTTCCGATTGTGAGTAACAGCCGGCGGTTTTAAACATGTTGTTCTTTTTTCCCAGCATTTGTGGATGGATGGTTGGCTCATTTTTTTCCATAGGGATGTTTCAAACACCAATCAGTAATGATCATTAGCAACCATTATAGGCATCAACCATTCACCACTATCAACCATCAGTCGACCAACCCCCAATCATTATAATGTTTATTTCAGACAAATCAATATTAACAACCATTTGTCAAGCACAGCTGTATTCTGAACTAATGTTATTATCTATTATTACCAGCTGTATTCTGAAGTATTACCAACATTTACCAACCACCATATCAGCCGAGGTTTAAGCCATTCCAACCAGCCATGAACCATGAAGGGTGACCAGCACTGACCGCTAGACTGGTCAAGGAGACGAGCACTTCTGTGACCGACACCTCCGTAACCTTTGTGCCTCCGCGCAGGTGTTCAGATTGGTAAAGGTCATGTGGTAAAGAATATGATCATTAAAATGACCTATTGATTCAATAATCTATTATATATTTGGTATAGTATTATGTGAGACTGGTGAATGGATGTGAGTGTATGATGGTTAGTTGACTGCTTGGTGGTGTCAAACATTGTTTATTTTCCCTTTGTTTATTAACAAATGGTTGGTTGACTAACATTCTTCACTTGGGTTGAAACCACCAACCTGGATATGAGCTGTTACAGTATATTGAAAGCGGGGCAAATAGATCAAATTCTACTGCCAGAATATCATCTGGTATCATGTTGGTATAGATCACTGGCTAGATCATTTAAAGGGGGCAAACTTTTGGCAGTAGAATTGATTGAACACATGATAGTGTAGACCCCTGACTTATAGCAATATCATCTACGTTTTCGTAAGCCCGCTTAAAAAGGTCACTTCATCTTCGGGGGGAAATTTCGATGGAAGTCCCGGCGAAGAACGAAGACAGAATTGTATTCATATATACATGTGCACATGTTTGCATGCATGTAGGAAATGATATTTGGGTGATATTTTTCCTGATGGGTGACCTGTTTGGATAATGCAACCTAATTAGGATCGGCCAAGTTCTCCCTCCGAGGTGATATTTGGGTTTGACTTTGGTCCAAGCCAGAGAGAAACCAGCGAATCTGAGTCAGGGCCTAGGCCAGGTGATAAGTAAAGGGTGAAATCATGCACCAGGTGTTGAACATCTCGGCCCATTTGATTCGTCCTAGCTGGAGAAAAACGTGCGTTGCTTGATATGTGGGTAGCATGCCAACTGCAGATGATTTTAATATTTGTTTAAAAGCCATTCAGCAACCAGCAACCATCAGCAGCCACCGTCAATCATGGTCAGCCATGATTTAACCATCATTCGCTCATCATTGTATCATAATTCTTCATCCACCACTAGTTGACCATACCATCGTTAAGGACTATCATGAACATTTGTCATTGGCCATCCTTAAACCCCTCATCAAACCATCATAACTCCATCCTTAACCATCATTCGCCACCTATCGACCACCTTTTTACCAACATTGACCATCATAAACCCCACCTTTAGGCACCAATGAACTGGTGATGAGGATGGCTTCTGATCATTCATCATCAATAACTTTATGATCATCAATCCACTCATTTCAGTGGTTTGTGAAACTGTGTCACCATCATCAATCATCATTTTCGCAGCTAATTAAGCCATTTAAACTCCAGCACCATCATCAATCATCATTTTCGCAGCTAATTAAGCCATTTCAACTCCATCACCATCATCACTCATCATTTTCGCAGCTAATTAAGCCATTTTAGCCATCATCAAGCTGCTAATGAAGCCATTTGAGCATATTTTAGCCATCCTTAAGCATCAACTGAACCCCTGAACTTCACTCACCGGGAGTGCTGCTGGTGCTGGATCTCAGACCTCGTCGTCCACGAGCAGTACCAGCCTCTCGGTGTGTTGGCGCTGGGATGAACCGTTGAAGCCCAGACGTGGCTGCAGGTTGGATGGATATGGTGGTTTCTTCAAATAGGGGACCCCAAAAATGGCTGGTTTATTACTATAAATGACTAGTAATGGATGATTTAGGGGTACCCCTATTTTGAGAAACACCCATATACCCTCTGGTGAACCAACATGGCTGGCTGGAAAATCCACCCTTTTGGCAATGGAAAACCCGCTTGGAAATCATCCATGGCTCTAGTGGATTTTCTATTGCCATGTTAGTTCACCAGAGGGTGATCATGTGCTTCTATGTTGATGATTAACCTACAGGGGGTTGACAGCCAGCCATATATGCTTAATAATCAGCTAGGCTATTGAAGGTCAAAGTCTGGCGTAGTGTTTAAGTATAAGTTATACTTTTCGTTATTGAAGGTTCCAATGCTGATGGTTGATTTTGCTTTTGAATACAATATTGGTTGGTGATGAGGTGTTTGAAACCAAGAATCACCGACTCTGCTTATATGGATTGATTGTGGTTGATGCTTGCCACGTGAGACAAGTGCTACAGTGGCTGCGCCGACATCCCTTCCATCCCCGGGAGCTCATTAGGAAATTTGCTCTAGCTCTTAAAGGAAAACCCAACCAGAATTGTCATGGATTCCAGGATCACCAGTTGCTCATTGTTGGTTTGGCTGGAGACTAAACATCAAAAACAGCCAACTGTTGAAGTTATTACCGGTCACCCCAAGATGGTGACAGGCTTATGAAAGCAGCACAACTCTCACGTTCTCAATAGCCAATTCCCCCAAGGGATTGCTTCAAAAAAGCGCTCCAGCCCATGGTGCCTTGGGAGCGAGCATCCAGGAGCATCCAGGGATCTCAACCTCAGAGTGGTGGATAAAGTTCATCGTTTCTGGAAGATAAGTCACCCGAAGCCTCCAGTAAACTCACCTGGAAATGGATGATCACCATATTTTATTGGAAAGCTCTTGGAAACGAGCTATCCATGGTGGATTTTCCGTTGCTATGTCAGTGTACCAGAGGGCAATCATCAAAAAGTAATCATATAGTCACCCCAGAGCTGTACAGATCAATTCACCATCACAGTACAATCAATTCACCATGTCATGGCTGGTTGTGCATCATTTGATTCTTCGTATTGATCCACCATATCAGTCCAGACAACTGTATTTAAATCAATCCACCAGATTGTTGCCATTTTATCCATTGATAATCGATATATTTTTATAGCTGATATTCATTCATTAACAATCATGATGCAACCATACTTTTAGCATAGTATTCACCAAGGAGAGCCATTGGGCTGCACGACGTATGAAGCACGTCACCTTTCGAAAACTTCAACCTGCAGCCTATGTGGCAACTGGTGCCAGTCGCTGCGGTTGATCTAGGAAATGCTGGTGCTTCGGAGCTGTTGCTGCTGGTTGTCACTGTAGCTGTAGCAACTCCATACTTTGGATATTTAGATCACTTACCTATTGAAGATGGTCCAATTTGATATGCTATCTACTGACCACAAATTCATTCACAATCATTCCGAATGAATTCCTATATCATGAACAGGTTAGATCGCCCCTTTATCACATCCATCATCAGTATATCATAGTAAACAATGATATCCATGCTATACTCTACATATACAGTCTATATGATATACTGATTGCTTAGCTTGTCCCTACATTATATCCATCTTTTGAGATTTGCTGCGTCCACTTGGATAGCTCGGGCTGTTCGCTGAGGCAGTACGTCTCAGACCACGAGCTCAGTGACCACAGTTGCTTGGCATAATCAGCGAGGTCATCCATGAGCATCACTAAGCATGGCTAATCCATTGCGATTTTTTGTGGACACCCAGTACAAGGATATGGAAATTGAAGGATTGAAGATCGGAGATTAGCCAGTAGTAGAAATAGATTCCAAGATATCAAGGCTTCTTTGATGGCTGAAAATGAGTTTTACTTGATGGCTAACATTAAGACACCCCCGAGAAATGGTGGATTCAAACCGCAATTTCGATTACCAGAGGGTAATAATATAAGTATGAATGATTTGGACATGGTTCATGGTTAGTTGCGATTGCTGTCAGTAGCTATTGCCTAGGTGTTTTTGTTCTCAAAGGTTCATCAGCCTTCATTAGCATGATTCACCATCATCAACATAGTGGTCTCTTAAAATACAGATACTCCTAAATCTTCCAATGTTTTGCGGCGTACCCTTATTTTTGGTGTCTGTATGGTACTAAACCAACCACTGATTGGTAATGAACCAACCATTTGTCTGGGACTCAACCCGCCATTTTCCGGGGTCCCCAAACTGGCGCAATAAAGCGGGCACCACATGTTTGGCCATTTCTCGGCGGAGGAATGGCACGAAACTCACCATTTGGCAACCACACGCAGTAGTATCCAACGTTTAGCTGGTGAAATGATTGGTTAATGATGGACAATTATTAACACAATGGCTTGGTCATGGATGATAATGATTTATGATAATGATTCATGATTTATGATAACGGTCAATTGATTATGATGATTGTTGATTCATTATTTGTGACACTGATTAATGACAATGACTTATGTTAATGGTTTATGGTAATGATTAATGACAATGATTATTGAGTCATGCTTTATGATAATGATTAATGACAATGATTTATGAAAATGACTTATGATAATGATTAATGACAATGATTATTGACTCCTGACTTATGATCATGATTATTGACAATGATTTATGATCATGATTATTGACAATGATTTATGATAATGATTAATGATAATGATTATTGACAATGATGTATGATAATGATTTATGATAATGATGAATGATAATGATCGTTAAGATCATTTAGCATCTAAAATGATGGTTAAATAATCCCAATGATTGTGAATTATCACTGATTGCTGGCTAATTGTGAGTAGCTGGTTGTTTGATGCAAACACCAGCCATGAAAATCACCACTCACCAGCATCAATTGGGTCACTAACCATCATGAATCCTTCTCGTGCCAAGCACTAAAGATATTTAGCCATCAATGACACACCATTGTTGGTCAACCATTTTTATTAATCATTTGGTCATTGTCAATGATTATTGTTCATCAACTCACCATTTCTCAACCGCTATCAGCTGTGGCTGAACCATTGTGAACAAGCACCATTTTTACCCCAGCCTGGCCATGCCTATGATATTACTATGCAGGGTCACCAGCATTATTTTAGCAATCGTGAACCATTGCATTTTCCAACCATTGCAATGATTACGGTAAAAACACATATTGGATATCGTTTTTTTATCAAATCATCTCATCACTCCTTATCAGTAGACTGATTACTTATTTTCACCCATTACAATAATTACTGTTTTGTTTTCCATGATTGCCATTTGCAATGGTAATCATTGGTAATATCATGGTGACCATCATTATCTACTCTACCTTTGTAATGAATAGGAGAATTCTCATGATAGTCGTTTACCATTGCAATGTTACCATTCAATTGCTCGCCTTCCAGTAGCCATCACTGACATTAACCACTCCATCTATTAGTTACAGCAACCATGATCAGTTACCCCAATCACTAGCCATTCTCGCTACCATGATGAGTCTACCGTTATCACGGTTATTGCTTCCCATGGTCAATTGGGATATGTTGGTTTCGCAAAATAGCGGAACCCAAAAATGGCTGGCTTTTCATTAAAAATAAGAATTTAATGGATTATTTTGGAAGCGTCTCCCATTTGGAGAAACACCCAGCTAACTGTTCAAATGATGCTCAACTAGTTGTGAACAATCCTTGATGAGAGTGCTGGTTGAAAGCATGGCTCATACTGTTCAATCAAATAGCATGAGTGAAACAACTAGTTCTTAGTGGACCATTCATTCATCATCCATTAACCATCAATTAACCATAGGTGAACCGTTATTGTCAATGCTTGATTTACTCAGATCAGCCATTCCACCTCTTTTGCACCTCGTGAAGCGACTTGACGTGGGTTGAATCACCATAGCTTTGGATGACAATTCCCATCAAACAGATGGCCCAGTCTGCATCCAACGCTTCGTGTTTGGCCGATGGCATTGGTTGAACCTAGCACGTAATCGCCGGTGATTGGTCATGATGACTGTTGATGCCTGCCCAAATTACAAGCATGATTAAGTTATAAAGAGGCTCTTTGCGAGCATTTGCCCATATAAAGCCATGGTCATCACCTATCCTTGGACCATGGTCGTTGGCTATCCTTGGACCTGATATGGCTATGGGTCAAAAGCCCGTACCCCTGGTGCCACCATCATTCATAGTTTTCCCTATTCTTGTTAGTGATTATCCCCCACGAGTTGGTTGATCAATATTGACCCATAGCCATATAGTTGGTATATATCCCTTATAGTGGTTAGTTATCATCCCCTATTATAAACCATTAACCAGCTATTGTTTGTGGTTAATATTGACCCATAGCCATATGTTAAAACCATGGCAATCCATGACCATTTCTTATGGATCGACCTTGTCCGAGGTCACCACCATCACCAGTACCAGAAGCATCACGACGCCGCTTTACGCGCATGGTGCGTTGCGGGAAGCTTCTGGATCCTTACCTGGGCGTTTACGTATGGAAAAAGATGCTTTAAGTAGTGGTTGATGATGGTTTATGATGCTTAATGATGTTATGACTGGTGGATCATTGGTGGACAAGTGATGGTTAACTGTTGATCTTTGATTGATGGATGAAACTAATGATTGGTGATGGGTAAAGACGATGGTTCATGATAGTTAAGTGATGACGAAGGTGATGCTTAGCGATGGTTGATAATCTTTACATATTGAGGCTAAATGTTTGATTAAATTGGAACATAACCAACAGTAAGAGGGAAGACAGTGGTTGACAATGGCCATTTTTTACAGGTGTTTCAAGAACCGGCCACTCTTGTATTGTCGTGGATGACTGTGAAGCTCTAAGCCACTTGCTACCAACCTGTTGCCAAATAAGTGAGAGAAGAAACCGCGGGAACCATGTCGATCGCGAACATGGCGGCTCGCCAATGATCTACCATCAAGCACTATGAACCATCAACAAGCAGCGTTATAAGGACCATGAATGAACCAATTAGCATCACTAAAGTTCAGCTAGGCATCACAAACAATCTTTAAATGCCATTGGTAGTCGTGTCATCATCACTGGTTTCTGACAGTCATTAATCAATCAATCTGACAATGATTAAAACCCATTAGCCACTTTGAAACACTATGCACTACTGAACCACCATGAACCACTAATTATCCCTAATTAATACATATCCTGGTCTATTGTCACCCACTTTAACCAACCATTTATAGCCATCATGAATCATAAGCAACCATGATCAACCAGCCTAGTGACCAATGGTTAAACACTGATCACCCATTTCCAACCATCAGAAACAAGCATCATTCGACCATTACCTTACCATGAAATCAAACATCAACTGGTATACCCGTACCAAGCCATCACCAAGCATCAACAATCATCAGATCTATCCATGAATAAACCATCAATCAACCATCCATTTATCCATCACCATTCTTGCATTAGTGAACCATTAACGCACCATCAATAGACCGTCAATCATTAGCCATTATCAACCATTGTTCACCAGCCAGCCGATGGTTCACTACCCTCACCATCCATTCATCACCAGGCTGTGGGTCAAAATCCTGTACGCCTAGGTCCCCCATCAGTAATCATTGTTTTCCCTATTGTTGGTGATTATTCCCCACTGGTTGGTTGATTAATATTGACCCATAGCCATATGTTAAAACCATGGCAATCCATAGCCTTATTGTTGTTGATGATTATCCCCACTAGCTGGTTGATTAATATTGATAGTCCATTTATGGTTGATAGTCCATTAGGATATGTGCCTGCTCTATCTCGCTCCCCAGCCTGGCTGGGGCAGGGTGACCTGATAGCGATGGAGAGAGAGAGAGAGAGTCCATTAGGATAACCATCCTTCACTACCATCACCATCCATTCGCCATCCATTCGCTCCATCCCTCCCGGCCTGCAGTGGGGCCTCCCCCAGGCGTACCATGACCAGCACTCGAACGCAAACCTTTTTGCGCCCTGGGGACCGCAACATGTCATGGTGCCGGCCACAACGGTGAGGGAATGGTTAATGAGGGGATACCCGGTGGTTTGTAGTGGTTCAAAGGGTGGTTTTTAGTTGTTAATGGTGGCTAGATAATGGTTAAAAGTGGTCAAATTGATGGTTAGTGAAGGGTTGTAATATACATTTTGCCATCAATAGCTGATATTGTATGATTTGGGGGTGCCCCTATTCGAGAAACCTCCATGGTGATATGGTTTTTGTAAGTATGTGTAATAGTTCATTCCTATAATAGTTATATACTATATATTGGTGAATCGTGCTGGTTTCTTGTAGTTCATCGAGGTTGAGAGTGTTTGACTACTGGTCTTTAAGTTGGTAAATAGTGGCTAGTCAATTTTAAAGATGCTTTGAGAATGGTTGGTTGTTGCTCATGGAACATCCATTCATGAATTAGTATAAGCATAAATCATGGATAGGTGGTGATTTTTCATCCAAGCAGAAAACCTAAGCAATATGTATCGCCCATGCAGGTTTTTGACTAGTGGCTGATTTGTCACTAATGATGGTTGCTAATTTCTCATTTACTTTTAGCGGTACCCTACTGGGAACCAACAGCCACATCCTGCAAATTGGCGTAATGTCACTAGGAACTGGGTCTTCCAACCATGGTGTCCCAGCAACTTTCCATGGTTTCTGTTCGACCGTGGGTTTGGCTGAGTAGTGACAACCTTTTCGGTTTATGATGGCTGTTTACGCGCCACACGTGCAATATCAGACAATCAATCACACAACATTGCAAGAGATCATACACACGCTTGTTTATCTAATATTTATCGATCGATTGATTTATCTAACTATCTATTTATCTATTGTTCTTTTCACGACGCACCATCGCCACAAAAGTCGTTGCTAGTTGGTTATGGTTGTTTCTTATTGTCTTCACCTTGTGAGTTGTCGATGTCCCAACCCATGCCATGGTCATCCCTAGCAGGACGCTGGCCTGCGTTCCGGCGCTGTGCCGCTGTGCACGCCGGAGATCTTGTGGGCTGTGCAAAACGTTGGGGGGCCCGGTGTCGCAAACTGCTGTGGGATTGGTATGGCATGTGGCTATGGGTCAGTGCTGGTTAGTAGTGGCTTGTAACTAAGACTGACTAAGCTGATCATAGGGTGATTATTGGTTAGTAATGGCTTTTAATTTATAACTAAGGGTTTTTTGATTGTTAAGGGTGGATCATAGGTGACAATCAACAAGACTAGGAGATATACTGATGATATACCAACTATGGCGAGCTGGGTCAAGATTGACCAACAAACCAGTCGTGAACCAGCTCAATGGTTGACAGAGCTGGGGGAGTGGCAAGTTGAATAGGGGACCAACTATGTATGCCGATGGCTCAATAAGTATCAGCCAAAAAACTCAAAAAAGGCTGTGTGAACATTCCAGGAGTTGGACTAATCTGATTGTGAACATAGTCCTCCTGACCCTTACTGGCCTTACGTTAGAGGGCCATCAATTTGCTAGAAAACCTTTCTTTTTTTAAATTTTCCGTTGAGGCATGTACAGGTCCGACAGCAACAACAGCAAACCGCACTACCGCGGGACGAGTCTCTTTTCCAAGTGACAGACGAGAGGCCCCAATAGCATTGGGTTCCAGTCGGGTAAGTTCAATGTCTAGCCAAGAAATACCAGACGACGAAGTTGTCATTGGAGTATTTTTTTGGTACATGTTTTGCCCCAGGTAATGAAACTCATAGCTGGCTGGAAAGCATGGCCGTTCGCTAAACCAGCAATGGTGGATCCTGCCCATTTGCTGATACCAGAGGGTTGGTTTATCCCAGCCTGCTGTTGGATGCATTTTGTTCCTGTAGAATCTCCCGTGAACTTGCTTCTGCGTGGAGGCATAGCTTCCAAAAAAGAATCTTATCAAGCAATATTCTATGAACACTGAGCTAATTCTGATCACTAGTCGTTGACCGTAGTGATTGGCACTGCGGCCTTAGCATGGTTTTAACCACATGGAGAACTAGTGTTACAATTT
This sequence comes from Symbiodinium kawagutii, assembly GCA_009767595.1. Lineage (NCBI taxonomy): Eukaryota > Dinophyceae > Suessiales > Symbiodiniaceae > Symbiodinium > Symbiodinium kawagutii. The sequence continues at coordinate 33,825 of VSDK01005960.1, forward strand.
CACTACTGCTACTACCAGATGACTACTTATCATCAACATCCACATGCTTATGTCTCATACCCATTTGATTGTACGATTTGGTCAACCAATGGTCACTAACAGAGGTGATCCATAGTTGACCATATATAGGTTAAGTATCAACATCCACGATGAACCCATGCGTCATCACCTTACGGTCACCGCTTCTTGCGTTGCAAGCCCCGGCGGGGCCCGTCGATGCTGTGCCCTGCGACGCTGAGGATTTGTTTTCGGAGCTGGTGCGATATGCCAGGGAACCCCAGGATGGCAGACGCGGGAGGCCCTTTGGCCATGAAAGAGCCAAAGGGTGAAGAACGAAATGGATCTATGACCTATAAGTGGCTATGGGTCAATGTGAACCAACCAACCAACGGTTAATGAATAGCTGGTCAATGGTTAATAATGGGGGATGATAAGCAACAAAAGTAGGGGATATACCAGCTATATGTGGCTATGGGTCAATGTGAACCAACCAATAAAGATGGATAACAACCAACAATAACAGGAAAACAATGGTTAATGATAGGGGAACCAGGGGTACAGGATTTTGACCCACTGCCAAGTGATTAGGTGACTGATGGAGCAGTTCCCCCGATCTGACTGACTACATTTCAGAGCTGGCAATAGAATGTTGAGCAAACAAATAGTGATTAAGAGAACCAAATGGTTCAGCAAAACAGCGGTTTGAGTAAGTGATCGTTGGTGGGTTGATTGCCACCAAATAAAAATTGGACCAATATCAAGCATTTGGTTAAACCATTGAACCACGCTTTAATTCATGCTTTTCGAATATGTTCGACCTTGCTTTGATGACCACACGCAGAAATCATGGGTCAATATATGTTATAGTATAGCGTGGTAGTAAAACCAAGTGATTAAACTGGCAGTGGTGGTTTGAAACATCAGTGACTAAGAAAACAACAGAAATGTTCACAGATTGAATCAAATTATAAACGTAAAGTGGTTTAATTGCTACAGGAGTGCTTAATTCTTAAGCAACAACCATTGTTAACTGATAGATTGATGGTTAGCCAATGGTCAACTGAAACAACTGATCAGGGAAGTGTAAATTACATGGTTAGCTAGCGGCATTGTTGGGAGAAATTTGCTGTGTGAATGATAGATGGTCATTGCGAGACTTGAGATTTGCATAGGACAAGGCTGCTACTGCCCGGTATCTTCATGAAAAGTCAATAAAAGTCATATGAGAGGCAAGCACGAGCCTTTTCTTGTGGTTGCTCACTCAGAATATGTGTTTCTAAAGATGTTTTTAGTAATTTTCTTGGTTGGTATCCCCATGATTGATCAGCACAGTGTTGCTCAGCATTGTTAAGCATGGTGCTATCATTCGCAAACATGTTTTTATCAGTATCATTTGGTATATTATCAATATCCCTATCCCGGTTACATCATGAGCCAAGTTTATCAATCTATGGAGCGGAGCTGTGTGTCTCCCCTTTAGCTCTGCTGAACTCCTTCAGAAGGCGAGGGAGGAAAAAACAACCGTGAATATAAAAGCAGCCCTATTCTTGGTTTTCCCTATTCTGGCTGAATTTTGAGACATTCGCACTGTGCAAATGGCTGCCCAGGCAGGGATCGGCGAGAATTTGGATTGCAAGGACGCCACTCGGCATGTAGCGGCAGTCAGCATGGCAGCATCCCTGGATCCAGTGGTAAGCGACGAGAGGAGTTGATAGCTAGAAGCAATCAGCAACCAATCTAGTTAATCCTGTAATGGAATGGATCCTGTAATTGAAAATCCTTGGTGATCCTGTAATGCTATCGGTGTCGGATACCGGAACACACCGTTGTAAAAACCAGCGGTTGTAGAAATGATCAACCAATAACCAAAGACACTCTTATATTGTTTTGGTTATTGGTTGATCATTTCTATCAACAAGTAATGGTCAACCAACAACCATGAACTTTATGGCAGCCCAAGACTTGGAATGTGGTCGTGGGAGCCGTTGGCAGACTTTGGGCGCACGGGCAGTTTTTTCCATCCAGGGAGGTGGCGGCAGATGCGTCCCAGGTCAACGGCGAACTCTTCATCTTCTTGGCCCTGGAACGATGTCCAGAAACTGTGCTGGTGGAGACGGTTCCTCGGATGGTGATGGTAGTGAATCATCGGCGTTCTGGCTGCTTAACAATGGTTGATGATGGCTAGTGGTGGGTGTACCCAGACAGCATTTTAATGGATGGTTGATCGATGGTTGAGAATGATTGTTCAATCAATTGTTGATGATGGCTAATGATGGTTGATCCATATTAAAAAAACAGCCCCAGTTTACCTTCAACAGCTGGTGATGTATCCCAAACGTGGGTGGTTTATGAGTATGGAATGTATGGATCTCCCACTCACGGTTGACGCCACAGGGAAGATGCACCAGGGAAAGGTTGCGTAGGATGGGGCTTTCGAAGAAGTACATCACTTTTTCCAGGTGAACAGATTGCCTTGGCAGCCATGTGTACAAGAATGCGGGCCAATGATGGGTTGATTTGAAAGGTTAAGAGTGGTTAAGAAGCACCAGCAAAAGTGAAAAATAATATGGTTCATGGCCACCAACAGTGGTGAGTATCAACGGTGAGCCATGGTTATCTATGCCATGACTATGAATTCACCAGTGGCCCAAAGACAATCTACGAAACCATTCATGAACAATTCAATTAGCATCACTCCGCACCATTAATTTCTCATGTTTCACCAGGATCATGATGGACCCCTAAAAGAAAATGTGCGTCATGCCATCAGTGAGTATCAATGATTGTTTGATCAATAACTATTCATTGACCTATCCAAGATCAATGAACCAGTGATCAATGATCAACTGGTTGGTGGTTTTAAACATCTTTATTTGCGCTAGCAATTGCTAACACATGGTTGGCTGATTAATATTTTTCATAGGGGTTGAAACCACCAACCAGTATTCATTCACCCATTGATTGTCACCATTGATCAGCCATCATCGATCAAGCGTCAAAGAACCATTGATCAATCACTATTGGGCAAACATTGTTTTCCCGTATCAATAGCTGTCTCCACTCCATTCTTATCAACCATTGTTCACTATCAATGGTGAAATATACACTTTATCACTTTATTATCAATCAATAGCCATTATTAAGCCAGTAGTGTTTGGCCGTTTGTCAACTGAATGTACGTCAACCATTTTCCGCGAGTAAAAACCATTGAAATTAAGCCATCATCGTTTGTTACATCTATCTTACCATATGATGAATAGTAATCTTAGAGTCTTTCTTCGCATACCATGTCATTTACTGCATATATCTATGATATATTTCGGTCATTTAGATTAAGCATCTTGTTTATTTGGTATGTAGCCTATGATGCGATATACCAATACCATATCATTTATCATTTTGATACATATATATATATATATTGATGTATATACGATTCTTATAGTTATTTTTGTTATTATCATTGCTATTTATTGCTATTATTATCATTATTGTTTATAGTATTGCTATACACATCCAATAGGCTTGCCATGACAACCATCTCACTAGCCATTCTGAAGCTTCGCGCCCCCGAACACCGGTTCGAGGTCCGTAGCCTTGGACGTTCCCCGAGCCTCTTCGTTCGGAATGGCGACTCGTTCGTTCGTGGCGGAGAAGCCATGGAGCCGGCGGCCTTTTTGAAGCCGAAAGGATGGTTGGATGGTGAAGTAATGGTGGTGAAATGGCTAAGCAATGATTGGTAATGATTAATGGTGTGTAAGAATGGTGAAATGATGGTGAAGTAATGATCATTAACAGATGGTTGATTGGTGGTTGATAATGGTGATTAACTAACGATGGTTGTGAAGTAATGATGTTTAATTAGCGAGGATTAATTAGTTATGCTTTCATTCATGATGGCTGATGATGATGATGATGCTGATGATGATGATGATGATGATGGTCAGTGATGATGGTTGAAATGATGGTTTTTGGATGGTGTAATGAAAATTTATGGGTTGCTTGATGGCTGATTAATGGTACCTTGATAGTAAATTATATTTGTGAAATTATGCTTCACTGAAGACTGATGGCTAGGAATGATTGGAGCAAGTGATGGTGAATGATGCTCAGCTCATTGATCGATGGTCAATTGATTGGTCCATGAACTGCTGCTAATGATGAATGATGGTTATTCAACACCCTTAATGGTACTTATTGATGAATTATTGATGGCTAATAGTTGTTAGTGGTGGTTCATAATTTGTGCTTGTGGTAACATATGCGATTCACCAATAGTTTGTTTAGAACAGTATCGTGATCATCATTGCCACCATCAGCATCAGCACATATCACCACCATTTTTTGCCATTATATATACAATTACTCATGATTCATGATTGGAACTGTATTCATTCTACAGATCCATTTTTGAACGTGCACCGTCAACTTTGAACTGCAGAAGGACCAGGTGCAAATGTTTGCATTACGTCAAGCTTGATTCTTCACACCGCGGTATGCTCAGCGCAATTGAAATGTGCTTGCCTGAACCTTTGGCTCGAACATCAAAGTTGGACCAGCAAAAGTCAGGGTACAAACCATGAAAGGCAGCCTTTCACCCTGCAGTTTCTTGAAAGAACCAGCCAACAAATTAACCAATCAACTAGCAACCATCAATCAAGAGACTTAGAATCAACCAATCAATTAACCAACAACCATCAATCAAGAGAATTGTCCACTTTTTGATCAAAGTGCCTGACACAGCGTCCCAAAATGTCGGAAAGTTGTGGCCGAGCATCGGCAACGACCCAGCCATCACCTGCATGAAGCGCCAACTATACAACCATCATCGACCAGTCAACCACGACAAACCCAGCAGTGAAGCCTCAAATTACCCAACTAACCACCAGTCACCAGTCAACATCAAAGTCGCCACGATATGGTGATGAACTAATTACTAACCCCAAGCCAACGATTAACCACCACATAACCATAAACTAATCAACAACCCCATGAGTCAACCATCGTTTTCAGCCACTTGAACCCCTGACCCCGTGAACCAACCATACTCAGCCCCTTGCAGATAGCATTCCCTCCGAAACCAGCGCTGCCGTGTGCGGCGCAAAACGAACCGCCGCCATGTGGGAGTTACGTCCCTTCAGTGCGGGGTCCATGGGGCAAAGCTCCGAGAACGCTGAGGTGCGGAACCAACTGGCGCTGAAAACCACCGGTGCCGGCAGAATGGTTGGATTAGCTTGTTTTTTGGTGGTTGGTGTAAGTTGATGTAGGGAGGTGATTCTTTGACCAGGATGGGTAGCTGTTACCTTCCAGATTATAGAGTGAATAGCCATTCAGCTGGTCAGGAGTCGATAATTGTTGCAAATGCTTGCTAATGCTTGAAAAGTAACCCTCCAAGGCAACTGAACTAAACCCCTTGAGTATTGGTGATGTTACCAGTTCCACGGGAAAACCATTATCAACCACTAGCCGCCATTACTAACCCCACTGAGCCATCATTCACCGTTGTTCAACAGTACTACTCACTAGCAGCAATTGTTAAACATCATTAACCACTAATTACTAGCACTTACAGTTGAAAATATTCACTAATTACCATGGTAATTACTTATTAGTAATTACTCATCAATCACCATTACTATGGTTAACCATTAAATGCTAACCATATTTGATCATCATTAGTGGCTATTGTTAGCACTTGTTAATCTTATCATTGTTAATCATCTCGTTGTTAATCAATACCAGCACCGTCTAACAACATTTACTAGCACTTACTAACATTAATCATTAACCATAGCTGCTCAGTTCATCATCATTAGTCATGACTATCATCGAATCTTACTAGTTAATTAACCATAGCTGATCATCATTAACCACTATTAACCACTATTAACCACTATTAACCACCAAAAAAACCACCATTAACCATAGTTGATCATCCTTCCCCGTTGTTAGCCACCCCTTCACCCGCCCTGTTCACCACCGGCGAAGGGTCCGGGGGTTCGGCCACGGACAGCTTCGACGTCAGGAGAAGGACCCGCAGCCAGAGAAATCCGCCGTGGCCCTGCCGGACGCGGGGCCCGGGAGACGCCTGGCGTCCCTTGGAACCAACGGTGGTGGGGCGAGGGGCGAACTCATCAAGGGGCGAACATGGGCAGGATGGCTTATACCCACTAACTTAGGTTTTTAGTGTTTTTGGGATATGATTGATTTACCATATAACCACTAAAAAAATATTTTTAGCAAGGGATCTATAAGCCACCAAGTGGGGAAGTTTGGGTGGGAAATGAGGTGAATTCATGTCATGTGTGTTTCTCAAGTCATAGGGGTACCCGTAAATCATCGTTTATAAAAGATTGATAGCAATAAACCAATCATTTTTAGGGGTTCCCGATTTTTGAGAAAGCATCATATGGCGAGCTGGGTCAAGTAGTTCACCAACCAAAATTGGGGGATAATGAAAGTAATAAGGGAAACAATGGTGAATGATAGGGGAACCAGGGGTACGGAGTTTTGACCCGCAGCCATAGGTGTATATTTATTTGTTTGATTTATATACCGTAGTTATATTTGATTGTTGTTGGTGCATCCATTTTTTGGCATAATTATATATATGCATATATATGTATGTATGTATGTTTGCTGTTAAAACTTAGTCAATTTGATTTAGGATTCACTAATGATTATTTACTTTTTGACTTTGTTTATTTGATAGTTGTTTGTCTATGATGAGTTCTGGTCAGTCAATGCTGGATTCATGGATTGTTGGAAGGTTAGTTAGTGGTGGATGATTGCCAGCACTGGTTGGTGATTACCGTCGTGGCTGGTTGTGTTTGATTATTATGGTTGACAAAGTGACGAGAGTGGTGGCCTGAAGTCAGATAAAGTGGTTTGCAGATATAACTCGCTTCTTGAGTGGGTGATGGAGAAATTGTTTAGATGGGCTTCAGGTGGCTAAAGTGGTTCAAGTCGTACCTATCGGTATGTCCCATCTGTGGATTTACCCTTGCAGGTCTCTCTTGGAGGATGATGCTTGAATGCTCATGACGGTGACCCACATCATTTCAGCCCAGATGGTTGCTGCCTATCACTCCAGATCATGGTGTTTGGTACTTATTGGTTGGTTGGTTGGGCGGAAAACGTGCCCATCACTGGTTGGCTGCTGGTGGTGTTGAGCTGGTGGTTGTTGCTTGCTCGTTGTGGTGTTCGGCCTGTGGGCCGCCGGGGTCCAGTGACCTCCCCCAGCTGCCCCATGGTTGGTTGGTAGCTTCAGCAGCTCAGGGAGATCAACAAGATCCTGAAGACGGGCCGTGCCTGGGACAAGCCCAAAGATGGCGGTGCCCGCAAGAGCCGCCGCAGCGCCGCGGCGGTCCTTGGAGCTGCCGTGCGCACCTCCATGGTGAAGAAGGCCCAGGTGAGACCTCGATGGGGGTGAAGCTGGGGGGTTGAGGTGGGAGATGTTGAAACTGAAGGATTCAGGTGGCATGGTGGGAGAAGATGTTGAATCTAGACCCAGTTGAAGCTGATTTACATGTTTCCTTCAGGATCATTCAAGCCATGTTGCTGACTGGTTGTTGTTGTTTTTACCTTTTTTCTTGGTTTTTGGAGCTCTCAGCGTTCTTTTATTGATGCCCTACTTGTGGTGGGCTCCGGGGCTGGGAAACAGTTTGCAAAAACAGCGATTCTGCTACTTGGAGCAGTAGGGAAAAACACAGACATGGCGAGGTGGATAGTTGGATACTTCTACACGTGCTTTATGACACTTTTCACCACGGGTGTTTTGTAAAATGCAAGATGGAGTTGCGCGTATCTTTGGTCACAAGTGTCAGCAGCCCTTTTTGAGAAAGACCCATTTCCAATCGCTCAGCTGGACATTGTGTAACCGGTTTGTGGCTTCAAACATGTGTTATTTTCCCTGGTAATTAGTTGTTAACAAATGGTTGGTTGACTAATATGTTTCATGCGGATTGAAACCACCAGCCAGTGTAATTATAGATTATGGTTCTTGATAGGTTTTTGTTGCGGGCCATTTTTTTCCACAACCATCCAGGTTTTAAGATAGCAAGCGGCACCTTGTTGGAATACCAGCCAGCATTTTTCCACATGATTCCATCAAAAGGAATGGCTCTTGACAAAGCGTTGATTTTACGTAAACCTTCTCAAGGTTTCATTAATCAGTCGCTCGTGTAGTCAATTCACCGCACAAATCACAAAAAGATATTTGGATCAATCATATTTGTTGTAGATCCTCACGAAGCACCAAAAATCATCTTAATCACCCACCAACCGCATATTTTGGTGAATCGTCCAGCTGATAAGCATCAATTCATCCCAAAATTCGATCGGCCAGGTAGTTGAGCAGGAGGAGCGGGGATGGGCCAGGCAGGTGATGGATAGGGGTTAAATATTGGTTAAATTGGTCAATAGATGTCAAAGCCCTAATCGATACACTCAAAGGTCAGGAAGGACAGCAACGCAGACCGAAGAGACAAGCAGTTACTGTACCCCTGGGGGGTGGTCAGAAACATCCATTATAAAGTGATGCCCCGCCATTAGATTTGTAGGTGAACAAGCCTAACAAGCCCTTTAGAAAGCTGTTGATATCTACCAATAGCCTGTCAGTTACCCCGATGAACTAGCCTAAGTTAAGAGTCCCTGGAGGGCATCACTTTGTAGGTCGACAGTTTTCTGTGGGATCTACCTGGTGTGGTCCACCTGTCAAGAGTCAATATTTGCTCCATGATGCTCATTATGTTCAACCACTTTCTTGGAACTGTGTCCAAGAGTTCCTTGATCCATAGGGATTTAAAAATGGTATCCACTCCCTCATTCCCCCAGTTGGTCGAGTAAAATAGCTTGTATAGTCAATAAAATCATCCAATGTAATACCATAACATGGACCCTGCCACAGGTGAACCCTTTGGTAAACAACTTCTTGGTTGAAACCTGGTGCTTGAAAGTGATAAGCCTTGCCTCGCTACATGGCGTCCCACCCTCCAGATGGACTACCAGATGAAGAAGCGAAAACGGGAAGCCATCTCTGGGAGGTGCCGAGCCAAAAAGGATGGCTGGCGGGTGATGATGGCTGGTGAGGGACGAATCCTGGATTTATGTCAAGGGGTTCAATTATATAACTGGGTAACTATGCTAGGTAACTTTTACTATGGTTAGATCGACTAGCACATGGAGAGAGAGACATCGACTAGCAGAATCAATTGGTTTGGCCGACTGTGACTTGTACAATTTTGCACACGTTTGTTTCTTACGCCACGGTTCTTTTGAAACAAATCCCCTCTGTAGTTCCACACCTGGTTGTTTTTGCACAACGTTGCCTGTTGCATGACATTGCCTGTTGCACAACAATCTTTGTTCTACTAGTGGTAGATATAAGCTAGTTAAAGAATTGGTAGATGCCCAAACGTGAACTAACCAAAGTTAATTAGTAGGTTTTTTAGAACTATAGTTGTATATCTACTGCTAATAGTGCGGTCAGTTACTTAAAGAACTCACCTAGGTCAACCAACCTTAACCAACTACTAGTTGATATAACCATAGTAAAGGTTCCGTAGCATAGTTAATCATAGTTACCTAGTTGATAAACTATAGTTACCAAAATATGTGTAAATTCCCTGGAAAATGACTAGTGTAGATAGATATGTATATATATATATATATATGTGTGTGTGTGTTTTTTGTTTTTGTTTATTCATTTATTTATGCACACCATAGTTACAAAGTCAAAAACAACGTGCACTAATTTCACCAAGTAATAGTAGAACATACTTTAGTAAAGTGTAACTAGTGAATATAAAGACTACTATACCTTGACCAGTTTAGTTGGTAATTATAGTTAACGAACCCCCACCAGCAAGTACATATTTAACTACTGTAATTCACATTCAGGTTTTTACATGTCCAAAACATATCTCAAAACTTGTACAGTAGAAAACATGTCAATTCAGGTTACTTAACTATTCTAGTTGACATATCTAAAAAACCCAGTATTGCAAACAACTTATTTACGTTAGCAAGTAAACAACTTGTATAGGAAACAACTTGTATAGTAGTTGCCTATATAGTTGATTAACTATAGATTACCTTAGTCACTACTTATCTATTAAAGGTAAATAGAGTAAACTAGAAGTACAGTTGACTTGTATTTGTATAGTTGGTAAAACAACTTGTATACTAAACATATCTAACTAGTACAGTCAACTATACTTAACTATTTGTACCGATATTTATATAACTACTATAGCTAACTAACCAGTTATTGACTAACCAGTTGCTAATTAACCAGTTGCTGACTACTATATTTAACCAGTTGTATAGCAATAATTGTTGTGTAGCAACTGACAATAGTTGTATACCTTATAGCTAACTAGCCAGTTGTTGACTACTATATTTAACCAGTTGTAAAGTAGTTGATCAAACCACTTTTAGTAAACTAGTTGTTTCTATAAGCAATCAGTTGCTAACTAACTAGTTGTTAACCAATTGTATAGTTAACCAATTGTATAGTAAACTAAACTTATCTAACTACTATAGTTAGGTATAGTTATATAACTCTTGTATAGCAAAGATTCGCCCAGTGGTTGCCTTCGCTTCGCCCAGCTTCGCCCGACGCGTAGGTTTTGGGCTCGCATCGATCGGACCAAGTCCAAAGACTCCCTGGGCTCCGACGACGACGACGAGGAGGGGCGGGGGTCCTCGTGGAGCCGCAGCTGCGTCACCGGGGTGGTCCCAGGGGACGCCATGGGGCTTCAGATCCATCAGTGGGTCATGGTTCAGATGGAAAAATATGGTTCAGATGGAGATACACGGGAAAGACATGTGATTTGTTCTCCGGATGGCACTCTGGAAGATGCTAATTTTGGTAATTTTGGTTGCTTTGTGGTGGATCGTTGAACTTGATTTACGGTGGATTTGGGTCAATTCATGACCCAGAAGGGGAAATGTGCCAACTGGCTAGTGAGCAGTCACGGATGGATCACGGCCACTAGTGGAACGAAGAGCTGACTGGTGGCGCCAGAGCCTGTTCGTTCACTCGGTTGGTCATTTGGGGGAGCCTGAGACATATGCCTGAGACGTGTGCTGCACTGCCAGTCTTTATTTATCAGCACCATGACAAAGCATATTTGTTAATGGTAACCCAGGATTAATAAACCTCTGGTTGATTAACTAGGGGGGGTCCCATTTTAATGGAAAACCAAGGCTTTTAGGGGGATACACCCTATTAATCAACCAGGGGTTTATTAATCCTGGGTCACCATTAGCCAACAGCTTTCATTTTGCCACCATCTTGTGGAGTTCCGCCGCTAGAGCCATTGCCAGAAGCATTTTTTGCCACCATTGCGCATGGTTAGCCTTTCTTTAGATAAGAATTCTGATTTATTGTGAGCATGGCCATCATCAACCGCTGGTGATTTTTCTTAGACTTTGTTCACTATTATTGTATTTATTGCTAATTTTAGCTCACGGCGAATCATCGTGCATCGTTGCCATCATTGATTATTCACAGATCAGTGACACTTGTCATCCTTGAAAACCTAGCTGAACCATCAGCAACCCTTTTCTGACCACTACCAACAACACCGACCATTGCTTTTAATCATCCATCCTGGTCCATCCTCATCAATGTTTACCCAAAATAGAACATCATGGTGTACAAGTTGGGCCCCCAACCACTTTTAAGTTGGTTTATATCTAACTGAACTTGGGTTAACTACCAGTTACAGGGGTGAACTCACCCAACTTATAACTACTGGTGGCCCACCTTGTAAGGTGATTGAACCCTTGTCATCCTAAACCCTATCATAAAACAGTATTACAGTTGTACCCCAATATTATATCCCATATTAGTTACAACCCTACCTTGTATCATTAGTTGGTTAATATTGTTGTCCTTAGTATTGTTGCTTATTATCCTTCATTATTAGTTGGTTCATATTGACCCATAGCCATATATAGTTGGCACATATATATCCCCTATAACTGCTAGTTATCATCCCCTATTATTAACCATTAACCAGCTATTGTTAGTGGTTACTAATGACCCGTAACCACATTAACGCTATCAGTTCCATCCCATATGTCATCAGATCCCTATCATTAACCCTTGTTTTCCCTGTTGGTTATTATCCTTCTTCCCTAATCATAAAACCAGATAATCCATATTAGTTATAAGTTAGATCCCTATTAGAGTTATACCCCTATCAAAAAACCAGATAATCAGCCAACAGGGAAAGGAACTATTAGTTACAAGCCATTTAGTTTTATGATAATTAGATGGAACTATTGGTTATAAGTTATAAGCCTATCAGTTCCATCCCACATGTTCATCAGCCAGGTACATCAATGGATGCACGCGCCAGGACTCAGATGGTTTCATCAGCACGCGGCCCTCCGGCGCCACAGTGAAGACGCAAGGCGCGGTGCTGCACCAGCGCCCGGGGCGCCCCGGGGCTGGGCGGATTTTTGCTGGGGAGATCGTGGCAAGAGATGGAGCAACATGGGAAAATTCATGGCGAATTTGAGGTCAAACGTGGTAAAACGTTGGAAGCACATTGTAATCAACAAAGTAGATGAATTAGGTGTAGAACATCGTAAAACCCTCTCAGTTTGTCATCAATTTGCCAGGGAGACAACCTCAAAAGATTCTGTATTTTGATGGATGGAAACATCTCGAACTTGTGATGTTTAATCAGTTTTGGTGTTGAAGCTTGTAGGGATAGACCTCATAAGCACACCCAAGGTTTACAACCATAGGTGATAGTCAGATACGTTCAGATTTCCTCGATATAGGGATCGAGGGGGTTGCTTGTTGTTGATCGAATGGGGGGATGGGGGGTATTGTGTCTGGTCGGTGGTTCCAAACATTTTTTATTCTCCCTAGTCACTATTAACAAATGGTTGGTTGATAAATACGTTTCATAGGGGTAAACCACCAACCAGGCGTACTCCTGCTATGGAATCGACAAGTCAGCCTGGTGGATCGTCATCGCAGGTTACGACAACCTGCAGGATCTTTTCAAAGACACCGAATTGAATCAGAAAGAGGTGCCATGGGCAGGGCGCTGTTAGCATTTGTTAGCAGTTGGGCTTGCGCTTGGGTTGCTGTTGCTTGGCTTGGTGGATGGGAATCAACTCCATGCCATTTCCCAGGGCTGGTGATTGAAATGACGGGTGTGAGACCTGGAAACTGGTTGGTTGGCTTGTTCACGACGCGGATCGTGATGAGTGCCATCAACAACGCCCTGACATTTCATGGCAAAACCTGAACCTTTGATGGCAATGTTGCCAGCTCTTTGTGGAAAGTCAGGTTGTGCTTTGGAATTGTCACGGAAGGCTTGGATTGTGCTGGCTGCTTGAAGGTCCCCCTCCTATCCCTACACATATCCCTACCTGGGATCATCAACAAGTTTGACAAACATTATTTGGAGGCTGTGGTCAGTTGGCTCAAACCCTTTCCCACCACTGATGATGATATTCTTTATTGCATTCACCGTTGCTTGTCAACCATCATTGATCATTACCAACAGTAGAACAGTAAGCACTAGGAACCAGCATGAAATCGTTACCGCTTATTCTAGTAAACCATTATCAACCAGCTTGTGAGAAACCCATTGTGAAATTCACAGGGATGCTATGAATTTGTTCTGCATGTCAATCACTGTTTTTATGCTTACCAATGCTATCAATCCGTTGGACGCCCCGGCAAAAAACATGCAGATAGCATATCTATGCCATGATGATCACCACAAAGTAACATCATTTAATGGTCACTCAGTCACTCATCATCATTCTTGAGTCACCATCAAGTTGAATCACCATTAAAAATGGTGAATCACCACATATCACCATCAAACAATCACCATTCATTCGCCGTATATCAGCTGCGCTTGGCAGCCGACCTGGCCGAACCTATGCACCTTGACCCGACACCATGTGGCCCCCGTAGTTGTGCCAGCTGGGGGCAAGCCACGGAATCGCGACCGGCAAAACCGGCCTACCAGTCACAAGCCCACCATGAGGTTCGCAACGAGTTGAGCGAACCAATGAGTTGACCATAGTTGACCATTAACTATTCTAAACTAGCAACCAATGGCTATGGGTCAATATTTATCAACCAACCAATGGTGAAGCAGCTGGTTGATGGTTAGTGAAAGGGGATAACAACCAACAATAATAGGGGATATACCAGCTATATAATATGGCTATGGGTCAATATTGATCAACCATCTAATGGGGCATAATTGGCATAATCACCAACAGTAGTAAGGAAAACAATTGTCAATAGTGGGGGAACCAGGGGGACTAAGGGTTTTGACCCATAGCCATTTGCGTGATGAACCAACGTTACCATCCATCTTGCTGGCATCTATAGCTTTGATGATGCCATTGATGGCGATTTCCAAAAATATGAACCGTCCAGTTTACGAAACATTTTTGGTCGTTAAGTTCATCCATATCTTTGGGCTTCCCAATGGCTTCAGAAACGTCCCAGGTCAAGCGGAGCCCGATGGTTGTGGACGTACCCTCAGCTGCTTGGCATGCAGAAAGCCAGGGGAGGACTGGTAGTGAGGGCTCTTGGCTTGGTCGGTTGGTCAGTTCGTTGGTGGCTTGGTGGCTTGATTGGTCGGTAAGCCTTACCCAAGCCTTCCAGTTGCCTTTACAATATGGCGAGCTGGGTCAAGCAGTTCACCAACCAATTTCATGGTGGTTATTGCCCAGCCAACTATAGGGAAAACAAGCTGGTTAATCATAGGGGAACCAGGGGTACGGGATTTTGACCCACAGCCATATGTAGCCAACCCCAAGCAACAATGGTAGAAACCAGCTGGTTACCTACTATAGAGGTAACTGGAAGGCTAGGGTTAGTTGATAAGTAACAGTAAGCGGGACGTAGCTAAAACTGGTTGGTTGGTAGCTTCTAATCGCCAACAAGAGCGGGATATAATGCGAACGATGTCCAACCATTTGGTTGACTTGGGTTGGTTCGTGGGCTGGTGATGATTTCTGGCAGGGGGTTTGGAGCCAGAAATTTTGTGCGCAACCTTGGGGTCTTCCCTAGCGAGGTGTGCTCCTCGCCAAGGGAGGCAATAGCGATCACCTCTTTGCAGTGAAGAATTCACGGGTGAATCTGCAACTTTGAATGGCAAACCAGAAAATCATACGAATAATAATGGAGCATGGATTTATAAGAGAATTCACGAATAGCCACTGGTCAAATACAATATTTCTGGTGAAAATAGTGAATAATCGCATTTTTGCTGGATCAGCAGTAAACCGGTTTATCATTGCAAACTATTCAAACAATATTTGATTCCATGCAAATCTCCTGCCCGTTTGCTGAAACAATCCTGCATCATCAAGTATCACCACCGGATATTTCACCATAGTTCAAAAACTTGCTGATTAGTAGAGTCATTGCCAACAAATATCACCAACTGGTTCGATATTTGAATCATAGTTCAAAAACTCGAGAGTGCTAGAACATTATCCATAAAATCAAACCCCAACAAAAGAAAGGAAATTGCCCACGGCCATGGGTCTACGAATCCTGTCGCTCTTGCCAAGGAATCTGATGAAGATGAACTGGATTTTGAAGCCATCACCATCGACAAGGCGTGGACGCCACCGGGATGCTGATTTCATGGGTGGACTGCAATCTAGCCACAACAATCGACCACGAACGATGGATCTCCCGTTGTAGATGTTTGCATCGCATCCAGATTGTCTTGGTGCTGCTTTTCGTACCCAGAAGCTAAACAACTTGGTATCAAGGACGCCACTCTGTGGACAAGTCCAAGGGTTGCTTTCTGTCACCATCCGAGAGGCCCTACAGAGCAACTGGTTCATCATGGTAAACTCGGGGTTGACCTTACAGGTCGACCCTGCTGATCCCAAATGACTGACCAATGCGTTTCTGCACGTTGAAGAAGCACGCAGTAAGGGGCACAGTAAGGCCGAATGGCAAGCACCAAAACGAGTTGATTTGCCAAGCTTTGTTGATCATGCCTTTCTCACAATGATTCAGCACTACTAGCCATCAGTCAACCATGAAACGAACCATAAATGCACCCTTTAGCTGCCCTATTGCCACATGTTGTTTGGCTTCACCAATTCTATAGGATTCATTGCCAGACATCAATCAATGATACATCAGTACCAACATGATTTCACCACTAGGAACTCATCATTACCATTGATGAACCATCAGTTAGCCACTAAATATCAATTCACCATAATAGATTGTAAAATTTATAGTCAAGCATAAGAAAACACCATCATATAGTTGACCATCAATTTGCCATCACTCCTTTACGTCAAACACTAAAGCCATTGGACAAGAGGTAACTAGTGGTTTTGATTCACCATTAATCACAGAACACCATCAATGCAGGTGGGTTTTACATCCACCACTAAGTGATTGCTGGTTTCAAACAGTTTTTATTTCCCCTAGAAATTATTAACCATTAGTTGGTTGCCTAATATTGTTCATTGGGGGTGGTTCAACCACCAAGCAGTTAATGATCATTCTCAGCCATTACTCACCATATATATATATATATAACCATCATTAACCATTATTAACCACTACTTAACCATGGGTGGTTCAACCACCAACCAGTCAACCATCACCCCTCACTGAATCTCCATTTCGCACCCACCCGCACTCCATGCTTCGCGTTCAGGTGAAGTTGCGGCGCGTTGGGACGTCGTTCACCTTGAGCCACTTCTTCAACTGTCGCTTGGCGCAGGGATGTTCAACAGCAGCGATGTCCCCCTTGGACAGGCTGCTGCTGTAACCAGGGTAGGATCCTGTTTTTTGGGTTTATTTATGGCTTTGAGCGGTGTATTGATAGTTGATTGATGGCTGGTAGTAATCGATAATGGTGATTGGCGTTGTTGATGAACCGGTTGCCGCTTGTTAATCATTGTGAATGCTGGCTGATAGTTAATGAGGGAGAGAGAGAGAGAGAGTCAATAGTCATTAGCTGAAAAGCGCTAGGGATGATAATCATAATCAATGTCGACTGATCATCATGGATGATTTCTTAGATTATGAATCGTGGCTAGCAAACCATGGCTGCATATGAATGATGTCAATTCATGATGGTTGGTTAGCGTTATCATATGTTGATTATCATTATAAATGAATCTATCCTGAAATCATTATCAGGTTTTGCTGATCGCCAGACCATGATTGACCATAGCTAACTATAGTGTATCAACCATAGCTAACGATTATTAACCATAGCCATCCGCTTACCATAGCTACGATACTTGAAGAAGAAGAAGAAGAAGCTACCATTCTTAATCAATTGCTATAAATTTTGGTTCCTCATAATGGTTGGTTATGGTTGATGATTTCATTTTTGGAACTAGCCAGCGCTGGTAGAGGTTGGATGATCAGATCATGGTTTGGAACGGCCAAACAAGAAAAGCTTTTCCAGGTTGCTTTTTTCCAAATTAACTTGCATGGTGGTCCATTTGCTTTGATGTTTTTCTTCTTTTTTTAACGATCCTTCGCGTGAAGCATGAGAGAACCCACAGTTGGGCGGGAGTTTGCTTCTTCATTACGTTGGTTTTCTTGGTGTGCAAGTAGTAAAAGTGTTTGTTTTCAACCTTTTTTCTGAGTTGTCAATTCTTGGTGCAGTAAACTCCACCCAGGAATTAGCCATGTTAATCATTGCGAACCATTTTTCATCACCATTTGCCTTTGCTATCCCTTCATTAAACACCTATTGACCATCTAATTAACCATTTGTTAAAAACCAGTTAAATCACTCAACCATCTATGAACCATCTATTAATCACTCTACCATTTATTGATCGTCTAGTAACCACCTATCAACCAACTAATAATGAACCATCTATTAGCCATCTATCAATCACCCAACCAGTTGTTAATGTAGCCTCTATTTCCCATCTATGAACTAACGAATCATTAATCACGATCAGCCAATCAATATTGCTTAGTCACTATCAATCACTATCAATCAACCATTTCCATCTATCAACGAATGAATCATTAACCATTCGCCACCTATTTTGCCAGATGGTTAATAGTGATTAGCTATGTTGATAGTGATTAACTATTAGCCAACTATTTTGCTATGTTTAATGATTGATAATGGTAATGATAGTGATTAGCCAGCTATTTTTCGCCAACTATGTGGCTGGGCTCACAGCCTGTGACGTCCTGGAGAGAGGTACCACCCGCAACAGCGTCACGGGACGCGTGGTCATGAAAGAAGACCGGCACCTGGGCGCGCAGAGAGGTCGTGGTTTGCTGGGTAAGGAATGGATAGTTTTCGTTATTGGTTGGTTAATGGTTGGTTAATATCCCCTTTAATATTAATGGTTAATGGTTGGTTAATGGTTGATTGATATTGACTCATAGCCATGTAGTTGGTATATATCCCCTATAATTGCTAAAGTTACAGTATCACCTCTTGTTATTAACCATTAACCAAGCCCATAGCTTTCGAGCCCCCCTGGGCCTCAAGTTGTAAGGGGATGCCAGAGATTCGTTATTGGTTGGTTAATGGTTGGTTGGAAGCGGCTAAGTGAAGGTTTAATGGTTGGTAATGATCGGTAATAGATGGATAATGGTGTGGTTAATGGTTGGTTAATGGTTGGTTAGAAGGGCTAGTGAAGGTTTAATGTTTGGTAATGATCGGTAATAGATGGATAAGGCTGTGGGTCAATCCCTTTACCACCCTAGATATGAACCATAGGGAAGTAGGGGTGACCCTTTTGTTATATTGACTTATGAGGAAAGTGATGGAAATTGATGGTGAATGACAATTGTTGTGGGGGTAGTAATAACCAACAATAGTAGGGAAACAATGGTTAATGATGGGGGAGCCAGGGGCACAAGGTTTTGACCCAAAGCCATAAAGGAAGGCTAATGATAGCTTATGATGCTTAGCAACCAGGGGTGAATTTTGTTTAATTGTGGTCAGTACTGATTACTACTGGTGTATCGATGGTTGACAATGTGCAATGGATGGCTAACTAATTTTGAAGGATGGTTCTATCAACTGATGGTTCATCTATGAAGCACGATTGATTCATCTTTAACCAATGGAGCAACCGTGGATATATGGTTCTTGGCTCATTGTCCATGATTAAATATGCTTGAACCGGATCAGCGATTCGTTTATAGTTAATTTTTGGGTGATGGATGGTTAGCTAATGATTGTTATTGATGGATATTTACTGGGTCGCGAATGGTGGATGGTTAACTAATGGATCTAATGGTGAAGCGTGCTTGGTCAGCGAGCTAAGAATGTTTGATTCATGTTTGAAAATTGTTGGTGATGATGAAGTCAACTGCTGTTGCAGTTGTTGCTTTTGGTGGTGGCGGTGGTGATGGTGGTGGTGGCATTTCCCCTTTTCTCATCCGCATTTTAACTGCTGTTGTTCACAAGTTTGTCCCTTTATCATTATTATTGTTGATCCTTGTGGTGTTGGCGCTGCGACAAACATACACTAATGATTAATGATTAGAATTGATATGAACCAAAACTCCACATGAATCAATCCAGCTCAATCTTCAATCGCAACAGTTCTCCAGCAAAAGTGATGCCACAAATTCACATGACCATCCCCTGTTATCGTCACCATCACTGCTCACCAGCCACCAGGGCACCGTGAGCGTGTCGGGGTGTCGGGCTGCGGTGGGTGGTGAGGTACATCCCTGGCTTCGTCCTGGTGGATCTCTTCGGCCGGCGGCGGCTCATTGGAAACCCGGAGCAGATCATGGAGGAGCGGTGGTGACGTGTGCGGTGGGGGGCCATGGGCGTGGGTGGAGATGGTGGCTGATGGCGTGGCTAGTTCCAATGATGGTTGAGATAGTGATGGACTCTAATGATGTAGATAAATGAGGAAATCTATAATGATGGAAGCTCATATGATGATGGTTGATGATGGAAGTTACGCATGATATCACATCGCTCGTGATGGAATTTGCTGATGCAACAATCCAATGATAAGACTGATGAATAAAGATATTTGCAGTAGGTGAATTGATGATGTGCTTGGTGCGCGCTCCATGGGTGCGGTTGTAACCAGATGGTTGGTGATTGGTGACGTATGCTTGCCTTGTTGGCACCGCTTCCGGCAAGGCAGCCGGGGGCCCAGCTGATCCCAAGTAGGGTGCATCGTTTGCGCTAGACGTGAGAAAGGTAGTAGGTCAGTTGAGTACCTAGTTGGCCATGGATCAATATTAACCAACCAATAACAGTGATTATTGCCCAACCAATAGTAGGGAAAACAACGGTTATAATAGGGGAACCAGGGGTACAGGGTTTTGACCCACAGCCAGTTGGCATTCTATGGCTATGAGTCAAGGGATGCCAGGGCGGGCACCCTGGCTGTATCCCAAAGCCTTGACCAGAAGAAGTACTTTGGACAGGGCCTGTTCACCCATCGCCATTTGATCGCCATCAACAACTAGGGGCCCCCTGATGAACGCTTGATTGACATGGCGGTAGAGAGGGTGATTCTTTACTGTGGAAAAGTCTTTGCCATGATGTATTCAAGCCATTTTTGGGATTGGCCAAGCACCCATCAGAACCAATCCACAAATGGTTTGGTCATGGGGCTGAGTGCTTCTTGGCGATTGTCGCAGTAGACTCAAGCGGCACTTGTATTCTCAGGACCCTGCTCATCAAAACTAAAGACATTTAAATGTGACGCATGCATTGACGACCTGTTCCGAAGACCTGTGCTGAGAGGATCACTACATCTTCCGACCGCATGTCATGTCCCACAGAACGTGGATATATCACAAGTCCCTCGGCCTTCAAGAAGACATTCCGGTGACTGATCATGAAGAAACATGACACGGTAGCATCCCAGGTGAAGAATATTGTTTTACGATGCATCAACTGGTGATGAATTTAATTACATCACTCATCATTAGATTCATTAGCCAATTGTTATCGCCCACAACTCCCCACAACTCATCGCAATCAACCATGCTTGGGGAGATGCCACCAGGGTCGTGGATTTGTCCATTTGACTTCACGATGGGGGTCAAAAATCCAATCGACGAAGCTATGAACTGGATATTTCATGGTTCTGGGTGCCTGGGAATCTCGCCCTGAGCCAACCGATTGGCATACCTCGTTTGAGTGCTTCTGGTTGGATTTGGTTGGTATACCAATATGCCGTATGCCATCCATCGCTGAATTGAGTTGTTTTGATTCGTAGAACAGACCCATGGTTGATTTTGAACCTAGTCTTGCACCCTATGGCGGCCATCGTTGATTGCCAACCACCATGAGCAATCATCCGCTTCCATGGCGGGAGAGCTGCCTGAGCTGCTCCAAGGTATGCCAAGGATCCAAAAAAGCTGGCACAAGTCACCGGCAAGGATTCGATGAACGGCATGATCAAGAAGCTGCTTGGGTGAAGGGTGGATGATGTGGATACTTGCGGTTGAACAATGAATTTGGTGATGTTGAACGAAACCAGATCAAACGAGACTACTACGATGGTGGATTTTCCAGTTCCAGCTTGCTTCACCACATGGATTATGCCACCACCTTGCCAAAAGGATGTTGATTTTCCATTTCCAGGCTACTTCACCAAAGTGTAACGCAGATTCTGGTCATGGTTTATGGTTTACACCATGGTTTGCTGGGATATCGTGGTATTTTTTCATCCTACTTCACCATGGTTTATGCCGTTGCGCAACGCTTGGGAGATTGAAGTTGCCCATGATCTACCATTGACCCTTGTGACGCTCGAGTTCAGTCGTTGGTCGTTCGCAGTCATTCACGCTTATGATCCATGAGGCAACCATCGTTAGCTGTTTGGCTGGTGGTTTCCAAGATTTGTTGTTTTCCCTGGTAATTCTTGACACATGGTTGGTTGACTAATATTTTTCATCGGGGTTAAGCCACCAACCAGTTTGTCATCAAGCCTACTTTCAAATACTATTAACACTTACACGATCACAGACCATGGACCATGGTCAATGATTCATCACTGACTGATTCATCACTTGCTGCAGCAATCCCAGCCACAACGTCGCAATCTCGTGGAGCCATTGCTTGTCCAGGGAACATTGGCATGCTTGGAATACCATGACTCCCCATCACTAAGCATTGGTCATGACCTACCTTGCAATACCTATGCATCGCATGGATGCGGAATAGTTTTTGACAATTGGCAAGAGATAGAAAGTAGCCTCGCCAGGTAGTGGCTCTTATATAGGTTGTATCCATATGACCAGATGTAGATCTTAGAGGAATACCTACGAATTGGAGCTTAAAAAATAGTTGTTAATTGTTAGTTCTTGGTGGTTTCAAGATGAGCTTAAACCAGCTATACCTATATTCAATTGACTCTATTTCCACCCCACCCCATCCCATGATGTAGCATCAACTTCATGACGCAAGTGCAAGCAAAAGGTACCATGCCCCATCCCACCTCATCCATGACATAGCATCAACTTCAAGACAAAAGACCGACAAAAAACGTCAAAAAAACAACAACAATTGAGGTTTTACTCACAGGGTGCCAGGTACGGCACCCGCAACAATCAATCAACAGATCATGATTGGTCAATGACCCTTATGATGGTTATAACTATGTTTGCTTTGATATGTTTTGACCAGATCAGCTTTATAACTTTTACAAGGGCCATCAATCATCATAAGCATAGCAGTCATAGTTATAACATGTTATAACTCCATATTTCATCAGCGATATGGTGGTTTCTCAACATTGGGGCCCCAAACAAACAAATGGTATTTTACTATATTAACGTTGGATTAATTGGAGGCACCACTATTTTGAGAAACTGAGTGCTTAACGGTGGTATAGGCTATAGCATAGCATAATTCCATAGCTGATCATCAACGAAAGCCATGATCTACGATATTAGCAATATATCCATCAACCATATTTTTAAGTCCTGATGTACATAGCCGTTTTAACTCCTGGACAACCCCTATTTTGAGAAACCACCATTTGCGAAAAAATTGCCAATAATATATGCAACTAAACCCAAAATATCCTTTGGGACATTTTTGGTTAATCAGCTATATGACCAAATGATTGTATCACTACATATAGTCAGCTTTAATCGGAAAAGAATCCACATGAATAAATAAACATCATTTTCTACATACATACACACATACATACATACATACATTACATTACATTGCATTACATTACATTACATTACATTACATGCATACATACATATGTACATACATCCATACATAATTACATACAAACATACAAACATACATACATACATACATAGACACACACATACATAATTACCTACATACATAGATACATACATAGATACATACATACATACATACATAGATACATGCATACATACATACAAACATACATACATAGATACATACATACATACATAGATACGTACATACACACATACATAGATAGATAGATAGATACATACATACATACATACATAGATACATGCATACATACATACAAACATACATACATACAAGAATAGATACATACATAGATACATACATAGCTACATGCATACATATATACATACATAGTTACAAAGCTACATACATACATACATACATAGATAGATACATACATAGATACATACATAGATACATACATACATACATAGATACATCCATAGATACATAAATACATACATACATACATACATACATAGACCCATACATACATACATACATACATACATACGTACATAGATACATATATACATACATACATACATACATACATAGATACATACATAGATACATACATAGATACATACATAGATACATAGATACATACATACATACATACATACATTCATAGATACATACATGCATACATACATATATACATAGATACACACATACATAATTACCTACATACATAGATACCTACATAGATACGTAAATACATACATAGATAGATAGATAGATACATACATACATACATAGATACATACATAGATACAGACATACATAGATACGTACATACACACATACATAGATAGATAGATAGATACATACATACATACATACATACATAGATACATACATAGATACACACATACATAATTACCTACATACATAGATACATACATAGATACATAGATACGTACATAGATACATACATAGATACATACATACATACATACAAAGATACATACATACATACATACATACATACATAGATACATACATACATACATACATACATACATACGTACATACATACATACATAGATACATACATTGATACATCTACCTTTTTTCAAATCATCTATAGCACATCATCTTCATCCGTGTCATGGAACGACGACTTAGGATTCTGTCGCTGGAGTGCATCGACGTGGATGTCAATACCGGGCGCCACTCGCCCCTCTTCGCCTGGATGGTCTCCTCAGGCGCGTCGGACCCGCGCGTGGGACGTCTTAGCAGTCGCTGGGGGTGCTTGAAGCGACGCCGAGCTGGGGAGCCTTAGCCGAGCTAAGTGAGGGGCCCCAGCTAAGGTTAAAACCGTCCTGGAATAGATAGAATATCCTCCATGTTTAATATTAGAACCATTTACCAGTTGGGGATGGTCCAATCTCATATTCTTTCTCCAGGATCACTATAATTATAACTGGTTAGTGAGTCTAACTGGCTAGGTGAGTTTGGACTAGCCAAGGCAGTTTCAGTTTCAGCTAAGTTAGTATATCCTTAGGTTAGTTATGGCCCAGCTAGTTGGCTAGTTAGTGTAACCAGTTATAACCTTGGATATAACTATAACCCTACTTGTTGTTGTAGATACAACTAATTACGTACGTTGGTGAATAAGCCCTTGATCTCATTGATAATAATGGTTAATAATTAGTGAAGTTGGTATACTAAGTACAAGTTGGCTGATCCCTAGTATAGTTGGCCCCACCTAAGTATAGTTTAAGTTGGGCCTATCTATAACTAAGGTGGGCAATGACAACTTAGGTGGCTTATACCTTCGCTATAGGTTGTTTTAGAAGCCACCCAAGTACCGTTATATCCACCACAGCTAGTCCTTAGCCTAGTTATAAGTTAAGTTCGCTAGGTGGTACCACCTTTGTGGAGCTGGATGAGTCCAACCATTTTTGGTAGGGAAACGCTTGCGGGGTGGGGGGTGGGGCTACCCAAGGCTCTACCTCCACCGGTCACCGCCCCACCACCCACCGGTCACCAGCAACGAGGTTTCTTGTCTTGTACGGGAGATGGCGCACTGGTGACCATCATGTTGGTCACCAGTTTCATCATGTGCCTCATCACCTACAGCTTCAACAGCCCGGAGCCTTGGCAGATACGACTTTGGAGCCACCATAACAGCCATGCCAAGTGTGTAAGCAAGGAGACGTCAAGGAATGTCAAGCATCGTTGCCAACCACTAGAGCTACAGTGAGCTACATTTTCAGTCATTAAGAAGCCAAACTGCTGGGTGGTTGGATGTACAACATTGAGTATCTTAACTCAAGGAATCTCAAGGATACACCAGAAACATCCAGACGACAGGCTATCTTATCACACACACACCACACACGGCGCAGACCCCAAACCCTCCCAAACCATCCATGTTTAAACAGATCCTCAGTCATCACCAGTTTATTTAGGGACATTTTGGAGGCACATGTCAAGACGCACCACACCATCAATGCAACAACTCCTCCGGGGCAAAACGTGGGCGCCCAGCAGCTTGCATTTCATCAATCACCATGTCAACCCCACCACCACCACCACCACCACCTTCACCACCAACCCACCCACCC
>VSDK01005960.1:59824-83056 GCA_009767595.1 Symbiodinium kawagutii
ACAACACCAACAGCAACAGCAACAACAACAACAACAACAACAACAACAACAACAACAACAACAACAACAACAACAACAACAACAACAACGCCAGTGCAGTATTTTGGTGGGATTAGACTCTGTTGAAAGCCGCGTTTGCGACTGTTCCAGGTCCTTAGCCTAGTCGTAGCGACCAGTTCCATGCCTTGCAGGGACCTGGTGCAAACCTGGGGTACACACCCATGGGTAGGAGGTTACTAACCTCCTGCGGCACAGCCACTTTTCTAGTCCATTTCAAGCCACCCAGAGGTTTTTCTTCAGAATCTCACCTCCCCTTGTTTCGCTGCTTGGAGGGCAGGAAACCAACCAAGACCTGGGTCCCTCCCCGCTAGGAACGCTACAACTACATCCGGGTGGCGCTGCTCCCCGTGCGGATCGCCGTGTCCGCCTTCATCGTGCTGCAGACCAACGGCCTCACGCACTACATCTCCGTGGTCGCCCGGGACCCAGGGCGAGCCGCAAGGCCCAAGTTGGCTCAGCTATGCTCAGCTTCAGGTGTTTCTTTCTCTCCCCACTCCGTCCATAGACTTGAGCTTGTCATTGACACAAAGTCACATGTACAGGTTGATGGCTCACATAACTGAAATCCATCTTGATTATCATTATTTTTGCCACAGTCGTTGTGGCGTATGTACTTGCGTAGACTTTCAATGGCAAAGCGTCAAGCAACTTGCCACAGCACAAACGAGACACTGCTATTGGTGGGGCGCAACTGGGTTTGTGCGGGTGTTAGTCTGTGTGTGTTCCTGTAATTGTCTTCTGCGTTTGTGTTCAGAATTTTGATCGAAGAAGAGATTAGAGTTTAATTTCACGAAGAAGTAACACAGATCAGCCATAGTGTGTTCGCACCGAAGATCGCGGACAGTTCACTTTGGCTTTGGATATTGGGAATTCTGATTTTAGGATAGCATCATGGGGCATCAGGTTTCAAGGCGCAAAACCTGCCGAACTAGGTTGCCCGCTACCAAAACCATGGCTCAAGTTTTTCGGCTCAAAATTTCCACCGACTTCCATAATGACTCGTCTAGATTTCGCTCTCGAGGCATGAGCGAAACTCTTCATACCGAGGTTGGTGATGTTTTTGCAGCCAGTGTGGAGATCTTTCTTTTCATCCTTGCGGCCGTTGTCTATTGCCTCCTGTTCCAATCCAAGGTTGGGAGGTCCCCGAAGCATGTGAAGCTCGGCCAGCGCCAGGACCAGATCCCATCGGCGTGTATATGCAATGCCTTGCTTCAGCCATTGAGTTCTGGCGCGCCACAGGACGTGGTTGAGAAGATTTTGCGCACGCAGCTGGCCTTGGTGCCAAAGGAGGAGATCCAAGCCTTGCTGGCAACGACCTGTGCAGGTCTGGGTCGTCTCGTGTCGAGGTTGGCACTCGTCTTGTCCATCCAAGGGATTGTGGGCAAGGTAACCAATGCTCACCTGGCCGAGATGTTGATCCGGGGATCTTGGAGTGGACGACACTATGCCACCTTCGACCAGTTTCTCTTTGACTTTGCCGACTTCTGCAAGAGCACTGGCAAG
The DNA here is from genome assembly GCA_009767595.1 of Symbiodinium kawagutii. Lineage (NCBI taxonomy): Eukaryota > Dinophyceae > Suessiales > Symbiodiniaceae > Symbiodinium > Symbiodinium kawagutii. Next base: position 61,388 of record VSDK01005960.1, read on the forward strand.
GACCAGATGCCTCGCGAGGCAATCCTTTTGTCGATCCAGTTTGTGGTGACCATGGACCAGATTGAAACGGAGGCAGCCCAGAAGGCACGCCTGATGGGCCAAGGCGATGCACTTGTGGACTGCCCGAAGCTTTTGACCTGGGAAAAGTTGGAAACAATCATGAAGGATTTCTTGCCGATGTTGGATGATGACACTTCGCGCTACGTTTCATTTCATCGCATTTTGGACGTGGTGATTCGGCGCCATTGCGACAAGTGTTGGGATGTCCTGAAACACATGGAGCAGCAACGATTGCCTCCCAGCGCAGTCACATGTTCCATCTTGCTGAAGGCTGTCCGGAGGGCAAATCAGGACAAGTTCTTAGCAGATGTGATGAAGCTCATTGATGCTCTTGAGGAGGACTTGGACGCAGTTCTTGTGGCATCCCTGTACAAAGCTTGCATCCGATGTGGTCATATGAAGCAATTGCAGGAGTGTGTGGAAAAGTTCGGCGGTGGTGGGATCCACAGCCCTGGAACTGTTGCTTCCCTTATTTGGGCCTTTGAGGAACACCGCAGTGCTTGGAATGATCTGGCTTGTGGTCAGGAACCCTTGCGCACCACTTTGATGTGCATGGTGGAGGCGCTAGCCTTCAACGACCCGGAGGGCGCCTATGAAATGATCCAATGGGCCTTGGGAGACCCGGGGCTCAAAGGTCTGGTGACTGCTGTGGCATACGGCTTCGTGCTGAAAAGTTTGAATCGCCGCAACTGTTTCCTTCGCGTGTGGGAGATCTACCATGAGATGATCCAGCAGAAGGTGGTTTTTGACACTTCGACTTACAACGTGCTGTTGGACGTGTGCGCCTGCAGTGGCGAGATCTCCCGTGTCGAACCGTTGCTGAAACAGATGGCAGATCAAGGCTTGCCACACAGCATCATCACTTACAACACGGTGATCAAGGCTTACTACAACTCCGACCAGCTTGAGAAGGCCTTCAAGCTTTTTGAGGAGGGGTACCTTGAGCAATTAATCCAGGTACCCCTGTGAGTTGTTTTGGATTAATTTTTGTTGATAATTTTTCAGGAGAGGTACCATGAGGTACCCTGCAGGGAGGGGTGGAGGTGGTACCTGGATTAATTTTCCATGAGCATGACCTATGATTCCTTGCTGTTTACAGATGTCGGTTGACTCAGGCATCAAGCTGGTACTTGCAATGCAGTGCCATAGACGGCACCAGGCTTTACCTGCATTGCATACAATTCATCCAGGGATATGGTACTCCTGCGATGGAAAAGGATTTAATTGGCACATGTTCCGAATCTTAGGAATATTTTGATACGCTGTGCCTAGGCTACTTCAACTGCCATTAACCTTGTAGTAGCAGCTAGTAGCTAGGACTATCTTAACATACCTTTAGCCTGATACTCCCTGATACAACCTTGGCAAATAGGTTGTTCCATTGGAATTTATCATATTGTCTTTTTTTTGGAGGGGGCCTTGGGGAGATGTTTTAGGGGCATGTTGGGGCTGCTTTGGGCCTGGTTGGGAACAATTCCGGGCCATCAAGAGGCGATTTTGGGCTGGGGCTATCTTGGAGAGACGTGGTGAATCATGAGCCGACCACATCCTCGTTCATGATTCGTTTGGGGGCCTTTTAAGAGAGTTTCAGGTGCATGTTGGAACTGCTTTGGGCCTGTTTGGGAAAGCTTTTCGGCTAGTACGAGGCTATGTTGGGCTTGGGCAGGGTGTTTTGAAGAGACCTGTTGAATCATGAGCCGACCACATCCTCGCTGATAATTCGTTTGGGGGCTTTGCCGACCACATCCTCGTTCATGGGGGCCTTTGGGAGATGTTTTAGGTGCAAGTTGGGACTGCTTTGGGCCTGTTCGGGAACAATTCTGGGCCAATATTTGTTGAGTTTGTTTGGAAAATGTTTTAAGTGCATGTTGGGGCTGCTGAGGGCCCACTTGAAAACAATTCAGGACCATTCAGAGTAAAAAATCCAGAGAGAGAGAGAGAGAGAGAGAGAGAGACGCACAGACATGCGATTCTCCAGGAAAAATTCTACAGGAGGGTTCATGCGTAGCGAGATTTGGGGAAAAGATCACGTTGTGGTATTTCTTCCAACAGTTTCCTGGAGTTTAGGGACCAGACGCTGGAGACAGATGACCATGAGAAAACTGGATTTTTGCTGCAGCGGAGCACCTTTAGCCTGGAGAATCCCGCGCAAGGTGGGTTTGTAAGCCATGGATTTTTTTCCCAAGTTCCTAGGCTTCCATTTATGGCCATGGAGACTAATCCAGCGTGCTAGATCACATTGCCTAGTTTGCCTGGATTTTTCCAGGGCATTCCAGCGCACTAGGTCAAAGGCAAGTATAGAAACATCCATGTTACTAGGCTGTAGGCTTTGCGTTCTTGTTGTGCCAAAATTAATCCAAGGGTTCAGGACCCCTGACACAGACCTGCCACACCCCCAAGGGCAAGATGGCAGCAAATCCCAGCAAGACTATGCAAGACATAGCAAGACTGCAGACAAGCAACGTTAAAGATCCCTAAGAACTTGCAAAGCAAACACACATGTGCAACAGATGGACACAACGCGATAAAACAGCATAAAACACCAGCTCCAAAACAATCACAAATTTGAATATAGTAATAAACATATGTGACCCCTGAAATGGGTATGGATTTATTGGCACGTTTTTTTTAAGATCTTAGGAACACGCAGTTTTGTTGTGCCCATTTTGTTCATTTGCAACCAAGCTCTATTAGATACCAGTCGCGAGGGCTATATTTAACATTCTTAACAGTTCTGAAGCTCCATTGCCTGATGCGCAGGTGTTATTAGGCTGGAGGTGCAGCATCCTTGTTGTACCTAAATTAATCCAAGGGTATAGGGCCCCTGAAATATGTATCCATTAATTCTAAACCTGTCACAATCCTAGGGGCAAAATAAGCGCCTCCTGGCAGAGAATGGAAGAAGCACTCCGTGGAGTATCATGGATTAGATTCAAAACTCCTTGGATTGATTAACTGCAGGATAGTGAAGGTCCGTCAGATTATTATTGATTGAATCTTAATCCAATGACTGCCCACGTCGAGGTAGGCTAGATGAATATTCAGATTAATCCACGGGGTTAGGGGTTGGGTATCCTAGGTACCCCATTTTTGAGGAGCTAAAGTCCAACAGCGACTTGAACCCAGATGAAATGACTTTCAACACCCTTATCAATGGCTGTGCTCGCCGGGCCAGCAGCCTGTTTGATCGCGGTTGTAGCTTGCTGCTTGAGATGAAGCAAAACGGAATCCCGCCTACAAACTATACTTTGTCGGCAGTGGCCAAGTTGGCAAATCGAAACAAGAAACCAAAGATGGCCATCAAAATTGTTGAGGGACTTCGCAGCGAGTATGGCATCAAGATCAACAAGCATGTGTACAGTCAATTGATCCATGCGGCGGTGTTGGATAATGACATCATCAAGGCACAGGAGGTTTTTGCTGACATGCTGCAGAACAAGATTCAGCCAGATGGCAGGATCTACACCCTCATGTTGCGCTCCATGGTGTCTCACAAGCTCGTTGGACCAACCAATGCACTGCTGCACATTGCTTTTGGGCTTGAGATCCAGAACCCGCAGCTCTTGGGAAAGCAGCTCCACCAGTCCTTGATGAAGCAGCTTTCGCAGCCGATTTGTTGGGCAAAGGCGCAGCAAAACGGCAATGGATTGCAGGAAGATGTGATCACGGAGGCCCTGAAATTCTTGTCGCTCATGGACACACCCGGCTTTTCCAAGCTGCTGAGCCATTTCAACAGAAATGCCGTGTGTCATGGCTGCTGTGTCACGACCTTAGCATCCGAGAAGCTGCCGAGCAAGGACAGGGACCGTGGTATTTACATGTAATGACAATCCTTGCAGCTTCCATTGATCGCCAGTGAGACTCTGACGGGGCCATTTGGCGGGAGAATTTGTGGCATTTACCTTATCTTTGATAAAGGGCAGTACTCAGACTGTGAACGAAGCCAGTTCACCTGCCGTACAAAGAGGTCGAAACAATTATGTGCCAAGTACAGTCTTCAAACTCACAATGTTTGCTGTTCCGCTTGTATAGACAATGTTTGCGTGCCATAATGTGCATGCTTCATCTTCACTTTGGATAATGTAGCGTATATCACCCTTGTCCAGCCACTGGGGTGTTGCAAACGCCAGTGTTTTGCATGTCTTTGAATTTGAAGGCTGGGTATCGTTTGAACTTGTAGAAGCCAGCGCGAGGCGAGACATGGCTTGCAGTAGATATTTGTGCTGCATGTTTCATCTTGGCCTTGTGTACGCCCTGATCATCTATGATTCGTCTCGCCCTCAAGGAGAACCCAAAAGAGGAGGTGCATCCACGTCGTGGGTCGTTGCGGCCCGCACTGAGAGCCAGTGGCTGGCTCTCACAGCTGGCTGTGGGGCATGGCTTCGTAGCGGTTGGGATGGTTCAGAGCTACAGCAGCTTATCACTGTTGCATTTCGTTGCTTCTGATTGCTGATAACCACCAAGCGTCAAAGTTATTTTTTTGCACCTCTACCATGAAAGCCATGAAATTGTTGGATTGGTACCATCCAAAACCTACCAATACCTCCCATGATTTTCCCAGCCACCATTCATCCGAAGCCAGCCATGGCCGACTGTCCACCGAGATTTTTTCGGCCTTGAGCATTGCGGTGCTGGTCATCGACTTCATTTGTGGCGACCTCTTCTTGAACCGGGGGGGTGGTGTGGAAACCATGGCTGACGGTCAACACCTTGAGGGGTAGTCCTACCTGAAGAGGTACCCCTTGCGAGTCGCTGGTTGAGATGGCTATGGGTTGAAATTATGAACCCCCAAAAATAGTCATTTATCATCCAAGTGAATTAAATTTCTTGTCTAATTGCCAAAAATATAGCCAAACAAAAATAATCCAAAGTCCATTATAAACCAATGGTTTTTGGGGTACCCAATTTTGACGCACAACCATGTGTGTTGGGTATCCATGATCCATTTTTGGCATTCTTCGGAAAGCAATGGCATACCCGTTTGGTTTGGGATTTCGGAACTGTCTTTGGTTTTGGCTGGAAATTGTTTTCAATATCAAGTAGAGCCATCACATGGGTCATGGGACTGTTTCGATTTGTTATAGACGATAGTCACTAAGGCTGGGGCAAAACCATACAAAACTGTAATGTTGTTTTCAAAACAGGTTTTGACCATCCAAAGTTTTTTGGGGTTATATGAAAAAACCGATTACTCTGCGGGCAGTGCGTAGTGACAATCTGACAACTGAGCGGAGTCGTCGTGTTAGCGAAGATGACCGCTGGTCGCTTTTCAGAGTGGCCTCTCTGGTGGGAAGGTAGTCTTGTGAGCCATTCAGTTTCCTACTTGTAGTTATACCTGCGGTGACTGGCAGTTACCCCAGTTATACTGCCTGGTGGTTTCAAACCTTTTCATTTTCCCTATAAATATTTGAAAATGATCGAGAATGATTGGTTGGTTGACTGAATTTGTTTCATAGGGGTTGAAACACACACCCGTATAACATGTGATACTAGAACTCGCCAAAGCTGCAGTGCCCTTCTTCAGAGGGATGAGATCGTGGATCACTTCAAAGGATCACCGTGCTCTACATCTGTAGGCGTGTAACCTTCCTGGAGCAGATATCACACTTGACCGTCCCCAAGCTTAGTAAATAGTTTAAACCAACTATTCCATCCACTTCAAGGAACAAAGCTTTGACAAGCTGAAGATGTGGGGAAGTTCCATCCATTCCCAGATGGTTATACCAGCCACCTGCCACGGGCCGCAGGATCTGGGCTTATCGATTCCAATGTTCCTACAAGGCGATTTCCGGAGCCCGAGCTCCGGAAAGTGTGCCAGCTTAACCTCCCTGGTTGGTGGTTTTCAAACATTTTTTATTTTCCCTAATTTGTGATTATTAGCCATTTGTTGGTTGACTAGTACTTTTCATAGGGGTTAACCACCAAGCAGCTCCAATTCACTACAGCAAGTAGTTGACCAGCGAGGCCACAAACCATCCACCAACAATCACAAGCTTGCTCCGGTTGACAAGCCAAGTTTCGAAGCATCCCCACCCTCCAGTGTTAACAGCCATTTCACCAGCCACTTCCCTAAGCACCAATATTCCTCATAAAACCAGCCATTTTCAACCTCACCCACCAACACCACCCACCAACCCACCAACACCATCCATTCACCATAGCATCACCATAGCACCCACCAACACCATCCACCATGGCGCATCCCCATGGCTGCCGCCGTGTCGCCGCAGGTCTTAGATCAGCTTCCCGGGCGGGTCTTCCTCTGCTCGCGGCAGGGTGCGGCACACCTGGATGATGCGCCTCGATGGCGTTGGTTGCGTTTGGGAGGGGCACGGGGGTCCTGGAGCCACGGTGGACGGGTGGACTAACATGGCGAGCTGGGTCAAGCAGTTCACCAACCAACCAACCAATGATTAAGAGTAGCTGGTTAGTGGTGAAGACTAGGGGATGATGACATAAAATTGTTATTAATAGCTGGTTAATGGTTAATAATAGGGGATGGTGAGCAACAATAGTAGGGGATATACCAGCTATATATGGCTACGGGTCAAGCAGTTAACCAACCATAGGGGATAATAACCAACTCCATTTTATAGGGAAAACAAGCTGGTTAATAGTGGGGGAAGCAGGGGCTAAGGGTTTTGACCCACTGCCATGTATGTCAGATGTATGTTAAGCATGGTAAACCAGCTGGCTAATGGTTAGTGATGAGGGATAACAACAAACAATGATGGATAATTCTACCGATATACCGGCTATATGTCGCTATGCGTCAAGCAGTTAACCAACCGACGTTCATGGAGGACAATCACCAACAATTTCATCGGGAAAACAATGGTTAATGATTGGGAACCAGGGGTACATGGTTTTGACACAAGTCCATATACGTTAGTTATATATCATACACATGGTTTAATGATAGACACTTTTGCAGGGGCTGGAGTCAGGTTGAGGTGCATGTGCCGCCAGATCTAACATGGGTTTGGCGCGTAATGGTGTCGCTACAAGTCCTGTGGGAGGGAGCAGTCCAAATATCTAGACATGGGTTTCTTGATGATAGTTGGTCATTTGGGGCATTGCCAAGCAAGCAAACGAGAGGGTGATCATTATGCTGAACGAATATTGAACCCACATCTTAGCTTGATTAGAATCACTTGACCCAACAATAGGGTCTACTGAAGTTATTGTTGATTGAGATTTTGTCTAGTGGTGGAAATCACCAACCCAACGATATGATGGTAGGGCGATCCTTACCCTGACCCACTGCCATGAACACTTCGCCAACATGAACCGTTGGATCAACAATTTGCCTCCGCCCGCCATCAAAGAAACCACACATTCGGTAATTTCCAATGATTTCCAGGTGATCAATCAATCAATCAATCAATCAATCAATCAATCCTGAACAATCAATAGCTGATTCACCACACCGTCAATTAACCATCAATGATTAAAGGCTTAAACCATGATGAACCAAACCTCACCAATCCAATTAACCACCTAGTAGTAATGGGTTCAAGTTACCAACAAACGATGATTCAACCGGTCAATAAACCATGATGACCCACAAACTAACCATGATTATATAACCATCAATTAAGCCTCAATTATCCACTTACCAACGATTTCAACTACGAACCACCATTGACCATGACCATGAGCCATTTTCCATAAACCATTAAGCACCAAGAAACCATGATTAACCTTGAGCCATCAACCATCAAATGGCCATTTACCAAGCGCAAGGGATTAACCATTGGTTAACCATCAACCATCAATTTATCATGATTGGCCATGACTAACCATAAACCATCATAAAATGAATGACCATAAAATCATCATTATCCATCATTTATCAACCATCATTTGTCAACCATTAACCATGATCGACCATAATAAAATGAACTATTCCTCAATCCCCCACCACTCCACCAAGGTGTTAGGGCAGCGCCTGGGTATCACCACCGAAGTCATCGGTTGTGTGCCCTGGTGCTGGCAACGTTTGGTCGGGGAAATGTTGGATGGAGAACGGTGGGCTCACAGAGTTTGATGATGGTGAATGATGATGATTTATGCCTGATATCGTGGTGATTTATGCCTGATATAGTGGTTAAGTGGTTACTTGTCGCGTTTCTTTTTCATTCTCTCAATGTTTAGGGTAGATTGATGATTCATCATGGGTCAATAATGGTTTGTAAGGGTTGGCTGGCGATTAATGAAGGGTGTTTAAGGGTTGATTGGCGGATGGACAGGTACGAATCCATGGCTCGTTGACGGTTAGTTGATGATTAGTTGATGGGTCGTTAATGGTTGATCATGATGGGTCATGATGGTGGCGGTTGGCGAATGATTCATGATGATTGATAAATGCCAACGGTGGCCCATGATGGTTGACAAATGTCAATGGTGGTCGAGAATGGTCAACCAGTAAGAACAGGGGTGCTCTAGCGGAGCTAGACGAACCAATAGCAGTGGGACTGTTCCAGCCTTTTTTGAAGATAGGAACCAGCGAACCATGAAGAGCACGACTAAGGGCACTATCTCCAATAAACAATACAAATACAAATCACTAGAATCACCTAGCTACAGCAACCCAGTAAGATGGCAGCTAGATTTACCAAGGCTTTGATATTCCTTGGCCACCACTTAGGGCGGAATGATGGGGAATGCATTCATTTGTGGAAGGTCACGCTGAAATGGTGAGTTGGGATCTGAAGTTTTCTTTTCTCCAGAGATCTGTAGATGTCCATCTAGTTTTACGCATTCATTCACTTCTGCATATTTTGTTTTACACCAGGGCATCAAAATCGTCGGTATCTAAATTCATGATGCATGTTACATGGGTATACAAAGAACATACGGTCATGGTCATGCTACATAAATTTCTAGATATATACATACGATGTAACATGTTCATTACATGTGTTTACATAATACAAATCGCATCAGCATATAGTTTGAACCTACAACTGTGCAATATCCACATATCCACGCATGCCTGCATCTTTTGTTGCAGGTGCTGTGGTAGCGCCGGTCCTCTGAGATGCCCCGGTAAAAAAATCAGCATATAGCCAGCTATAGCTGATATACCTCATTTGCACACATGTATTTGCATCTAAATGTGCATGCTGCATGTGTATGTCCATGTGTGTGTGGCGTGCATGTTGCGACTTGCGGGATTTGGCTGGACCCCTGAGGCTTGGGACAGTCGCTACTCGTTGATCGCAGATCTCAGGTGATGGTTTCGGGGGGTGGCGGAGTTGGGGGATGGATCCTGGCACACGCCTTGGTGGTTTCCATGGGTCAACACGGTTCCCGGCTTAGACTGGATAGGAAGTAGGGTACAAGGTGGGCCCCCAAACCACTTTGGTTAGTTGGTTCATAACTGACTTAGCTTGGGTTAGCTACCAGTTTTAGAGGTGAACTCACCCAACTTCCAACTACTGGGGGCCCACCTTGTATGGACTGGTTGATGTTGATAGCTGGTTGGTGGTTTCATCCGTAGTTTTCGACCGTACCTGGGGACAATTGTTCTTGGGATGGGTTTTGACCATCAACCAGAACATTGAAGCACCCTGAAACTTCGTAACAAGCGGAAGTTGGGACCCTTGGAGTGAGAATCACCATAAACCTTTTTGAGATATGCCATGAGCCAAGTTTGTGAATTAGTTGTATTGGGTTCATGGTAGAGTTCATGGCAGAGATTTAACGGACAGTCACAGAGAAGAATGGCTGGAGTTGACTGATATCATCACGTTGATCCTGTAATTAAAAACCTCTGGCAGTGGCTGTGGAATGGGGAGAGACCCCGAAATTGAAACGGTGACCAGGTGTTCATTCATTTGATCCAGCTAATCGCAGTCAAAAAAGGCAGTCATTCGCTGGGCTTGCTTGTTGTCCACTTGTGATGGATCAAAACCATGGTTATTACCAGTAGCTAACAATGGGGTTTGATTGCTTATCCAGTGGTTAGATTGATTAGCTGTAAACTGCGCGTAGTTGTACTACATGCGCCAACCAACCTAACCACTGGTTGTCCACTGGTACGATGCTTTGTTGACTGCGAAGGCTGGTTTTTTCTACAGGATGGTACTGCGAAGGCTGGTTTTTTCTCATTGGTCATTGACTATAGCTTCAAACTATTAACTAACCATTTCTTTGCCCTCGGTTGTTGACCATGATTGCTGGCAATGTTAACCCTAATTGTTTCATTTCAGGAAGAAATCAAGGCTTTTTTGGTTAGTTCATGGAGTTAGTGGGTATAGTTCAATTCATTGGTAAGATTCCTTTTGTTGGCAATGTTAACCTTGACCAATCAATTATCATAAGGTAATCAATAATTCAGTTTCACAGTCCTTTTGTTAACAATCAATTCATGTTTCCTTGACTTCTAACTACCGTTGAACCCCCCAACAATCACCCCACCGTTTTATGGCTGTGGGTCAAAACCCTGTACCCTTGGTTCCCCACCATTAACCATTGTTTTCCCTTATAATTGTTAGTGATTATCCCCCATTGGTTGGTTGATTAATATTGACCCATGGCCATATAGTCCTGTTGTTAACAATCAACATGACTTATAACACCTGGTTTTATATATATATGTATATACGTACATACATACATATATATATATATATATATATACATAAATTTATATATATATATATATATAACCCCTATGACCCCCCCAACCCACCCTTTCTCTCCCTGGGTGCTCCACCATGGCACGGTCCAGTCGGCCGCGACTGCCTGAGCTCCATGCGCTGCTTCAGGAGCGCAGGGTGGCAGATCCGGGGGGGGTGATCAAGGTGGGGCTTTTCCATGGTTGTTTATAGGTGTTTTTAGGGGGTTATAATGGTTATGATGATGGAAAAGCCATTGGTATTTAGGGCTTCATTGTTGTTGTTTCGGTTTATTGTTGAGGAGGTGTTTTAGAGGTTTTTTGGGGGTGATGAGGTCTTTTTAGGGGGCAATGATGATGAATTTGGAGGGTTCTTTTAGGGGTTTATCAAGTAGGGGGTAATAGTGAGGTTTGATGAATGATCATGGTGAGGATTGATAGTGGTCAATGACAGTACATGATGACGGCTAGGATTCATAGAAAACAGAAATCAATAGATGCTCACAGCTATGTTTTTTTAATGGTGTTTCTAAGGGTTAAGACTGGGAAAGCAATGGTTCATTGATCCATGGATCATGGTTCCATGAGTGTTTTTTAAGGGTCGATTGTTATGGTGATTGCTGCTTTCTTAACAGTTGATGAAGGTTAGTGATAACACTGGTTGGACAAATGATCATGAAACATGATGAGGATGAAGCCAACCAATATGTCACTGCTGGTGGGTGATCGTTAAATCGACGGTCAACTGGTGGCCAGCTGAATTTGATGGTCGATTTTTGTTTGATACTGCGAATGTGGACAACTGCTGGTTTGATGACATGACTAAGTGGTGGTTAATGATGATTAGTCCATGGGTACGTGATGATGAGCGATTTATATGGTTGGCCAGTGGTGGATGATGGTCATTTGATGGCCAACTAGTCTAACGATGGTTGGTGATGGCTATTGCTGATAGGGGATAGTAACGTTGCAAACTGAATGGTTGGCATCCACCCCATGCTAGGGTCGCTTTGGAAGCTTCCGGTTGTTGCACTCGAACCGACAGGCCAAGCCACGAAAGGCAAACATGAAGGCTGAAGAAAAAACACATTTTCCGACATGCGCAAGTAGACGAGATAAGAACACAAGGTACACAGCAGCATGGAGAGATTGCATCCTGAACATAGCCTAAACTCCACCATAGAAAGGCAGTGGCAATGGCGACGAAGGAAAAAGCAGGAGGAGCGGAATTGCCAAGCTATTTGAAGATCATCAAGCAGCTTGGCCGTGGTGCCTATGGCACTGTGTACCTCTGTGAGGACAAGAAGTCAGGGGAACAGGTGGCAGTGAAACATGTGAAACAAGCCGCGCGACAGGGCAAATCCATGCTCCGAGAGATTCGGTTGCTTGCCCGGCTTCGTCATGAGAACTTGCTGTCTCTGGTGGATTTCCCGGCTGTATCTGGCCCCAACTTCGAGGATATCTACTTGGTTCTGCCCTACCTGGCCTCAGACTTGCACAAGATCATCCAATCTCAGCAAGCCCTCACAGAAAAGCATGTGCAAGTGATCTTGGTGCAGATTCTCCGTGCCATGGAATGCCTCCATGCCAGTGGGGTGGCTCATCGTGACCTGAAACCTGCCAACATTTTGTTGTCCTCGGACTGCAAACTCAAGGCGAGATGATGCTTTTTTAAACTTATCTAAATCTGCCTAACCATATTTATGGTGTTTGTTGTCGATGTTATATATTTTGGGACGGTGTTTTTTGATATATAAGGTGAAACAAATATCTATGTTTTATGTCTCTATATTTCAGAGGATTTGAACCCAACTTCATCTCCAGGTCTGCGATTTCGGCCTGGCCCGTGGTGGCTTGGGCTTGGATGGCGATGAACCCGAGGAGGCCTGTGGAGTGCTGACGGAGTACGTGGTGACGCGATGGTATCGAGCTCCTGAAGTGATGCTGTTGCCCAAGCAGTACTCCACAGCTGTGGACATTTGGTCCGTGGGCTGCATCTTGGGAGAGATCTTGGGCAGAAAGGCCATGTTCCCAGGGAAGAATCACATCGACATGGTTTGCATGGTGTCGAAGGTGCTTGGAAATCCTGCGGATGGTGATCTTACTTGGCTTCCCAAGGACACCGATGCCTATCGATTCCTCCGCAAGGTTTGTCCTCAAGGTTCTGGGGCGAATTTGACCTCCATGTATCCACGTGCTTCTTCCTCGTGCTTGGACTTGTTGAAGGCCTTGTTACGCTGGGATCCACAGGAACGGATCACGGCCTCCGAAGCCCAAAAGCACGAGTACGTGGCGCACTACTACCCTCGTGAACCACCTGTTCCCCCGGAGCCTTTTGACTGGACTTTTGATGGCTTCAAACCCACCACGAAAACCGTGCAAGCAAAGCTCTATGAAGAATGTGCACGGTACCATCCAGAGATTCGTGCTCGTGATGGTCTCTCTCCTCGTGGAACAGCAGGCTACCCCAAGTCTGAGGCCCGTTCAGATCGATCCCCGAGGCACTCTCAAAGAGATGCAACGCCAACAGGTGCTACAGCTCGGTCCATTACGCCAGTGAGGGGAGCTCTCAATGGTTTGGCTCGAGCAGCCATGCGCTTTCGCTCCACCACCCCGCCACCAAACTCCACGCCAAGAAATTCCACTCGACAAGTGGCACAGGTGAAAGCGTAGTTGCGGCTGATTGGCAGCCGGAATCTCGCGGCTCAGTTTTTCACTTCCACTCCGTAGCAGTGGGGCATTTTATTGTCACTTTGTGCAAAGCACAACGTGGGACGCTGAGGAGCCTCCCTTTCATGCAGGCAAAAGGTATGGAGGGGAATTGCCGTGTGCAGGTGCCATGGTTAGCAGGAAGTCGAGATATTTACATAGCACACGTGCAGGCTCACAGACCATGGCAGGTCCATATGAATAATCCATGCCGCATTTCATGCTACATCAGTTGGGGTTAAACTGATGGTTCATCAAGAGCTGGATCTACCATGAAAACTTGAGTCAACATGAAGCTTCATCGATCAATGACATCCTCAGATCGCTAGATCGGTCCTCCATGGATTCCCTGTGCCTGTCATCCCACTATTGCGCCATTGCGCCAGCAGTGGGAGCGCTCCCGTCCGGGCTCCGCCCCGAGGAGTTCCAAGAGAACCAGGAGGACTTTGGATTTTTGTCGGTGAAATGTTTCTCCTCGGACCGACCCAACTTCTACTCCTTGGAGCAGGTGGGGGGACGCTTTGTGGGGCAGGGTGGACATGGGTGGAACCAGGCGCGCTCCTCCGTAAGGAGGTGGAGAGATTGCTGGTGCCAAATGTAGTTTTGGATCATTATGGTGGCTAATCATTGAGTCATGTATGTCATTTGGGCTTATGACTGTTGATATTGATCCGTTTTTAGATCATGTATGATTCGTTGATAGGATTTTTTTGTCATGTTGGATGGTGATTCATCATTTTGGACAAACAAACACATCAATTTGGACAACGATATTGATGTTTCGCAAAGTCCAATGATAATTGTAATGATCCTGATGATGTTGATTGGTAGTGATTTCGGTCTATTGATGATACTCATTCATGATCATTGAACTTGGAAATTATTGTTCTGTTATCAATGATATATAGGAATATTGATTTCAATGTTGATGTTGATCATTCATCATCATCATCATCATCATCATCATCATCAGCAGCAGCAGCATCATCAGCATCATCATCATCATCATCATCATCATCATCATCATCATCATCATCATCATCAGCATCATCATTATCATCAGCAGCAGAAGCAGCATCATCGTCGTCGTCGTCATCATCATCATCATGATCATCATTATCACTGAGCTTTTTGGTCACAAAAAAACGTTGACAATTCACAGAGGAGAACCCTGCACTGAACACCCTGAGGATATCCCGCTTCGAGATCTCAACCGTTACTGGGCCGGGTTGGTCTCGCTGCACCAATCGTTGCTACCCCCTGACTCTGAAGACAAAGCCGTTGCCACCCTTGCCTTTTCTCAAGCTGGTGGTCGCATGTAGGTTTTGTTTGGTTCTATTTTGCTTTGCTGCTGGTCGGTAGGGAGCGATTTGGAGGCAGGGGTATCCTTAGATCCTTTTGAAGAGAAAGTGATTTGGAGCTGCCAGGAGTGGTATAACGAAATGGCCGGTATACTTTGTGTTTTTTCATTTGGTTTCTTCCGCATGTATGATGTGATGATGTTTTGCTGGTTGTTTGATTGATCTGGTTTTCATTAAGCTGGTGTTGAAGTTGATTGCGATTCCCAGTTGTTTGATTCAGAAAGTTCACAGCCAGCTACTCCTGGTTGAGCAGTGGTATGCCGGGGCTGTTGACAGTTCAAAGTTTGGTGAAAATGGTGGTGATTTAGAGAGGGCACCAGCGAGAATGGTTCGACGAGGGTTTATTAAATGGTTTATCTTACAAACCACGGGAATCACAATTAGGCAATTACATGCAATTACTGGATGGTTTTGTTTGACCATATTCTCACAATGAATCATGAATTATGAGCAAATCGTTGTAAGTAGATTTTTCACTGGTTAATGGTTGATAATAGGGGTTAATTGATGCTTAATGAATGATTTAGAAGACACAACCCATGGTTGAGTATAGCTGGTTTAGTTTGCAAATTGAAGCTTATGTTAACCATTATGAATCATTACGGGCATACCGAGACAAACCAGAAACCGAACCAAATGTGAACTTGTCTTGGAAACAGATCACCTTTTGAGGGAGTGGAACTCATGGAGCCAAAATGATTTTTATGGCTTAAGCCACCCTACCCTTCCAGTTACCTATATAGTCGGTAACCAACCCTAAAAAGCAATGGTAGAAACCAGCTGGTTACCTACTATAGAGGTAACTGGAAGCATAGGGCCATTCAAGATTGAAGTAGAATGTTGAGGTTGTTGTCCAGCTGCCAAAATCCCAATGATGATGGTGCCAGCATAACCACTACATACCCGTCTTAGCCGCAAATCTTATCCGCTATCCAACCAGGTTAACCCCCATGATCCACCATGACACAGCGGATCCCCCATGGTTCCAGCCGCCCAGGAATCATCGAGAACCATCGAAAGAACCACCCATGGACTTGGAGCCGCTGTGACACCGACTTGGCGGAAAGTCGTTTTCACGTTGGGTGGCAACTTTTTCGAGACCCATGCGGGTAGTAGATATGTGGTTGCATTTACTGTTGTATCTATTTGTTTTTTTTTTTTTTACCTTCATATAAAAATATCTATCCTAAATATATTTGTATATATTAAGATTTAGCCATTTATATCTATATATAAATATTTATATTTGTATATACACATTGGCTTAGGTTCCCCACTCCCCATTAACGACACCTGCCTCCGCCAAGCGGTTGGTCTGTGTGTTTGGGCCCAACCAATGAGAAGCCCTGGCAAAATATACACATATACTTGTTGTTGTTCTGATCTATTTGGGATGTACTGGATTATTTTGTCAATTATTTCCTTTCTTGTTTATACCTTTGGAATCTTCACAAACAGATCTATGTATATATTTCTATTTTTATTTTTTTTTATATATATATATATACATTGTTTGATGCTCACAGATCCATGCTATCCTAGAGGATGCATACCTCCATGCAAAGCATCTCATTGCAATTTGAGCCACATGAGGTCAAGGGCACAGGGAATTCCAGGAGTCTAAGGACGATCCTATGATGAACTTTTTACTGTTGGTGATCATGATGGTAATTGCATGACTGACAGTGGTGAAAAAGGTGAATTGGTGGCTACTTGATGTCAAACTATCACTTGGTATTTGAGAATAGTTTTCACATTTTGCCCGCAGCCCCACCACAATTACTCAACCAAAAGTGTTTGGTGTTTGCGCCCCTGCCACATGACCCGACGTTTCTTACACCTTGTTTGGTGATGGTATGTTTTCTTTTGCTGGGCACTCTGCGAAGCGAACTGAGACATTGTATGGGATGTTGCCCACAAGGGCCGTAGTCAAAGCAGTGGCTTCTTCGTTGCTTACAAATAGATCTCATTTTGTTCCACTTCATTGCATTCCCCCAGTTCCCAAAGGTCGAGAAAAATTGCTTCAGATATATGCATGGCGATGGAAACCATATGCAACACATCAGTTTCCTCAGACATATGAATCCACCTAATCTTCAGAAGTATTCCCTGCCATTTCCTGGGGCCAACCAACTGCACCTGAGAAATGGTAAGCAAGCGGGACCTGAAGTTTCCCGAGAAGAAGGGCGTGGAGATCTTGGAGATGAAGAAGCAGCTGCTCGATATCGGCACGGCTGGACATGGGGATGGTGGTTTGGTGCTTGGGTCCCAGCATCACCCAGAGATCTCAGCGGCTGCAGCTTGGGGTTTCCTAGCGGGGCCAATAAGATCACCCCGCAAGGTGCTTGGAGTTTCTTGGTATCACACAAAAAGCAGCAAAGAAGATACCACGCACCAGTGGCCGCACCAGTTATTCGGATTGTCCTTGATACCTTTCCATTGGAGGTATTACCAACAAATAAGGTATCACTATCAAACGACAAATAAGCAAAAGATGGCGATTTTCTTCGTTTTGATACCTCCAAACGGGTGCCACGCCAAGAGATGGACTTTTGATGACCAACAGATCATCATTATATCGGTAAAAGCGTATAGACGTGCGTTGTGCAATCAGCATGGGTGCAATCATAGATCTATAGATAGATGCGTACATACATGAATAATTAAGTCTTAAGTACGTCTGAACACAGATGCATGCCGCCACGTCCGTGCACGCATTGTTAAACCACTTGATTGAATTCACAACCGCTTATAGATGGTTAGATCATGATAGATCCCCAGCTCGGTCGACTTCAACAGCTTACAACCAAGGCTTACAACAGCTTCAACAGCTTACGTTTAGCAGGTCACGGTCACAGCACGCTCCACATCTTCCCAGCTGCGCATTCAGGTTGATGAAAGACGGCCCGTGAGGCCACGGCGGTTTCTGCACAAACTCGGGCAGAACAGCTGACTGTACCTGCTGGCTGGTGGGTTTGAAGGTGCTATCTATGGCTAACTATGCTGAAACATGGGATTTTCTATGGTGAATCTACATGGTGAAACACAATGGGGCGACCAATGAAACATACTAGTCGCGCTGATAATTTCTAGGTATTTCTGGGCAAGATGGGGGCGCACCTTATGACCAAGAAAACCATTGCCTTGAGAGCGAGCAAACGTTTGGTGAACAACGGCTTACTCGTTTGGTTTCTTCAACATTGTTCAACAACAATGGCTTGGTTGACATGGCGCAGGTGAGTTATGAGTTGCTTTGGATGAGTGCTTCTTGTTGGTCCATAAGGCATGCTTGATATGGCCGTAGCCCGCAGCCCTACAGTAGTCATGTTGGTGACGTCTCTGGTTGATGGTGACCCAGTGCCCTGTCTCTTTGGCTCGGCTCCACGGCGTGGAACTCACCAGGAGGTGTGTTGGATGATGGGGCCCAAACATGGCACTATGACGCGCAATGGAGTCATGTCATCATGGCAATTTATATCGTCGCGTTTGGCCACCCAGCACCCAGCCATGCGCCCTCCAATCTATCATATCTATCACTACTTCAATCGCCATGGTTGATGAATTCATGTCCATCAGCCACTCAGAGACCCTATGAGACGCTTGTGGAGGAGAATGGTAATTTTGTTTCGGTGGGATCAGCAAGTTCTGGCTGCTGGTTTCGAACATTTCCTGCATTTCCCTAGTATTTTTCATAGGGGTTGAAACCACCAACTAGTGTTTCTTGATGATTGATTCTCGTAACAAATCTTTACCAGGATGATTGATGTAATTAGCTGTTCAGGGCTGTGCATCACTTGCATCGCCAGCCTCCAAGAGAGGGTAATGCTTCAATAAGCCAACTTGGAAGTGGAAATTCTACATTTACAACCATGAATGATGGTTTACCATGTTTGAACTGTATAGAATGAGGATTTTTGACTTCCAGGTTGCTTTCGTAGAGGGTAATGATATGTAGTAATGATGGTTGGTTCATGGTGAATACTTGCTGCTAACCACTGCCAAGTGTCATGAACGCCTATTGCCAACCACTGCTACCAACTATGGTACTGGCGGGTCACCGTCGCAAAGTAAAAGTGGTCAACCACGGTTTCGCTCGCTTGGCTTAACCAAACTATTTGAACCTGAGAACGCTACCTATCGAGTAGTCGATCTTAATCTATCCTAATCTATCCCAATCTATCCTAATCTATCCCAATCTATCCCAATCTATCCTAATCTATCCCCCTCTATCCTAATCTATCACAATCTATCCCAATCTGTCCCAATCTGTCCCAATCTATCCCAATCTATCCTAATCTATCCTAATCTATCCCAATCTATCCTAGTCTATCCTAATCTATCCTTATCCATGTATCTATCTATCTAATCTATTTGTTTGTCTATCCATCCATCCATCCATCCATCCATCCATCCATCTATCTATCTATCTACCCACCCCCTTATCAACTCATTTAGCTGGAGATTCCTTTGTGATCGTGCTTGACCATTTCAGTGTTTTGTTGTGGTCTCAATTCATCTCAATTCGGAATCTGCCGTGGCCGCCCCAACCGCTGGTGTTTCTGGGACGTTTCATTGCCGATTCAGGTTGTTCCCAAGCGGTTCCCATACTTAACCAAGATAGACCAAGGGGTGTTATTGGGTGTGTTTAGTACTAATGATTCATGATAGATCCAGCTCATAAAGCCTTTCTTCATTGATCTTAGTTGTGCCAGGTGTGCATTTCAGTAACTCGTTGTTGTTGTTGTTGTTGTTGTTGTTGTTGTTGTTGTTGTTGTTGTTGTTGTTGTTGTTGTTGTTGTTGTGGAGATCTTGTGAGAAGAGCATTAATGGCTAATCATGTATAGTTGATCATTGGTTTGACTCACCAACATGTTCAACTCAGGAGGACACATGGGCCACCAGCAGGTGCCTGAAAGCTCCAGAGACAGAAGCCCACCATAGAAGAACACTGCTTCCTGTTGGGGGATCAATGGTGGCTTTGAAATGCTACAGAAAATTCACATGTCGTGCTTCATGATTGCGCATGCGTTGACACATGTATGTATGTGTGTTTATTTTGTTTTGTGTTCAAAAGTTGATGTACGTATTTTGTTTCTTATATTTTTGAAAGGTTTAGTTTGGTATGAATATATTTATTTGTGTATTTACACATATTCATATTAGATACCTTAATTATTGCGTTTAATTGGGGCTGGCCACAAGCATTGAATGGGCGCGTATGAACAAATTATGGACATTTGCTATTGCTAATGGGATCATGTATATGGAATGTACCTGCGAACCCGTTCGCAATCCGACAACCTGAAAGAATGCATGATGAGTCTAGAAGCAGCACAGTCTTCCAGAGCAATTTTCAATAAGATGTTTCCATCCCCCCTATACATCAGCAGTGGGACTATCTTATCCAGGATCATTCTAGGTCATTGAATGCGTAACGGCGATTTTTTCGAGTTCAGCCACTCAGACACATGTTTGCGTGTTTGAGTGGCTTCCGAGAGTCTGAGTGTCTCAGAATCTCAGTGAGTGGGTTCCTCTTGTGCTCTGAATTTACAAGCCGCCAGTTCGGTTCAGGACCATTCGGGTTTTTGAAGGGGAATCCTTTCATGGATTTACATGATTTTATTGACTACCAGTGAGGCAAGCAACGAGGAAACAATACACAATCGTTTCAATGTGCAATTGGCAAACACATTTGGAAGGGCTGAAAAAACAGCGTGTCACCCAAACAAAATCTGCATTTGAAGGTAATCTCAACCATAACTACTTGTTCCACGGGCGCTTGACACCAGCAAAGGAAGAGGAAAAATGTGTATCACCTCCAACCGGACTTTCTCCCCTTGCATGTTTTTTTTTTGCATTTGTTTATTGTGCAGCGGTGACAGGCGATGTTGCTTGTTTCAAAGGCCAATGTTGGGGTATGATTTGTTGGACGTATGCGAAATGGATGGCCACCAGGCCTCGCAGAAGATCTTAGAGGGTGTTATCGGTTCTTAGAACGCATTCCCTTCTTAGAAGGCCTTTCTTAGAGGCAGAGGCCTTCTTGGAAGGCAAGTGCTATTCACAAAGTAAATTGCAGGTTGGGGTTCTTAGAACCCTTCTACTTCTAACAGGTTTTAAGAACCCTTGTCTGTAAAATTGGTTTCGCGGAAGGTCAGCTAGAATGCATCCAGGGACGCATCCCCCAACATCAGCCCCCCATTGTTTTCCGCGCGGTTCTGAGGCGCGGTGTTGCTTGATGAATTGCAGGAGTCTCAAGGGAAGGCGTTGCCAACGTTGCCGCGCTTGTTGGGAGCAAATTTTTGCATTTTACCGCGGCCGCTCGACGGTTACAAAGGAGTGGCCAACCCCAATAAAGCCCCCATGTCTTTCAGAAGTTGGCAGCGGGGTTGCTGTGCAATTATCTTGAATTGCACGATAAAAGACTGACTGCCCCGATAAGAGAGACCCCAAAGGGGTGATTTTGATGATACGTGGGATGATTTAGGTGCCTCCACGCCTATGTTGTATTTGATCCACGATTTTTTCCCTTCGTAATGTAATACGTTACATCAAGCTACTTTCACGCATACAAGTATCGTTTTACATTGTATGTTTGTTTGTCTGTCTGTATGTATGTATGTATGTATGTATGTATGTTATGTTATGTTATGTTATGTTATGTTATGTTATGTTATGTTATATTATGTTATGTTATGTTATGTTATGTCATGTCATGTCATGTCATGTTATGTATGTATGTATGTATGTATGTATGTATGTATGTATGTATGTATGTATGGATGTATGTAATGCATGCATGCATGCATGCATGCATGCATGCATGCATGCATGCATGCATGCATGCATGCATGCATGCATGCATGCATGCATGCATGCATGCATGCATGCATGCATGCATGCATGCATGCATGCATG
>VSDK01005960.1:88075-99928 GCA_009767595.1 Symbiodinium kawagutii
ATGAACAAATCATGCAGCAGGAACGTCGCATGACAGAACTTCAACAGTCCGTCCATAGGATCGTCGTTGAGAGATCAGAAGCTGCACGTCGTGCTGCAGGTCCTCGTGCTGAAGCGTCTTCTGGTTCCAGCTTCATTTGCCAAGCAGACAGTGTTGCTCCACACTCGGAAACACCGACACCGACTACTGAGCGCAATGCAGCAGCCAGACCAAGGAGGAAAGCAGATGCAACATGCCAAGACGCTACCTTGGCCAAGCAGAGACGAAGGGAAGAACGCCGTCAGATGTTACTCGGGAAGTTGAACGTGCAGATGGTTCCTTAATTCGGTTTTGCTCTCATTATGTCCAGCCATTCCATGTTTTCTGTAAATATAGTGAAGTCAAGCTTTGATTTTGTGCGTAGAAGGCCTTGAATTTTTTAATGTGTTGTACAGTCCAGCCATAGAATCTTCCCCGTGTCCATGGAAGCAGCGCCACATGTGCATGCTTACACCTCGCCCCCGGCACAGCTCGGGCAGGGAGACCTGATAGCGATGGAGAGAGAGAGAGAGAGATATATACTTAACATGGCACTAAGATCATCAATTCTACATGTGGCAGTGGGTCAAAACCCTGTACTACACCCCTGGTTCCCCTATCATTAACCATTGTTTTCCCTATAGTTGGCTGGGTAATAGCCACCATTATTGGTTGGTTAATATTGACCCATGGCCATGTAAACTCAGCATTTCAACCATGGGTAACGTCCCCAGGGCCGCTCGCTGCTGCACCACGCTGCGTTGTGGCCCCTGCTGGGGGATGTTGCTTCGGATCTGCCTGTGACAGTGGTCACTTGGCGATCCGTGGGTCAAGGGAACCCCTGGTGATCAAGCCAAGCAGACTGCCAACCTTGAGCTTAGCATATTATCTATCACTATGACCGCTATCCAGCATTAGACACTAGCCAACCATGAACCAACCATTAACCAACCAGTAACCAACCTTTAACCAACCATTAACCAACCTTTAACCAATCATAAACAACTGGAAGATCCTTTATTTTCGCAATTTGCGAACAATTAGTTCAGCAATTGTTCATCATTCATGCAACCATTCAGCATAATCTATAATCATGTCCCCACTAGCAACCATCTAAAACTCATCCATCAGCCACCCTATTCTTGTCCAGCAGCCATAAGTATTTGAACATTTTTTCAATCCAGTATTCAAATAGTACTAACCATATAGTTGAGCACCATCATTATTGACAATTTTTGATTACACCAATCAACCATCCACAGACCATCAACTAACCACCATTTCCCCACACTAACCATCAACCATATTATATATCATGAACTTGATCAGTAACCTTTATGCATCCTTCACCTTATCCGTATTCATATGATTATGCCCATGCAGCCCTAGTGAACATAGCCCAAATGACGCGTCTATTTTTTGCTGGGATGTTCAACTACCCCTCTTTGGTTGGTTAACATTGACCCATAGCCTCTAGCCATATAATTCAACATATCAATGTTTCACTGGGCGGGAAAATCTACAGGAACCCAATCATCCGGGGTACCTGCCGGTTTTTCCCACCAATCCAGTGCCATTCTGAAGCATCACTGCCCACCATGAGCCACCCAGACCCATGCATATGATTGATCACCCAGAGACCATCTACTGCCCTTGAATCCCAATTTCCTTAACCATGTCACTAAGCATCCATGTTTCACTGGCTTGGTTAATGGACACATCGATTGGGGAGACCCGGCTGTTTGAACCACCAACCATGGGAGTTTCCAAGGTTGATTACAACCAACCCAGTGATCCATTTTGTTCAACAAACCCTCGTCAGTCGGTTGATTTACCATTGTTTGACCATATGGATTTTTTTTCGTAAGCTTGGCAAACCCAAAAAAGGTTGGCTTATCACTTTATATGGTTGAAACTGAATGACTTGAGGGTTCCCCTATTCCTAGAAACCACCATATCGATTAACCACCTTTCTGAACCACTTCACACTATGAACTAATGAACTTACCATATGGATTAGCCAATAAAATACTAATTGATGAACTAATAAACTTACCATATGGCTTACCATATGTGATCAGATTAGCTGATAAAATGCTACTTGATCATTTGAGGATCACTATGAACCACCAACCATCCATGTTGTTCACCATCCCCACCTAGCACCTGACGTGAGGTCATGGCACAGCTGCTGCTGAGCGAAGAAACACACCACGACCTGCCCTTGCACCGGGCGCTGCGCAACCGACGCTTCGGGGAGGCAAGATGAAGGGCCCGGGCCCAAAACCATCATAGCCTGGCTACCCAGGATTACTAAACCCTAGGTTTATTTTTTGGGGGTATCCCCTAAAAGCCTTGGTTTTCCATTAAAATGGGAACCCCCCTGCCCCCCTAGTTAATCAACCAGGAGTTTATTAATCCTGGGTAGACATTAGCCTGGCTGGTGGTTAACCCTTGGTGGTTTTAACCATGGCTATTTGCGATTAATAGCCATTCTTTAATAGCGGCTTAGAATAGGGTTTCAAATTAGGTTTAACCATCAAAATAGTGGTTTCAACATTAGGTGATGAAAACCAAGAATAATATGCTTAAACAACCAGTGGTTGGTGGTTTGATTGACATGTTTTTCCAAATGTAATTCATTAACAAATGGTTGGATGACTTCTATTTTTCATTGGGGATGAAATCACAAACCAGATTAGCTATTGTTTGATTGCGGCAAGCATGAGTCATTGTTGATGATGGCGGTTGATCGTGTTTTGTAGTTGTTAAGTTGTGCTATTCATGAATGTTCAATCAGTGGGTGGTTTACCTGGCGCTCTGATACTTAATCACCAGTCGAAAATGGCCAGTAGTGCGTAATTTCCTACAAATAAGGTTCCTGCCAAACAACGTTTACAAAGCATGATAGTTACAAGCAATTATTCATTGGAGTGATGGCGCTGGGGAGAGAGAGAGAGAGAGAGTGAGAGAGAAAAAGCAATGATTCATTACAATTGAGGGGAAAGAAGCATCAACAATGCTGAATCATTTGTTTTGATTCATGAGGATAATTACAGTTACCCTTTGGTAAACCAACCTGCATGTTAAAAATCCCACTTTTCATGAGTAAATCAACTATAGTTTTTTGTTTTCTGGATTCTCAGGCTGCTTCCAGGTTAGTCTACTTAATCATCACTTAACCACTTAACCACTTCACCACTCACTTAGCCACTGAACCACTTAACCACTGAATCACTTCACTTAACCATCACTCAACCAGTTAACAACCACTCAACCACTTAATCACCCATTGTGGGTAGTCCATCACTTTACCCCTCACGGTGCCATCACATGTGCCCACCCATGCCCAACCCATGGCGCTGCGCTAGCCGCTAGGCGCTACAGTTGTTGCTGTTGGCCGAGCGGCAAGGTCGTGGTAGTGCGAGTGCTGCTGGATCGTGAAGAATGGTTCAGAGTAGGATACTTGATGAGCTTGAGTTGATGATTCATGGCTTGGATGATTGATGATTCAGTTTATGGATGATTGATGGTTAAGTTGATGGAATTTGATGGTTCAGAAATTCACTTATTCTTTCAAATTTGGAATGGAACTTGGCACATTTGATAGTTAATCAGTTAATGAACTTGATGGAATTGGATCCTAAAGACTTAAGTTGGTGGTCCAAATCAGTATGGATGTTAACAGTTGAGAAAGACGTTGGAAACGAGTTGGTGGCGCTTCCAGCCACCGTCTCTGCTCAGCCGGCGCCAGATCTCAGCGTGGCGAAGCGGATAGCCAGCAGCGCCAATGGAGCTGGAGAGACGTTGCTCCATTTGAGCCATGGCGGTGTTTCTACGGAGTGGTGGTGGCATGGTGGTGGTGGTGGTGGTGGTGGTGGTAGTGGTGGTGGTGGTGGTGGTGGTAGTGGTGGCGGTGGTGGTGGTGGTTGTTTGACGAGTTTAATGATGGCCAATTAATGGTGAACTATAGGGGGTTGGAACTATTGGAATCCGGGTATCCACTGCGATTGGCGCACTCAGGAACGCAGATCTGGCTATACTGGAGGACCGGTTGCCGGAAGTTTTATTCTCAATACGCAATTTTCTTGCATGTTGCTTGTGGTCCTTTTGGTTACAATCACCTTCAGGGACCCGGAAACATGGCGTTCGCATTCAGCTCACTAACCGCTGCAGAATCAGTGTTTTGTGGTCAATAGGGGCTAAATACATTCATACCAACATGTGGTAGAACTGTAGGACCGCACTATGAACCACCTTGAAGCTCATTGAATAACACATCCAAGTTCAAGGACAGTTTATCAAATATTTCAGAGGTCCAACCAGTACAAATGCTTTCTGATGGTTCAAGTTTAGTGCATCAGTATATACAACCACCAGCACCCGTGGTTGTACCAAGTTCTCATCACCAGCCCCGCATGGAGGAGCTGGTTCTGTTGGAGGCAGACCTCACTGCCTTAGACGCGAACGGGGCGTCGCCATGGCACACAGCCCCTTGGTCGGCAGATGAGCCTGGCAGTGGAGCTCGTTCACCGCAGTTTGTGTCGGATGACCCGGTCACACCCAGAGGTTTCAGGGCGTGTCCGTAGAACCAGTAAGGATGCGTCAGTCCATAGAAGGTGGTACCCCCATGTACCCCCATCCAACCCTGAATGACTAGTAATGATTAGTACCAACACATAAGCCAACCAATCGGCTATGGGGGTCATAGATGGACCATCTTATGATGGCAGATGTCATGGCTTAGCCAGGTTATCAGCCACGACCCTTAGCCTTGCCACAGCATAAACCATACCAGTTGGCCAATCCCTAAGCAACCGAATGGTTGAGCCTTATCCGATAAAGGATATTCTTATCACCCAACTGTGGTGATCAGAAGCCATTGGTATTTGTACAATCTTGGCAAATGTCGCCTTTGCGAACCATTGCCCCCAAGCCTAAAGAACAAGAAAACCTCAAAATTTCCAGCATTTTGTTCATCAAATAAGAGCTTAAACCAGTATGAATCACCTAATAGAACAAATCTCTGGAAACCATGGTGGTAACTGGCTACTAATCCACCACTCCACTGGTCACTGGTTAACCACTCCATGGTGGCAACCACTCCAACGGACCGCGGCTTGGTCGCGGCTTACCGAGGTTGCTGGGTTGGTGGGCTCAGTTGCCGCCGGGACGCTGCAGAGATTGGCGGAGCTGTCGCAGGCGGAACAGGGAGAACGGAAGTGGTTGGTAAAGACATGTAAAGACAAATGTTTTGTAGTATTTCTATATATTATACAATTTGTCAATATTGAGAATATAAGAAATATACTTAATTGTTGCTTATTGGTCTATTATTTCAAACTATCAAGTTTTTTGGGAACGATAGTGACATATTGTATAATTATGATTGAGAGTAGCAAAAGATAAATATTCTTGTAAATGTCCATACTACGAACACTCATACTAAAAATCACAACAATAGTAATAATATAATGACCTGTGGGATGCTGTTGTGGGAAAATTGTCGGATAATGAAACTGTTAGTCAGTTCATGGTATTTGTTCTATGGCAGTTACTTGTGGGATACTATTATTAGTAAAGGTCCTTGGGAGAAATGGGGATGATTGTGAGAGAGAATTGTAGGATATATAATTGTAAGATGATTCTAGGATGTGTTACATAGTAGTTGATACATGGTAGTTGGTTACCGGGAGTTGGTGAATGAATTGATAGTAGAAATGATAGTAACAATAATATGTAGGATCCTTGGGATAATTAGTGAAGTAATTAGTCAAGTCACAGTAAGTGGTTGATGATTGGTTGGGGGTTGATAAGGGATGATGGTTAATAGTAGTTGGTCACTCTCATTGTAGTTGGTCAATGGTAGCTGATTGATAATAACAATGATAATATGTGGGATACTTGTAGGATGGCTATGGTTGGGTAAGGTCCTTCTGGAAGAATTGTTTGGGATATTATTGAGAATGGTGGGGATATTATTGAGACTTGTGGGAGAATTCTAGCTGCTGCTTGGGAGCGTATGAGAGCCGGGAGTATCCCTATGCCCTTCCAACGCAGGAGCCAGTTGGAGCTACCAGGAGTGCCCGTTCAGCAAATGGTAGGAACTGTGGGACAATATTGGTTCATGTGGTTGGCTAGCTGAGGATTGGTTAGGGGCTGAGAAGGTATCATAGTTAATGGTAGTTAGTAAAGAAAAATACGGGAACAACTGATGGTTGGTCCATGTTGGTTGGTGAATTCAGGGGGGCCGTAGATGGTGAACGGATGGCCCATTGATGGTAAATTCATGGAGAAGTGTGGTCCATTTATCCTAAAGTGGTGGTACTTTCACAGGTTAGTTGATAGTTGATTGTTAAGTTGTTAATTATCGGTGGGTTGATGGTGAACTCATGGCTATATTTAAATGGTTGGTTGATGTTTGATGTACTGATTAGTTGATGTTCCTTTCACAGCTAATTAAGTTGATGGTTATTTATATATATATATTTGCATACATCAGGTTTTATACGGCTATGACTGACGGCTACTTTTTTGAGTGGGTCCGAATGTGGTTGACGATGGTTATGAGGTACTGATGGTCAGTAGTGACGATCAAAGTTTCTCACTTAAATATTGTCAGGAACAATCAGGGACATACTGGTTTTAGCAGTGGTCATTTGGTTTACCTACAAACCCATTATTGACTTAGTATAACCACCATCAGCAGCCACAATTACCCAGCTTATGCACCACCCTTGACACCCCAATACTTCCCATCCTTGCCATTCCCCAGCTCAACCACCAAAAACCCTGCTATAAATCCACCATCCTTTTCCTTAATCCACAGCCCATATTACCAGCCATGGGTGGCCAGCTTACCCAGGGCCACCCCAGGGCCACCCCAGGGCCACCCCAGGGCCACCCCAGGGCCACCATTCCTGTCAGCTTCCCTGGGCTCCTGCAGGCACCGTTAGAGTCCCGCGATGGGCGCGGCCGCACTGCCGTGCACTACGCTGCCGCCAGCGGAGACGCGCAAACCGTGCAGTGGCTGATCGACCAAGGAGCCGTAGCCGGTAGCCACGGGTTGGAACTGATGGAGTGGTTGGCTCGTGCGGCTCGGCCGAGTGGTCGTTGAGAAATGGAGTGAACGCGGGTGGTCATTGTATCACCGGTGGTGATGGTGAACTGGTGGTGAATGGTTGGCTCAATGATTCTGGCCAATTATTGGTTAATAGATAGTTGATTAATGGCCAATGATGGTTAAGTGGTGACTCATGGTTTGGAGTGATGGTTCATGCATGTTCATGCCTTATGGTTTGTATATGATGGTTGATTCGTAACTGTTGAATGAGGGTCCACTCATGGTTGGTTGGCTGACGATTAAGTGGCGACGGTCAAGCCATGACATGGTGAAGATTAGAAGCTGTTCCATGGGAAATCGTGGCCGCGCGTGGGGAGCCGTCATGTGACGGTAGATGGGTGACGATGGATGGTTCGTAGTGATGTTGGCTGATGGGTGATGATGAATGATGAATGATGCATGATGAATGATGATGATGATGAATGATGAAGATGAAGATGATGATGATGATGATGATGATGATGATGATGATGATGATGATGATGTTGATGAATGATATGAAGTGGAAATATGCAGATCATCCAGACAAAGCTGTGATTCCTCCAAGTTCTCCAGATAGATACATGTTAGATGCATTCGTAATCGCACATAGTGCCACATATCATAGTTCACCAGCAAGTCACCGTTCTCAATTGTCGTTGGTGTGCACGACCACTTCAGAACGCACCAATGCAGTTCAAATTGATATCCATGATTCACTGGTCAATTGTTCACTAAACAATGGCAAGTATCAACTGCTTTGACCAACCATGCTGTGCCTTGACAAGCTGTATTAATAGTGATTTTGTATTTTCGCAAGTATTTACCATTCCCCTTCGCAAATACTGAATAACTCTGACATAGCCATAAAACATCCATTTTTGATAGCCATATAACCATTGTTAAGGCTTAGAGGGAGCACCCCAACCCCCATCTATCACGGCCGCACGTGGTGACCCGGTCACGTGCCACAGCTGTTTACAGCGGCAACGCCATCTCCGCCATCTCCGGGACCTCCGATTTTCGCCATGGCCTTCCGTAGCGATGCCTACTACACCTACGCAGAAGCCCTGACGGAGGACGGCGTGCTGGCGGGATGAACCCCTATGGCGCATGGCACTGGAAGAGATGGTGAATCACCAGCTATGGTTCAACGGTGCTGATGAATGCTGATGCTGATCTAACATGATTGGATTTGACTTTTGGTTAGGATGTTTACTTGACACTGTAATCATTGAATATGATTAATGCGGATAAATGCATATCAATATCTATAATACATATTGAGACTTATCAATACTGATCATCATACGTTATGAGTTATTGGCCCTACCGTCCTGGTCGCTTGCTTTCTGACTTGCTATGGTGCCCACTGAGAGCATCCATTGCCTTATCGGGAGGTGAGCATGAGTCAAACTTATGACGCTTGATTCAACCCTTTGGCTGGTTGATGATCAATCAGTACAATTTAATGGCAGACTGGCTAGGATGTCGCTTGGCGGATATGGGTGCTCCCGAAATTGGATACAAAATGAAGGATATAATATAACTTATTAAACTGCTGTTCTGTTCCACCCGTGCGTCAGAAGTTCATCATGCTTCCTTTTCCAGTTGCCTGCCGTTCGAAGTCCCCGCACGCATCTCAGATCATGCCGGAGAAGGAGTATGAAAAGCCGCAGTGCCTTAGTTCTAATGCGCAGCGGAGGCTGCACATTTTCTTGGAGCTGGGTCTACATAGAACTCACGGTGATCCAAGTCACCCAGAAAAATCAGGAAAAACACATGTGTATCTCGGCGGCTTGCAGCCACAAACTTAGATATTAAGTGTTTTTGGAGAGGGGGTTGCCATGGCAAGGGATCTAAAGGCCACCCAGGCAACTTGGTCAACATTCGTTACCCCAACTGAGTTATATGAAGTCCCTGAGCTTGTAACTGGTTAACATCCCCAAAATTGTAATTGGTTGCCATAGTGACACTGCCATCGCTGTCCCAGTCCTCAACGCTTGCCTGTGGCAAGAACCCATAGGCACTAATCGTCATTAGAACCCAATTGCAAACCACAATTGTCCAAGTCCTAACCATTCGCCACGGGCTTTTACCCATGGTTATTACCAGCCGATAGTCAACCATCAACAGTTCTCATACCATTCATAAATCATGAACACCATTCACCATGAACACCATTAAGCATGAACCATGAACACCGTTAAACATGAGCCAAGATTAGAAGCCAATTTGATGCCTATGATTGTTACCATTGAAATCTGCAGATGGAACTCAGGCGGCCTTCCATGACAACGCCCACGACTCGTGCCGCCGGAAGCATGACAATGACACGTGTGCTGAGTGGCGGAGAAGATGTGAAGCTGCAGGAGCACTGCTGAAGATGCGTTGTGGCTAAGGCAGTGAAAGGGAGTAGCAACGAAGTGGGGGGGCCATGATGTGGTTGAAAGTGAGTGTCGATTATTAGTGAAGTAGGAGTGCACTGGTAGTGAAACAAACCAACAAAGTGAGTGAACATGGTGAATGAGTAGTGCATTTAAGAGTGAATTTAATGGTTGGTAGAAGTGATAATTCGTACTGACATTGCGGTGAATGCATAGCGGTTTGTTTCGGAATGACTAGTGGATGACTCGTCAAGTAATGGTGAACGGTGAACAAGTTTGTTCAGGGATTATGGGTTGTCAATTAGTAGCAAGAAGCAAGTCAATTCTCATAGTTCATGGTGAAAAGATGCTAATCCCGAGGTTGACATGAGCAAACTGGTGACCGTGTTTTTGATAAACATAGCAACCAACTGGTTACTAAAAGACTCCATGATAATCAAGTCAACCGGATCATTGACCTCTCAAGGAAACCAAAAAACAGCAAGTACCAATTGAGAAAGACCAGGAGTTTGTGATGGCAGCTTTCCTGGTTCAGCAAATCCGAAGCCTTTGGATACAGCAATGCACGGACAATTCCGCATGCGATTCATGAAGAAAGGGCGGCTACCTGATCCAGTTAGCTAAAACATGGTGGTTGATGGAGGTAAATTGTAGCCAGTACCATGGTTATAGGAATAAACTTTGCACAAGAGATAGGATGAGTAGTGGTGACCGCTACTGTCAACATGTGGATATCAAAGGTTTGCAACCGCCATGAAAAGATGTGAAATCACGAGTAATTATTCAAAGAACAATGATACCGAAACCTATGGCGGTGCATTTTTTGATCAACCACTTTGGTGGTACTCATGGCTTCAAGGAAAAGACTCGAATCATAGCTGAGGGGAAGTGGTTGCATTTTCGGGTCCAAGATTTCCTGCCTGGAAACCCTGCTGCGCCTGTGCCCAGTTCGGCAACTCGTTGCTTGGCACCAGGAGCTGTCGAATGGTGTGATGATCCTCTCGGAGCCTCACACCCATGTGGCCAAGCCGCGATGGTTTTTCGCGGCCATGGATGTTGGTGGATGGGTGTTGCTGGTGGTCCACAAACATGGTGGTGGAAAGCTCGGGGTTTACTGTGGGTTTACTTCCAGCAATCTTGCAACATGGTGGATGTTGGCGGTGAAGGGTGGGGTGATGAAGTGAAGCGTGGAGAATAGTGGGGCTTTACCGGTGAAATGTGGTGAGGAATGACAATTTATGAAGTGTACTACCAACAATACTGAGACATTCAAGGTTCGGATGGAAGCACATGCAGATTTGACCACTTTGGGGCGTCATATGGGATGATATCGCCGCATACAGCTGTAGATGGTTAGATATGTGGCATCCAGTGGCACTTGCCATTTCAAGCCGGTCCCAGATTTGCGCATCGCTGCCAGTGCCTAGGAAAAGCTTGAGATTTGGCGCTCTGAGAATTTGAAGCTCGCAGGGAGGGGACTTACATGGATAAGCTGAGGGTTAGCTACATTCAGCGGTCGAAAAAATCATGTGAATGCATTCAACGATTCAATGATGGTTACAGTTGAATGGTTACAGTCCATCAGTTAACCACTGAATGATGGTTAAATGATGGTTACAGTACTTTGTGGGGGTTTGCTGATGGTCAGTGGATTTCAGTGGTGATGGACTGATGGCCACGGCTCTTCGACGTCTCGTTGCTTGCTCGTTGCTTGTTGGTGAAGTGACGGAGAAGAGATCGTTAAGTGATGGGTATGCTGGTTGACTATCACTTCACCATCATTTCAGCAGACTATTACACCAGAAGTCGCTATTATTCATTGCTGGTTGACTACATCTATTACACCACCCGTCGAAGCACCAACGTTGTGGCCTCGGTCTTCGGTTCCGCGAGCGTATGGGCATCGCAGCTATGGCGGTACCCTGAAAAAACTAGTGACCTGGCGAGCCACAAGGCAATGAACAAAGTCAGCACTTGTGTTGGTATCATCATCTAGCTGGTGATTCTCAGGGAGCTAAGGAGTTAGGGGTATCCCTAAATCCCTTTAAAGGGGGAGCTAAAGAGCTACAGGGAGTGGTGAAACCAGATGGTAGTCATGGTCAAGTGGCATCACGATTGTTAAGATATCATGATGGTTCATTGCCAATTGCATTCATGACTGCTGAGATCAGTTCGGTGCCATGATGGTTAGATAAGTCCTCGCAATGGTTATTGGTTACCAATCACTGGATGTCACACTCAGAGGTAGCCCTGTTCGCTGGTACCAATTTGGATCAAATGGTTCTTAGCTGGGGTAGTTATTGCGAAAGCATGGATGGTTTGGGTTGGTTCCTTCTCGTAGGAATG
>VSDK01005960.1:99956-110246 GCA_009767595.1 Symbiodinium kawagutii
AATGCCGCAGTACACAACTGGAGGTCAAAGCCAATACAGTATATAATTGTTGCGGAAGCAATTCAAAGTTTCAAAGTTCCATCACACCTGACACTTGAACCCTGATCAGAATCAATGCTGCGCTCACACTGTGGCCGCGGAAGCAACAGTCCTCAAAACTGGTTTTTTGGAAGCTCGCGGAAGCAATCTTTCAACACAAGCCTCCGCGGAAGCTCGCGTCGTGGCCGCGGAAGCGCAGCGGAAGGTTTGGCGGAACGAATGAATAATTAGTGTCCTTCTGTTCCTAAAGGAATAAAAACCACAACTCAATTGATCGATTGTGTACCCTCATGGTTCTCTTGGTGCCCGCACAGCAGCTGCCAATGACGTTCCCCAACTTAAGCTGTACGGCACAGCTCGATCTTCGTTGAACATTAATCCAGCCATCATCAAACTGGAATATTTGCAACCATCATGCAACCATCATTCGACAATATTTTTCTGAGTCAAAGAAGCAGGACTGAAACCATC
The DNA here is from genome assembly GCA_009767595.1 of Symbiodinium kawagutii. Classification (NCBI taxonomy): domain Eukaryota; class Dinophyceae; order Suessiales; family Symbiodiniaceae; genus Symbiodinium; species Symbiodinium kawagutii. The sequence goes on from VSDK01005960.1 coordinate 100,467, forward strand.
AACCATCATTCCACCCAGCATGGTACCATCATTCAGAAGCGGTAGCTTCTGCTCCTGCTACTACTGCTACTGCTCCTGCTACTGCTCCTGCTACTACTGGTACTGCTCCTGCTACTAGTGCTTCTGCTCCTGCTACTACTGCTACTACTGCTACTGCTTCTACTGCTATTACTACTATTATTACTACTACTACCACTACTACTACTACTACTACCACTACTACTACTACTACTACTACTACTACTACTACTACTACTACTACTACTACTGTTACTGCTGCTCCATTAAGCCATGTCTCCCAGACATCTTTCCATCCACTTCTTCTGTCTGAGGAAATCTTGGAGCCGATCTTCCAGTTGAGCCGCTCGCGAGCCACGGAATGAGGGGAGATGACCCCATCGGCTGGGGGGGGGGGTGGCCGCCATTCGTTCGATTAGTTGTGGAATGGTTTGGATGGTGAGTGGCAAACTATGTAGTGGCTTCATGATGGTCAGTGAATGGTGAGTGATTGGTAACTGAGTGTTTGGCAAATTGGTCAATTGTTGATGCTAAGTGGCAAACGGTGTAGGGGTTTTATGACGGGTAGTGAAGGGCTAATGTTTAACTGATGGTTGGCAAATGGTTACTAATGGCTAGTAAAGGTCAACCAAGGGTTAGTGTTGGTAAACTGTAATGTTGAATTACTGATGGATCATTTTTTTTACGCGTGGTCATTGAGAATGGCTAGGGATGGTTTTCATTTGTTAGCCAAGTTATTGCTAATCATCATGAAGCATTATTGATCCAGCCTGCCAACCAGCATGCCAACCAATCATTTGCAGAATCGTTATGCAGCATAGAAGGGAGGCTTGCTGACATAAACTCTTTGATTTGTTGTGATTCATTTCGGTGATTTTTCCACACTTCTGGAACTGGTGTCTTGGCATTAGCAGTGTGGTGTTTTTCTTTTCACCCAAGGTCGAGGTCTAAATTCTGCCCATGATATGAGCCTTGTCTTTGTGTTTGATAAAGCCATTGCCAATGCTACCATAATGTCAATATCAGCATTAAACCTTAGACCGTCACCACAAACAAAGATCCATGACCAACATCATGCTGACAAGTTTCCAATCGCCCATGACTAACGCCATTGCACGCGATTGTCACGCAAGATTGATTTTCATGATGGGTCATCACCTCCTGTGAAAGCTGCGGTGGGAGTCTGGGCATGAAACGGAAAGGCTGTGCTGGGCCATGATCACCTCAGACCCTTCAGCTTGAGTCGAACTCATTAGCATATTTTCATCATAGTCAATCAATTTCGTGGTGAGCCGTGAGTAAGGTTTGGTCATGTACATTGTTTCATCTGAATCCAGGACGATGATTCGTCAATAGCCAGCAGTTATAGCAGGACAAGCAACGACAAGAATCATATCATCACATTGCACCCGTGAGAAACATCGATTTTGCCCAAAGCCAACGGGAAGCCACCCACGGGTTGTGTACTGACCTAGTGGATACGCGTTGGGTGGTCAACTTCTCGAGGGTATAGCTCATGCCAGGGATCAGCTCCTGAATCCTCGGGGATCGACGGATAGGGACGAGGATTGGTTCGTCGCTGGTGCTGAAGTTGGAGTCAGAGTTGGACCCCCCGCGGACTTACCAACGCGAATAATTGGTACCTATATTTGGTATATATAGCTACTGGTTAACTTCTCATATTGCTAGCACTAATTGGTACTGCAATTGGTGCTAGCAATTTGGTACTGCAAGTGGTGCTAGCAAGTTGGTACTGCAATTGGTATTTTACTTACCAGCAATTGGTAGTTACCTGGTAGTTTCTCAAATACGGGCCCCCCAAGTCTTCCAATGCCAGTCATTTTTAGCAATTGACAAACCGTTTTTGGGGGTGTCCGATTTTGAGAAGGACCCATGTAGCTTACCAGACTTGATCACTCAGTGGCATCATGGTTGCCATGATGAAGCAATGACTTGCAGTCACCACTTGTCAAGCCTCGCTGTTTCAACTGCCCGGCTCCCCCGTGAGCACCATGCAATTTGAAGCACCGAGAGTGATTCTGAAGTCATGCCGCGTCAACTTGTTCCGATGCTACCGGTGGAACAGGTTGACTTGGTGACTTGTACCACTTGCCGCGTCACAGATGAAATGATTCTTTTTCGACACCCGGAAGGGCGCTTGCGTGCTAGAAAAAGTTGGGGTCAGCGGTAAGCCGTGGACAACAGAAACATCATCGCGACGACATCAACATCAACATCAGCCACCAGCAGCAGCACGCAAGCCCTGTCTACCCAGAAGCGCCACGACGAAGCTGTTGTTCACTGCCGAAGATGGGGTCGGAGAGATAAAACCTGTGCCACCATTGTGATCGATGTTGATTCAGTTTGATCAGTTGTAATGGCGCACAGCGACACCCTTGGTTGCGCAGACTCGCGCTGGGTCAGCATATTTTTCTTCAGTTAACTAATCAGTTGGAACCACCTTTACTTCTGCAAATAGCTGAATAGCCATTTATCATCAGTTATAGCACCGCGGTAATTAACAGCCTCATGTGGCTGCCTACATTTTGATCCACTTGCTGATTATGAAAGGGCATTTGAATTTACATACTACAAGTAATTGTTGGATATAGTCGACATTGACGGGGTGGAACGAGGTGAATGGCTCGCAACGATTGTGCGTGCTCCCAGTTGGAACGTGCATTTCCTGAAACCCTCAGCGTGTCCCTGCAAAAATCTTGGTCAAGCAACATTCAATATATTTTTTGCTGTTTTCTATTGAATCAATGATGCTTCGGTTGTAACTGGTCGCTTCTTTGTCAATAAAACCCTTGACATAGCCAATCGAAAAAATGGTGCTCGCCAGCTATGTTTTCCTTTCTTAAGCCAAAAACATCAATGAGGGCTGGGATTATAGCTGGGATCTCGCAACATTTCGTGACATTGTTTCAGGGTTGGTAGCTGGGATCTCATGGGCTGCGCCAAGCCATGGTCACATCTTCGACCTGTCCTCGGCAGCTGTGTTAACTCACTGTCAGGGCAGCAGACCTCTGAGCTTTTTCCCTCAGCAGCACCTGCAGTGCAGTGCAGCACCAGCAGTTGTTGCTTGATGTCGGTGGTGGTTAGTGGTGTTACTTGTTGGTTAGTTGATGGTACCAGTAGACCGTGAAAATCATTAGTTGATTATAAAATTGTTTGATTACTACATCTAGTTAAATCAATCGTAGTTGATTGATTGTTTGTCCAGCAGATAGCCAACACTTTGGCGCCATATAGGTGGCTTCTTGAATGGGGAACCGCCAAGTCATCACATATTAATCACTTTTAGTAACAAACCAAACATTTTTTGGGGGTTCCTATCTTGAGAAACACCCATTTGGTTGGTGTATTCCCTATTATTGTTGCTTACTGCCACCTTTACCTTCAACCATTATCAGTAAGAAACGCGTACAGACAAATGATTGTCCCCTATTATCCCCTATTATCAACCACTATCAGTAGATAGTTTATCACTTGGTTGCTTGCAGCTAGCCTCAACTGCTTGTTGACTGCCATGGCACTGCAGGGGCTGTCGAGAGCCTTCGGAGGCAGAATTGTTTAAAGCGCCCTTTGGTACGACCAGTGCTGGATGATCAACGCGGGGCTTGGCGATGAGTGGCGGCCCAGCAGATGTCGGCTGCATCGTTGCTGGACATGTGAGATGAAGTGACATGTTCCAACCAACCACTGCCAGCAGATGTTCACCAGCATGAGCGCCACTCACCACGAAGCCTCGCGCTTCGTTCCCAGTAACCGGCTTTGTACATAAGGTCCGGGTACATCCGTGGATCACTTTGAGCTCAAAGTCATTTCGTGGATCTAGCGGAATTCCTCAAAAACTGAACGGATAAGTCGGCCAATTCTCAGATGGCCTGTGCTGGTTCATCCCCTCTAAGACTCCAGGATTAGTCTATGCTGATTTGCGGTGGGTGATGACAGCCACCGATCCAAGATAGTGGCATCTATATGATTCGTATTATTTGGATCAGTTGGGCGATGATGACTGCAACTGTTACAACACCTTTCATATAGAGATCTTCGACCAGGCCGGATGATTTTGGTTGGAAATCCGCCTTTCATGAATCTCAATAAACCTTCGAATTCTCGAATTCTTTCCGTTGGAGCATGGAAGGACTAGCGTGTTGTATCTCAAGCCGGGAATTCTTCACAGCGGAAGGACGAATTTGCTTTTGGATTGTTGCTGCCTCGGTTTTAAGGGAACAGTGTGGGGCCTCCTTTTCTAAGCTGGCAAGTTGGCTAGTAAGTAACTGAAGATATCGCTATCGCCATTAGTTGGTTAAGAAGTTACTTCACTATATTAATGTTCATATGATTCATATGTCATGTGTATATTTGCGAATTTGTATACATGTATACTTAGTTACAAATTATATATACATTTGTTCATTTATTTTCCATCATGAAACTTGTATAGTTACCTTAGTTCTCAACCAACTTAGCAAACAGCTGGAGGCCCCACTTTGAGGCAAGTCAGCACTCCAGTCGGGCCGCGGCCAGCCGAGCCGCGGGTCAAAGATGGTCGTGGAAGGGGTGGTCGACCAGGTGGGTGCATATGGCGAGCTGGGTAAATATGAACCAACCAACGTTCATGGGGGATAATAACCACCAAACTCATAGGGAAAGCAATGGTTAGTGAGGGAGAACCAGGGGTACGAGGTGAACTGACCCACAGCCATATAAGTGGATAAATGAATAGACAGGCAGAGAAAGATGCAGCTAGAGTAGGGCACGTCGACCATCCGAACATGTCTTGTTTCGGTTCGTGGGTTCAAGATGTTTCTGGCTTCAGGTGCACGTCTAATGCTTGTCCACCATTTCCGCTGGGATGATATAGACTGAAGTCACAGATCTAAATATACGCAAGAGGCCAGATATACTGAATAGGAATCAATGTTTTCCCTTGCAACTGAACCCCAAGGGCTCCAATTGGCGAATGATTCCATGCCAGAGCAGGCCGGGGCTGATGCTAAGCAGCCACAGTTTTTGACAGAGATTGGAAACCTTGGGTTCTTGAAGTTTTCAAACCATGGGGAAGTCTCTGCCGGAGTTGTTTAAGTAATGTTAAAGGTGGCTGGCTGATAGTGATCCACCTGCCATTGATAGTTGTCGGCAATGACTAATTAATCATTATTAATTAAGGTGCTTGTCACTTGTCAATGGTAGATCCAACGTGAAGATTAATGGTTGATGATTCTTGTAGCTAGTGGCTGTTCTGTTTGCTTACATGCAGTGCCTTTGACAATGTTGCTTACGCATTTGTTTACCCTCCTGTTAAACTAATCTGGAAGCCAAAAATCACAATTTTCTACCGGTAAAACTATTGTAAATGGTGGATTTTCCACATCCAGGTTAGTTTACCAGACAGTAACCCTGTTTCTGGTCGCCATTGGTCAATCGCTCCTTTTTCGATGCGACCATTTGTTGACTGATACGCCCCGAAATAGATTTTGCCTTCGCCTCGGCAGCACAGTGCGTAATCACATGCATGCTGCCACCTGCTAATTCGATAAGGTTTCAAATTCGCAGTGGCCACGAGCGCTGGAGTTTGATGGACAAGGCCATTCTATAACCTCGCAGGTGAAAACAAGTTTGCTGGTGGTTTTAATCATGTTTTTTCCCGAATAACTATTATTTGGGATGATTGGTTGATTAATCTTTTCCAGAGGGGTTGAAACCAGCAACCATTGGCACAGCATTCTTGAAAACCATTTGCACTGATAGGAACTGGAATGCTGACAATATCAGTCGGCCACTAGCTGACACAAGTATGGTGGACCATAATCTTGTCCTTGTAGTGGTTGGGTGGAAAGTGGTCGCAAGGTGTTGCACATTTGTATTGCTTCTGTGGCGAGTAAACGCTCACCCTCTTCGGTGACAAATTGAAAGGTCCCATACATGTACCCCCAAGGGATCAAGTGCCAACGCCCTTGGCTAAAAGTGTTCATTTTGTTTTGGGACAATGTGTGACAAAGAGGTTGGCGTTACAGCTCCAGAATCTGATCATTTAGGGTTAGGAACTCGTTGATGTGCTTAGTTCCAATATTCAATAGTTGTTAAATCCTAATGGTTGATACTAGTTGCAGAACTGGGACGAACTTCTCGAAGGCGATGGAGAGAGAGAGAGATACTAGTTGCTGATGACTCATGCTTTTTAATTTAGTAGTGATTCCCGATGCTAAGTGCTACTGGGTGGTACCAATGCCAATGGTTGGTAAATAAGTGTGAAGCTGTGGTTATTCATAATGACTGATCGAAACGGTTGACAATGCTGGGCAGTAGTTGCAAGGGATTGGTTATTGTAATCGAGGCACTTAGAAAGCCGACCTCCCATGTCCTTCACCAGTTGGGAATCCAGAAGGGGAATGAATTAATATTGAATAGTCCTCAGTCAATATCAATCATGATTACTGGTTGGTGGTTTCAATTTTTTAATACTTTCCCTAGTTAGTATTTATCAACAAATGGTTTGTTGACTAATATGTTTTCATTGGGGTTGAAGCCACCAACCAGATTAATGATGATAAATCATGGTCAATGATGAGCACTGGCAATTGAGATAAAAAAAGGTAACGATTCGGTAATGATGGTGAATCTGAGTAATCAAACTTCAACTAGAACCGATAGATACCGGTAGTTCATGTTACTAAAGCACCTTTGCAAAGTCATGCTTGGTTGCCTGTGATCGACTTCGGCTGATCTTGTGCGCTTCGCTTGGTCGCCATCGTGGCGTGTTCGTGACGACCCGCACGGACTTGTTCGTAGAGCTGTCCTTGGTGCGAGATAAGGAACTGGATGGCAGGTTTAAATCACTTGTTTCAGTATAGGCCAACCATTCTAAACCATTATCAACCCCTGGTATTAAATCTCACCATCGGTAAACATTTAGCATTGGCAATGGTGGGTTGGTTTACTTACTTTTTTGGGATGGCTTGTAGAACCACCAGCCAGGAAATGGTTGACCGTGTCAATAGCTATGATTCATGATGTGGGATAGGGGTGTTTCTCAAAATAGGGGTACGGGTACCCATAAATCATCCATTATTAACCATTCATAGCAATAGACCAACCATGTTTTGGGTTACCCATTTTGAGAAAACCCAGACTCCGATGTGATGTGTGTTATCCTCATTTGGTTTACTTAAAGTGGTAAGTTCAGAGATGTGCTTTGAGGGTTGGCGGACAATGGTCGCAACAAGGATCAATGGATGCTAAATTGTGATTGATGATGGTTTACGATGGATGGTCAGAATTAATGATGCTGAAGTATGGTTAATTGCAAGGCGTAGTAGACATAATATGATGGATTAAAGCTACTCGGTAGAAGCGTTGTTACGTAACTTGATCTCAATCAGAATTCGCCGATCGTGTCACTGGGTAACCTGGCTGAACAGCCGTTGTTTGATGATACACAAAGCCGCGGCCACTGTCCCACCGAATCAACTGTCAGGCTGAGCAGTAACCAGCATAAAGTGTGGTTGACTAACTTATTGAGGAATCATGAACGTATTGTTGATGAATGATTGACATGGTTAATCAATGGCTAGTCTATGGTGACCAAATGGTATCATATGGCTATTTATCAACGACCTCGATCAGCATGAATTCACAATGATCAAGCCATTCACAATTGTGGAAGCATAGGTTGTAGCCATGCATGGACCACTCATTTACCGTGGCTAGCCATTCGGTTCACCATCAACTCGCCATTGAGTCGCCTTCTAGCCATGTGTTTCGTTTGCTTTCCCATGGATGTTGACAGCGCTGCAAAGTGTCAAGTTGCAGGGTATCCGATCGAAACTCACTTCGATGCTTCAAAACGCTGCGGCAATCGACCGACTTGTCTTGGAGCGTGCTTTCCGTTCCAATTTCGGTTGTGTGGTTGTTGTGACTGGTTGGGAACTTCGCGGGACTGGTTTCTGCTTGGGCTACGTGGTTGGTGATGGTTGCCCCTGGTGGGTTGCCCCTGGTGGGTTGCCCCTGGTGGGTTGCCCCTGGTGGGTTGCCCCTGGTGCAGGAGCAGATCTTCGAGTCAAAGACCGCCAGCAGCTGCTGCCCTTGCAGCTGGCGCTCAGGCAGTCACATTGGCACCTGGAGCCTTGGCAAGCGCCGGTCCACCACTGGGGTGCCATCAGGGAAGCAGCCATCAATTCATATCAATGAGCCATCAGTGAAGTAGTAAGACGTAGAAAGTAACCATCAAGTAAGCAAAAAAAAATCCCAGTACTGCAAGTTTAGCAGCAATGAAGCATCAATACCAATCAATACCACCAGTTGAGCAGCAATTATAACTATGAATTGAGCATCGATCAGCCTGCCCGCAACCATTATCAACCATGAATTGAGCATCACATCACAAACGCAGTCTTTTTTAGTCCTTCATGATTTGCTGCCTGGATTCGGCACTGCGTTGATTGATTTGACTATATAATTGTCATTGGCCACAATGACAATGAGCCATGATAAAAATGTGTTAAGCATCAGCACGATGGGTTAGCCATTGCCATTGCGTTTTGTGAACCTAACATGGCCATGGACAACCCACCATTGCTCGATGGTTAGACATTTTTTCTATTGCTATGTTTGACAGCCCAAGGGGAATGGAGCCAATGGTTCCAGGATGATCCAGGTGTATTGCCAACCATTGACACCACCAGGGATGGGCGTTTTTTTAAATGCGTCCATCTGTGTCAGGCACCAATACTAATTAAGTCATACGTCGGGACCTTCATTGATGACAGTTCCAAGTGGCCTAGAGTGCTTCGTGATGCTTGGGAACCTTTTTGTTTATCCTTTTTTAACTTACTCATTTTACTCTTAACCATTACTAACGATCATCTAACCACCATTTAGCGATCATCTAGCCATGATCTAACCACCATTTATCACAACAAATCAGCACTAGAGCCATCAAATAACCATCAATTCGCCATCAGCCATCCTCAACCATTGGTCGCCATGAATCATCATTTGGCCTAACCATCCTCAATCATTCTCACCCCATAGCCACCAGTACCCTTTGGAAAAAACATCATGCACAGTTTCTGATTTCCAGCTGAGTTTCCTACAGAAGCTTATCACTTACTCACTTGTCAAGCTGAAACGAGGTTCGTTTCAGTGAATCACCAGCGGCTTCACCACTGGTTGTTCACCATGAGCCATCACTTAGTCAAGTCGCCAATGAACCACCATTAAACCACATGAAATTATTGTTGACTGATTCTTTAAGTGTGAGTTAACTCATCATCAACCATCACTATTTGGAGGATCATCCCATTTAGTAAGTGGTTAAAAAGAATGGTCTCTGGCCATGTGTAACTGGTATAACCCACCAACAGTAGTTACAATCTCCATGGTTACCAGCCAGTTGCCGGCAATGGGATGATCATGCAAATAACCATCATGGAACCACCATTTGTAAACCAACGAAACCATGATTTAAGCATCCGGTCCTTAGCCATGACCAACCATCATTTAGCCATCATTTAAGCACCATTTCACCACCAGCTCACCCTTCTAAACCTGGTTTCACCATCATTTGCCCACCATTTCACCATCATTTAACCACCACGGAACCACCATTTACCCATTTCTTAACCACCCAGTGGTTGAATCTAGCCATCCCCAACCACCATTTACCATCATTTACCACCATTGAACCACCATTTCACCACCCATCCCAGCCATCCCTAACCACCCCCGCCCCCGAGTTGCCGCTCTTCGACC
>VSDK01005960.1:110256-135843 GCA_009767595.1 Symbiodinium kawagutii
GGGCGCCGTCGCCTTGGGGTCCGCCGCAGGCTTCGGCAACGCCGCCTGGCGAGCATGGATCATCCCTGGCGGTCTAAGACGAGGTGGTAATGGCTATGGGTCAAGCAGTTAACCAATGGTGATCCCTAGCTGATTAACATGGTTTCAATATGGCAATATGGTGATAATAGAAGGTGAAAATTTAGTAGGTGAAATTTAGTATTATCAAATAGTTCATTTAATTACACAATAGTATGGAGGAATAGGTGGATATAGGTGGTAAATGCTTATCATCCTAGGATAGATGATTAATTTGATGGCCACTAGGAATATGGTACAAGGTGGCCCTCCCAACCACTTTGTTGAGTTGGTTTACGGTTAACTTGACTTGGGTGAATTCTATCAGTTGTAGGGGCAACCCAACTTGTAATTACGCGGGGCCCGCCTTGTACATGGTGGCATAGTGATTATCATCCAATCTAATCACCGCGAAGTTGGTGAACACACTGTGAAGTGTCAGGGTGTATTTTTTTCGATGTTTCATAACTAGTCAGCTGGTACAATGCCTAGATTAGATAGTATAGCTGGTACGTTGCGGGTTGAGAAAAAGACCTGCTATCGAATGCCATGTTATCTACTATGACCAGTTCTTCCAGTTTTAGCATTGGACAACTGCACTGGTCAGTCATAGAATTGTACCAACTGTATCATGACCATAGCGCAGTTATAATGATTGGTTAAATGGTAATCTGAGCCAACAGAGGGACACGGCTTCATTTGAATATTCACCTGCAGGTTATTTAGCATGACGATCCAAACCTGTTTTGTCGCATGTCCCAACAGATCTAATTTAATAGGAACAATATGCACATGATCCTAAAATCATTGTTTAAAAGAAGGTAATCTACCATATTATTCCAGGTATTTTGATTTAGATTGATAGATAACATATATATATATATATATGTGTGTGTGTGTGTTTTATTTTTTCAAAAATGCATTTGAATATGTTTATACATATATATATATATTTACCTATGGATGATGAGCATTTTTTTCTGCATATATGTTTACATATGTGTGTACATGTGTATATTTGCAGCACCACGCAGGTATCGTTGGAACCGTTGTTGATGCCCTTGCAGTCGAGGTCACTCTGGTGCGGCAGATGGTTCTGGAGCAGGCAGGGCAACAAACAAAAATCTGTCCAAAAGTGGTTCTTGTTTGGCCCCCCAGCAACGAACCGCAGGAGAGGGGGACGGGTTTGGGATGTTTCTTTTTGCTTACCTTTTGCCTATAGCAGTTATGTATACATTTAGTTGGTATAATATATATATATATATATATCATATTTACATTTACCAGTTTTGAGCGTGGCATTCAGCTTACATGGTACATGTATGCTCAACTAGTGGTTACACTAAGCCGTTTTAGAGGCGTTGCAAGTATTAGTTTGAGTCCTTGGTTTATATTCATTCATCATGAACCATCATGAACAAGCTGGATGCAGCTGGTTGACGGCCGATTTTCATGAATTCTCTGGAGTCATGTGGTAACGGGTTACCCGTGGCTGTATCCTTTAGTTGCCATCACCCCACGTTTGTGACGTTCAAATGCCAGTATCGTACTGGTAGATTTGACCCCACGGACGAATGGCTGCGGGTCAATACCGGCTCAATACCCTGTACCTTTCGTGGGAATGCTCCCCAAAACTTTTCTTGAATGGATAGTTTTGATGCATACCCACCTGGCAGTATTGCCAAGAGCCCGGCAACATGTGATTCTTCGGTGCACCCGCATGGTGTCAGCATGCTCGGTAAGCGCAGGGCTATTCGCCCTATGCCACAGATGAGACTTGGCAGCAGGAAGAATCAGAAAGCCAGAGGTCTCCACCAACAACGACGTCGATGATGGCATTCACCATCTCAAAACATGGTGATGTCATGTCAATCAAACGATGCACAAAGAGACTTCCAAATTTATGAACGATCAAACCACTACAGAATAGGAACGGTACCAATTTTTCCCCCAAACCTACATAGCAATCATCATGAATCATTTTCAACCACATGAACCACTGACTGCAGCATTTTCGACCTGTTTGAGCTGCCAGTGCGGAGCAGGTTGCTGGAGCACAACTGGTCACTGCAACCCCCAGGCGCATGGCCGGACGGTGATCTTTGAGGCCGTGGAGAAGGGACAGGTGGAGGTGGCACAGCTTCTTGGTTGGATCCGCCTGGATCCGGTCGTGAAGTCATGGTCATTGAAGGTCAGAGGTCACAAATGGGGGTTCAGATGAAGGTCCGAGGTGGTGGTAGATGATGAAATAATGGTAGATGACCTTATATTCTGATGAAACAATTTAGATTTCGCATTTGATTGATGGTATGAGTAATGGCGATTTGTGGTTTGATTGTGATTGATTGATTGGTGGTATGGCTCATGATGGTTAATGGTGCTTATTGGTGGTTAACAAAAGTGCTTGCAGGTAGCACTACAATCATGATGATATCATGTCAACCGGTTACTGTGATGGGTTAAGTGGTTTAAGTTGACATTTTGATGTGAGTTCGAGGGGGAAAACATCCAAAACTATTGGCACTTCTCGACGCCAAACTGTTTGCTTTACCATGTTTCACCCACGGTGGGCCAAAGGGTATAATATAGATGCATGATTGTGCATGATTATAATGGGCCGATGTGACAGTTGATGAGAAAATGATCCATACTGTGCCAGTAAAACGTGAATGATTGCTCGCAGTGGCTGATTCATTCTGGCAAAGAAATGGATGTTATCATGGCATATCCACAATATGTGGATCAAATAGAGAAACAATGCCTTTGGATCAGACTGCCTGCTGGACAGTTTAACACTGCTACAGGCCAGGCCTGACGAATTACACAGATGGCTGATTCTGATCGGTTGCCCTAGTAGGCACTTTGAAGTGAAGCTGCCTGGTACATTTGGGGGATTTTTAATTAGATAGGGCAAGTAACTGAAGAGCAACCATGGGCACCAGGATCCGCTCAAATGAGATCTCTTCACTTTGTGAAACTGACGAAGAAGTCCAGGACCACCTCGAAGAATGGCAACTGATTGGCCCCTAGAAATGGAGCGCTACCAGCATGCACAGGGGCACCAGATCAGCCGAAAACCGAGGTTCTTGGCATCGTCCCTCGGCACCGAACCGCTGGAACAGAGCTGGTTGCAGTAGCTGAGCGATGGCCACGGGTACCAGAACTCTGGCAGGTGATACGGCGCCCTGCCTCACCAAACATCCCCCAGTGGATGAACATATGAACCAACATGAACCAACTATAGAGGAATCTCTGCACAACTTTTGGACAATCCATGATGATTCATGCTGTTCCCCAGCACCTGGCCAGGGTCAGGGGTCAAGACGCAAAATCAATGTGGTCAACGCGGGCATGGTCACTAGGCATATGACGTATCCATGCATTTCGTCTCAATGAACGGAAGGTAGTTTAGAGTGCCCAAGTTTCTCAAGTCAATGGTTGCTCAAAGATGGCGAAATAGATCCTTGACCTATGGGAATGGCAATGTCTCGTTGCTATGTTTGCCTCCTGCAGGGTAACAGTGGCTAGCACATATCAAATTCCACCTGTAGCAGACAGCGCAGATATCACCACGCTTGATGCTGCCCCATTCTGATGATCATTGACAATGGTGGGTTGCATCCCCAAAAATTGCTAGTCACACTCTCACTACTGTTTCACCTCCCCTGCGTTTTTTTTGGTTTAGCTGATGGCCAGCATGTTGTGACATGCCTAGTTGTGTGCCGCTCAGTTGGTCATATCCGATTTGCAGTCCTACCATTGGCTTTACAGCTACAACTTGGTGGTTGGGAATGATCCCTACACTGATTAGTTTACTTGTGTTATTCTTGGGTAAAGGGTCAGGGTATAGCTCCTCCAGGGGTATTTTTCAGGGGTTCTAACCAACTTGGCAATGGTTTGTTAGTAACGGTGGCAGTTCCCAATGGCATTGGTACCCAGGTTGCAGCTGGCGATAGCAGTTGCACCGGGTGATGTGCTTGGACATGCCTCCCTAGCTGATCCCCAATCCTCGTAGCTGATTCTCCATCCACCATCCCTTTTCAACGGAGTAAACGCTTACATACCTTCACCCACAAGCTTTTGGCTTATAATGAAACCGCCAGCAGTTGTAGCCCCCAAAAAAACAGCTGGAAACCACATGTTGATCCTTTTTCCGTTGAAAAAAAACTGGGGACGAACAGCTGGCTGCTCAGCTTGGCCTGTGGTTGCCCCTGCCTGGCTGCCGTCCACTGCTCGGGTTCCCGGCGCCCAGGCTCAACGTGTCCTTGCACCGCCTGGACTCTGCGGGCATCAGCGTGCTAGGCGCGGCCGTGCTGGCGGAGCAGCCGAAGGGCGGGGGGGGGACTGGCGGCGCTGAGGATGGAGGGAACCAAGGGGGTTCACCGTTAAGTGGCTATGGGTCAAGCAGTTAACCAACCAACCAACCAACGGTTAATGAATAGCTGGTTAATGGTTAATAATAGGGGATCAAACAGCCAGGGACTGAGTGAAGTGGATGGTCCGCAAGCGTGCCGAGTTAATAATAGGGGATGATAAGCAACAATAGTAGGGGATATACCAGCTATATGTGGCTATGGGTCAATATTACCCAACCAATCATGAAGGATAATGATCAACAATAATAAGGGAAACAATGTTCAATGATAGGGGAACCTGGGTACGGGGTTTTGACCCACAGCCAAGTAGGTAAGTAATGGATAGCAATGGTTGAATGATGGTGGTGAATAGTGGTTAGATGTGTATAGTGGGTAGTTCACAACTTATTTGTAGGCAACTAGTAGTTGAATGATGTGTGGGTAATAGTGGGTACTGTAGTTCAATGATAGCGGCAAGGAGGTAATTGATGATAGTCGTTCATAGCGGTCCATACAGCTGAATGATAGTGGTAAATGGCCGTTAACAGTGATTATTGGCTACTAGTGGTTAGCTACTTGAATTATTGGTTAAGTACAAGTAATGGGTTGAATTGATGGTTGACGTTTCACCGGTCAGTATTGGATATGGGTCGCATGTTCGTGTTTCATAGTGGTTTACAACTCGTTGAATGTGGGTTGAACATGGGTTGAATTACATAGTGGCCAATAGTAGTTGAACATGGGTTGTATTACGGATTAGTGATTGGCAGTGGATGACTCACCATGGATGTGATTAATGATAGCTGAAAATGTGTTGAATATGATTGGAATATATATATATATATGATATATGGGCTAATGTTGGCTGAATATAGGATCAATGTGGTGAATTCATGGTTCACAATTGTAAGTATAGGGATGAAATATGATGGAATATGGATTGAATTCATGGTTGATTTTGACGGTGAAGTAATGTTGAACAAAGGCTGGACAGCTTTTCATTGTTCAGACGTGGTGCGAGCCAAGTCGATAGATAAGTTGGTCAATGGTGACTGTTATGATCGTCCTGGTTCAGACGGATGGTTGGAAATCGTGATTAAGCAATGGACATGGCAAGGATCCTGATGCTGATGGTTAATTAATGCTTGACCGGTGGTAAGTTGTGTTTGAACATGGTTTGACAATCGCGGGAAAATGTTTCAAGACGATCGATGGTTCCCAAACAATGTATGACTCCGCATGACGAATTTGACAGTGATGATGTCTGAGAATGGTCAATACTGGATGAGCTAGCGGTTGATGGCCAGTGCTAGCGATGGATAGCAGTGCTCACAGTGTTGCTAGTTGTTAGTGAACCATGGGTGATGCTTCGGGCAGGTCAAGTCTAAAAATCAAACACCAATTATGCTTTGGACTAATGAAGGGTTTTGAAGAAATACAGGTGTTGATTAATTTGTATTTTTCATCAATTTATTAACCTGTTTTGACCCAGGGGCGCGCGGATCCATGCTGATTTCATCCCAATATTTGCATCTTCAATTGTAAATCACCAGCTAGTCACCTATACTGCCGATGGCCCGGTTTGTAAATATTCTGCCGGGTTCTCAAACAGGTTTCTGGACATGTGCAAATTCTTGATCATTGCACGTGCTTTTTGCCTGGGGTGATTGCTTCATCGTGGGTCCTCAGGTTCCTGTTGCAATCCGTGCCAGTGATGCAAAGGCCTGGAGACTCCGGGGGCTTCTACAAGGTGGCCTTCGAAACACCCTGGGCCCCGTAGCTTACATGAAGTATACATGGGTGCTGCACCATGGCATGATGTCATTGCCAGTCATCAATCACAATGAAGCCCACACCATTGCTTCACTACAACTTCTGACCAACCAGTGTTGACCACATCCATTCCCAATTTTTCCACAAACACAAAAAATGCAGACCATGATCAACCATTCTCAACCATCAGGACAGCATCCAACGCCCAATCATTTACCGTGATCAACCACTGTTCGACATGATCAACATGGATTAGCACCACCAATAAGCCATGAAAGCCTAGATCAGCCAACCAATTAGCTAATCAGTCAACGGCTTCCAACATGGATTAGCACCACCAATTAGCTAACCACTAGTCAACCAATAATCAGCCATTAATTAGCCATGAATCAGCCACCATTCCACCACGACTTGGCTGAGTTCCACTGCTCAAGCAGCGCGCCAGGATGGCCAATGACTCCACTGCCCTGCACTTGGCGGCGCTGGGTCAACAGCAGGGTGCCACCCTGGTGCAGATCTTGTTGAGGACCCTCCTCCGTGTCGTTGAATGGTGAGGTTGGGGAGGTTGGTGAGGCTGAAGTCATCGGTCGTTGATGGGGAATTGGAAGGTTGTTGGTTACTGGGTAGTGATGGGTAGTTAAGGATGACTGTTTGTGGAGGATGACTATTTGCGGTTGGTTATTGGTTGCACGATCCGGGACTATGTTCCCCAAAGATCCCCAAAGGTTTTCCCATTTTTTTGCCTTGGGTCACTTTGGAAAGCCTCATCAGGGAGTTTCCTGCAAGAATGCTGGGTAACGAGAACCCCATTCGAAACCAAGATCAGTCAGCATTGCCAGCTTTTAGAGTTTTTCTCGTCATACATGCCTGCAGAGGTTGTCAACAATTGTTCAGAAATTCAAATCCAGTGCTGGATTGCTGCTCCAACACATGGAACCACCACGACATGACCACGCAACGACCATGAATTTCACTTTGAACTCCATTTTTTGCCAAAAAGCCTGATTCAAAACCAAGTTGAGCACTACTGAAGGCGAATGAGCTCATCTCGGCTACTGATAGCTGCTTGCTATACCATGGCATCCACCTGATCGCCCAGCTGCTTGTTACCATGACACCTACCAACCACCACCCGAAGTCGATCAGCTGCACGGCACGCCGGCAGGGCAGGGGCTGCGGTGGACGCAGTGGACTACCGGCAGCGCAGCGCCCTGCACTTCAGCGCCAGCGCGGAGGTTGTGGAGGCGCTGCTGGAGGAAGCACCAGGGGATGCCGCCATGGCACCATGGATGGTTGGGGGTGAGATATAAAGTTATAGAAATGAGGATCCATATATATATATATACATTTTTTCTTAATATGTGTAAAGTATGGGTTATAAACTTAAAACGACTGGGGGCCCACCTTGTAGTTAGATGATGGTGGTTGAGATGCAATGATGGTTAAACATTTATGATGGTTAATGATGGTTCATACTGTTTGTGATGATGGTTAATGAGGTGGTTGGTAGATAGCATGAGTGGAAGCATGATCATGATATTGCTATAGGCTATAGGCTATAGTGATCGCTTTCACAAAACACTATTTAGCAATGTAAATCATAGGGGATAAAAAGCAACAGTCATGGTTAAACAAACTACTGGTTGGTGGTGTGATTGACATTATTTTTCCCCAAATGTAATTACTAACAGGTTGGTTGATTAATGTTTTTTTTCAAAGGGGTGGTTCAACCACCAGTTTCTTAATGATATCAATAATGGTTAACCATGACCACTACGTTATGAACCACGCTGGGGGGGTTGTAGGAACTCACTTATGTTTTTAGCGTTTATGGGATTGATTTACCATATATCCACTTTTTTTGCAAGGGACCTATGAGCCACCTAGGATGCCATGAGTGTGAGGATTATATTTTTGCTATAGTGACTTTTTATAGGGTCAAAACTCCCTATGTTGCTATAGTGATGGTAAATAGGGGTAAAACTCCGCATATGCGGCTAATCAGTCGCCGATAAGGACTTGAGATGAAAAGCACCACTATCCATCATACGTTGAATGGTGATTAGGATTGGTAGTGTTTTTCTTCCGGCTGCTGGCTGTGCCAGCCAGGCATGTATAGTGTGTGAGCCAACCGGCCAACCAGTATACCGCTGTAACCAGTATGGCTAATGGTTGTTGTAAGTGGCTATTATTTGAGATAGCTGATACATCACAATGTTCATAAAGAAACCTCTAAACCACTATTAAGCAGACATTGATTACTATTTTCTATTATATGGCGTGATTTATTTTGCCATCAGTAGTATCATGAGCAAGCATTCCCCATTAGCAACAATCATCAATCATTGGCGTCCGTCACTGAGCATCACTAGCCATTAGCAGCAGCCACTAACGATTTCATATGGTGATTTCGCATCAAATTGGCGATGTGGCTTGGACCTGCTCCCGTCAGTGACAATGGCGGAACACCAGCGCACCTTTTTCGCATCAATATCATTTTTCATCGAACACTGGAGTTTCTTCTCTGGCAATGGTCAGCAGCCCCTGGTGGATTAAACTGGCAAGGTTTTCTCCAGGGCAAATCCTTTGAGAAATCCTCCTATGAAAAGGGCCAAACGAGCTATCTGGAAAATCATCATCGTTTGGTCAAAACACCGGAGAGTATTCACCAGCAGTACCCATGATCAAGCATTATCCTACGACATAGTGGGTTCTTAAAATGGGGGGTTACCCCTAAATCATAATTTAGTTGAAAAAAGGAACCATACATTTTCGCGGTTCTCATTATTAATGTTCAATCAGCATCAAGAAAAACATATTCATGCTTGACCACCAATCCAACATGTGAGGAGAAGTGACTTTTGAGAGGAGGACGGAATAGTGTTTGTTCTTTTGATCATGATAATTGTGCACCACCATTAGCCATGATTCTGAACCCATTTAGCATTCGGAATCTAAGAAGTGTTAACCACGGTTTCTGATCATCATTACCAACCATTGTTGATCATGATGTTTCACCACTATTAATCGTTACTAACCACTAACCACCATTATTCACCATGGTTGCCAAGCATTATTAACCATATAGTAACCAAAGGTTTGGCAAACCATTATCAATGGTGCTTTATTTTACTAACCACCATTATTAAAACCATAATATAAAAACCATATAAACCATATATAAACCACATATTGCGCATATATTATCGATATTTAAATGTTTTTTTACATATATATTTATATATATATATATATACATACACAAACCATTTCAAAACCACATAGAAAAATATATTAACAATATATTAACCATGGTTCCAATTCCAAAGCATTTCAAAGATGACTGCACATAGCAGTAGCGATCGGGTGACCTTGGTACCGCTCGCTGGACCTGGTTGCGGTGGTTGGCGCGGGCGTATCCTGCTTGCGGTGGGGCCTCCAATCACGAGTTTGCTTGGTTGATTATGTCTATGGCTAGGGTCACTACCATGCATGGTACACGATTAACAGGTCAAACTTAACCGACTGCACTATTCTTCGACAAAATCGTTAGGCTTAGGGTGTCACATGTTTGTTTTTACAAAAAAAATCAGTCAGACTAAGATACGCACAGGCGTTTTGGGCAGTTCCCTTTAGCACCAAACATCTTTGTTTATTCAAGGAGGGGCAGCATATGAAAACAATTTTTTGGGGGCCAATGGGAACCTCAAGTTGCGGACACACCCATACTGTTGTCAATCTTGGGCGCATCCTCAGAGATGTGTCCATTCCGTATTCATATTTGTGTATCTATTGTTTGGTGTTATTTTCACTTTTTTTTCTTTTTTTTAATGTTTTGGTTAAACGCTTTCTTATCATGTCTGCAATTCAGAGCAACTGCGGAATATACCTGACCGAGGGTGGTACAAGATGCTACCGGCCTTTGAATGGATGTAGGATGATATACCGTTTCTAATCATTGACATTTGTTTGTTCCTCGATAACTGGCTTTTGCGCGAACAAGAGTGCACCCTGGATGCAAAATCATGTTGACTGGACCGGACTCACAGAGATGTCAGACCTAGACGTTTGGCACTTCCTTTGACTATCATCGGTGGTGGCATGTGCGAGCCGCGCTCCAAGGTCACCAATGTGACAACGTGGGACCCGAAGAATCCCTGGATTGTTGTCGCGGCGGTGGTTTGAAATTGTTGGCGTGTTTCGGTTTCATTTTTCTTTGCTTACGCGGCTTGTTTGCCAGCGTTTTTCCCTCGCCCTGCTTCGGACGCGGGCACTTTGGAGGCCGATGTTTCTCATTGCGTTGACGTTGTTGTTGTTGCTGCTGTTGTTGTTGTTGTTGTTGTTGCTGCTCGTGTCGCTTGTTGTTGTTGTTGTTGTTGTTGTTGTTGTTGTTGCTGTTGTTGTTGTTGTTGTGGTTGTTGTTGTTGTTGCTGTTGCTGTTGCTGTTGCTGTCGCTGTTGCTGTTGCTGTTGTTGCGGTTGCGGTTGTGGTTGTGGTTGTGCGTGTCAGTTGCCATAGCTGCGGCGGACCGCGCGCAAGTAAGGGCACGCGCTACTTGCCGACGGCCTTCGGAATTTCAAGGGCAGATTGTTCGCCGCAAGAGCCACCAAACGCATGCAGAATTTTAGCAGAGCTCCGCGCCACAGTGTTTTCATCCAAGAAGGTGCGGGCGCTTCTTCAGGCAAATGATGTTTTCATGTTTGGTCCCTGTGGCCCTGACACCACCGGCTTTCTTGGACACGGGGACGATTGTGGGGATGGCTGCGAATGTCAGATTCCCCGCCGGAACCAGGAGGTGTGGGGGGGCGCAGTGATGCCACAATCTGCTCTATTCTGCTATCCAGCAGTAAGATCATCACAAGATGCTATTAGGACATGCGCCGTCCATTACCCGAACATTTTTCCCCTACCAGGACCGGCATGATAACAACCGTCACACATCAACCGTCAACCAGTTGTTGCAAACCACTTCGGTCTCACGGTTTCACCGTGATTTTTCTAATTCCAGCCATTCAAGCATGAACGTTTGGAGGTGAAATAGCCCCACAAGATGTTCTTGAACCTTGGCTCCCCATGGCTTCTCCTCCAAGCACCTAGGCGCTCTTGTGGGGCAACGCTACTGCGGAGTGGCGGGATACCTTTGGTGTGATGCCCTTGCATTTGGCCGCCGCAGAGGCGAAAGGATGCGAAAGGGATCATTCCAGACCAGGGGTGGTGATGATGGGGTATGGCTAAACAATTGGTTCCGTGATAACTATTCATCGACATATACCTAACTTTGTGGGTTGTGTGAATTATGCAACTCAATAGGCAATTTATATATTGTGGCTCAAAAGTTGTTGTGCCCATGCAAGTGCATAAATTGGGGTTCCACATTTTTTCACATGCTGATTTCTGCATGTGCATCCCCAATATGCTGCTTCACCTATTCAGCATAATTAACCATTCTTGGTGGTGTCAACCAAGTGGCGGATTCTGGGCACAAAAAAACATGGATGGAGTGAGGGACGCAGCCAACAGTAGGCGCTGGTAACAACAGGGTGGCGATCATGTGTACACAACAACCTTAACCAGTCCCATACAGTATAGCTGAACAACAAAGCCAGGCGAATGAAAATTCATCCAACTCTCGAGGGGCTTGATTCGAATCAAGTACTAATCACTTATCACAAGCAACTATGCTCAGTTACATCAACAACTATGATGTACCTAATGACTTATCATGAGCAACTCTACCCACTTCTCATATACGCAACGGTAGCCTTCACGTTTTACAACCATTCCTTGGATCGTTCACTGTGCATCCATGCGGGTTCTCCTCACATGTCTCAACGGTGCCCATCTCAAAGGGCATGCAACTCGAATAGGACAAATGACTGGAGAAACTTGGATGATTCTGGGGATGAGGTAGCTGAAATGTTTGTCCAAAGGTGGTGTCCCACAACCACCCCAATCATGGGAAACTTTTTTTGAACACGCGCTTAGCCCATATTGCTGTTAATATACATCAACGTTCTTCGTGGTAGCCCTTAGTTGGTTTAAGCATCGTTCTTTCATGATTTTCATCCGATTGAACATGAGCCATCATAAGCCATCATGAGCCATCATAAGCCATCATGAGCCATCATTATCACTGGTCAAATGTCCTGCGCGTTGCAAATCGCTGTTCACCCGTCCAAAGTTTGGGGATTTGCAGGTGCCGCCTGCCAGGGCCAGTGACTAGCCTCACACATCCTAGCACGCCGCCAGTGCTGTTGATACATTATGATACATTCATCTTTCTCCCCACACACACTCACAAATGTGTAACATGTTTTAGCCAAATCAAACTAGTGCTCATTTTCCAGTTTACATCTAGGACAGTAGTTTGGTCTTGCTTTTGTCTGCTGTGGATGCACGGCCATTCTGCTCTTTTGCATTTGGGCCTGCCATCTTTTTCCCACGCTTGGCTTGCCTTGTCCCTGGCTAAGTCCGGGTTGGGCTGCCGCGTTTCTTTGTTGGGGGTCCTTTTCCCGTTTTCCCTTTGGCTGGCGACCACCTCCAAGAGGTGCTTTCCTTGCCGATTACAGGTGACCCAGTGTTTCATAGGACGCACTGGAGTTTTGGGTGGTTAAGCCATCCTTTCACCGTCCCATAGTCAAACCATAGTTTGTCTAGGACAGTTGTGTTGATTTTTACCTACGGGAGGCACCTAGCGGCCATGCTGTTGCGATCACTTTGGTTCTGGGAGTATCCGCATAGGTTGGGAGGACACCAGCAGGACACAGCGGGCGGGGAGTTGCGGAGATGCCGCGCCGCCAGGGTCGCTTGAGTGCGATAGAAGGCTTATTGGCTTCAAGGAAAACTCAGGCGACGATGCTGATGGGCACCCGTGGAGAGCCTCCCCTTGATGAGGAACAGCTGAGGTGAATGGGAACCAATGGATCCGGATGAATCAACACCACCCCAGTGAGCCATCACGATTGAAACCTCCTGAGCCATTGGTACATTTAGATCTGGATCTATCCAACTGGGTTTGTTATTTGGGGTTTTGAATTTCTGTGCTATTGACTCTTCGCGGCAAAAAAGCTGTGACAAACCAGGTCGCTGTGCATTCTACGATTACGATATCTTGGTAGGTCATGGTAGGTCCTCAAAATGTTCCACTGCCAAGGATGATAGTTGCTACCTAGGTGATTTTGTTGGTGGTTTGTATTTGAGATCACCCGGGAACCTGTGGAATGCTTGGGGGTTTCCACCCTGAACCCATCCTGAGCAGCCTGGGTTTTCTCCTGGGTTGCCAGGTGGATGTCTCTGATGACGGTGGCCGAACGGTCGGGTGCTCGAAGGGCGCTTGGGGTGAGGGGATGGCCGGTCACGCAGGTGAGGAAGCGAAGTTGCTGTTAGATGCACCTGGAAGCCGATGGAATATCCCGAGAGCACCGGGAAAACTCTGGGTTTTTCCTTTCCTCCCAGCAGATGTCCCGGCTAGAAACGACCTTACTTCATCTTAGTTCCATTGTGGGCACACGTGGGCACCGCTTTGCTGGCATCAGCCAATGATCAAACATTGTTGCTAGGCAACAATGGATCAACAAGGAAGAAACTATGAATCCTCAACCATGAGTCAACAAGTAAACAACTGATCAACTAGTGATCAACCAGTCCATGAATCACTATAATCGACCACTGCAGTTATGGATCCATTCACCTCTCCCCAGTCCCTGGGAAGACCTGCGTGGCCCCAAGGCCCTGCATTGGGCCGTGGCGGGTGGCCGCACTGAAGCAGTGCGAAGTTTGTTGGGGAACTCAGGGTGCATCGTGGCAAAATGGTTGTGGTGAATGATGGGATCGTCATGTTTAAGTAGTCTGATTAATTAGTAACATGTTTTAACATATGTTAGTAGATGTCAATGCATATCATCATAGTTAGTTATAGTCATTATGATGAACTATTTGTACTTTGAAACACGTATACAATAGTAGATGTTAATCAACGTTATTTCTGACACATTAACCATGGTTATTGATGGGCTATGATGGATAATCAGCGCTATTGACGGGATTGCTAATGATATTACTGGTTAGTTATGATGGTCATTGATGGTTACTACAAGCTGTGGTCACTATGAGGTAACGATCACTATGAAGTAACGATGGTTACTGATGGTACTTGGATTGATGGGTAGTAATGGGTGTTGATGATTGATGATGGGTGGGAAAGGTTGAAGATGTGTGATAAATGGTAAAATCAGCTGCGCTGGTACATTGTGCGGAATATTAGATGATCATTGGTTGAACAATGTGGTTGGAATTGCCAGTTACAGGTTGGCATTCAGTGACGTTCAGCATCATTAGCCAGCAGATACATAACATTTCATGTTTTAGCTGAACACGAGGCATACATTCCATCACTTAACTGCACATGAGGGATACATTATCCAGATACATCATCAACTGGTGGTTTCTCAAAATAGGGGACCCCCCAAATCATCCAATAGCAACTCATTAAAGTGATATACCAGCCATTTTTTTGGTCCCCTATTTCAGGAAACCACCAACTAAGCATGTTTTCGCGGATGTTTTGTTGCGCTGTGTTGGCGCTATCATCAACTGGCAGCGGCTCTCCGAGGCTCCGGTGGTGTGCCAGCTCCGTTGCCAGCAACGATGGGCAGATGCCCGTGGAACTGGCGCCACCTGTGGGGAAGCCCGGGGCGGGTTGCCCAGCAGATTCGAAGGGCCAGCAGATTCGTAGGCGAAGAGAAGTGGTTGTGCTTGGCTGTGGGTCAGTTCATGTCAGTTCACCCTTGGCCTCCCTAGTTCCCCCATCATTAACCAGCTTGTTTTCCCTATTATTGTTGAGGTGATTGTCCCCAATTGGTTGATTAATATTGACCCATCGCCACTTCAGATTTCTGGTTTGTTATATCGACTGTTTTTTTTTGGCAAGTTTTCACATGTGTATGAGCCACTTTGATTTCACAGAGGGATTTGACGTTGAGTTTGTTCTGGAATGTGCTGGACAGTGTTTCCATTTCCCTTTGGCTGTGAATGTCCAAGCTTTGTGAAGACCCAACTTGGCGCAGGGATTTTTGTTGCCAAAGAATCGGCCTCGTTTGGTTTGTTGTTTGCTTTGTTGTTAGTCATTATGTTTTTAGCATCATTCATGTTCAAACATTTGAGTGACTGATGAACCTTCATGCAGTAGTGGTTGACCATGACGTGTTTCTTTTCGTCCTTGTTGAACCATTCATACATATATTGATCATGGTCACTGGTTAGTCATTTTTGTTTGATCATATGGTTAGTCCTGTTTGTTCCGTGGTTGTTGCGTGTGAACTCTTCTAGTCAAGCATGACATTATTCACCATGACACATGCCTAGAGGATCTGATGATTTGCTGAGGGAAACCATTGGATTATTGAAGAATTAGCCTATCATCAGCGATCTCATGATCTCATGACTATAATGATAAATGATATTGGCTCAAGACAAAGCCGTTTCAAAGGCCCATAAGTGCTGGTCCATCCTTCACGGGATTCTGATGATGTATCCTGATCCAGCCAAGCCGCTGCCAAAATTGTAACATTAGAGGCCGAAGTCCAAAAGGCAAATGACAAGGAACAAGGTCACAGGGCCGACATCGAAGAGCTAAAGGCAGCGTTTGCAAAAGAGGTCCAACCTGCTAATGAGAAAATTCAACACTTGCAGAAACAATGAGAAGAGGCCAAAGGAGCAAAGGTTCTGGAGGTTGCAGAACATGCCCCTGAGACGGCTGAGGTCAGCATAGCTCTCATGAGCGGGCGGAGCTTCACACGTTCTGATTTGCCCGACCTTGAAATCCAGCACTTGAAAGCGGAAGTGGAGACATTTTTTGGGATGAGACCACCTCCTGGCTAGGGCCACGTGGACTGCTGAGTTGGGGACCTACCTTGGGCCACGCGGCCTCATCAGAGGACCCAGTGGCCATCGATCGGACAGCTGTGAGGCGGAAGGCTACAACCGCCGCACTCCACTGCACTACGCAGCCATCAACGGCCACTTTGATGCAGTCTGGGGGCAACCCCCCATTTTCCCTTGCGGTCAGCCCATCATTTCCCTTGGCGCGGACGTCGGCCCTGGGGCCCACAAGGAGCCAAGTTGACTCCTCTTGGTACCCAAGGCCGGCGTCCGTGCCAAGGAAAATGATGGGCTGACCGCAGCGGACGAGAATGGGCACGTTGATCTGCAAAACATTGTGCGGATGGCTGTATAGAAGTTCCATTTGCACATCAGGCCTGGTGATAGTCGCAGCCGTGGCAACTTGGATGCGTGCGCCAGGTGTCAAAAAGAAGGTTGATGGCAAACAATTAACATCGAATAACTATTTAATATTATGATATAATCTAGCCAGGAATTGATGGTTATTGCATGTTATTGCTAATTAACCCATTATTTATCATGCCAATGCCAAGTAGTTATTCATTACGAAGCTACTATGAACCTTAAATATCAGCATGATAATCCGTATACCGCCAGCTGATGGCAGATGATGCTATTGGTGAACTCCCTTTTTCTGAGCGCCGTAAAGAAACAATGGAATGCCGTTGTCCCTGATGTTGTTGTTGTTGTTGTTGTTGTTGTTGTTGTTGTTGTTGTTGTTGTTGTTGTTGTTGTTGTTGTTATTGCTGTGGTAGTGTTTCAATGTTTCGAGCTGGCCTTCATAGGTTTTTTTTTGATCGTGCTATTATTGGTTGCTGGTCATGTTGACTCACAATGGCAGCAATCACTACGGGAAGGCCTGTTTGATTCAGCCTCAATCGATTATTGTTTTCTAACTCAAGGCAACCAAGGACTCTGGGTCAATACTGGTGTCTTCATGGTTAACCATGATTGCTTGTCGGCTAACCTGGCTAATTCATTGTGAAGAGATGCTTAATTATCACCATCACCTATAGCTAGCGGCGATTTTCAACGCCACCAGGGGGTTCTCACCCCCCCACGGGCGGCTGTTCACCCGGAGCGGAACCCGCCCAGGGCGAGCTGAGAGAAATGCTGATCGTTGGAACTGCTGGGGGGCCAAGGGGAGCAGTTCTGGCTGCACCCCGGGTATCCCAATGATGACGGAATTTGACGGATAGATTTTTGAATTACAAGTGGTTGAGCAGAGGGTAATTGATGGACATTTGAATGGTTAATGGGCCATTGGAGAATCATTGGATATCATTGGTTGTCCATTGGCTGATCATTTGGGACATGGGGACGCTGCATGGGTGGTTCATAATAGCTGAAACATAGGGGCCACGATGTTCAACGGGAGATCTGCGAAGGCCCAGCGACGCAGCAGCTGAGGATGACCAGTGTCAGTGCGACTGCGGGAAGTTCCAGTTGGACGGCCCAGATGCTGACGGGCGTGTCCGATCCATTGGTGCATCTACCTACCATCTCTCCACCTATGCCCATCCCCATCCTTGACTAGATCGAGGATCAGATATTGGATGATACCCAATAGCTGAATGATCTAAACATTGAAGATGTAAGATGGGATCTATCTACTTCAGGGTGATTAGATATCTACCTTCACATGGTTCATGTGATCAAGCGATCTTCACACCGAAACTGCTCCATGGCTGAGGTTTGATCCGTTGCTCACGGCCGGCAGTTGGACGGCGTGTTCCACCACCGTGAGGCCACCGTCATAGATCCTCCATCAGACCATGTTCGACCTGACCACCCTGACCTCTAAACTGCTTTAAACAATTCTGACACGAGTTGTTAAGAGTGGATAGGAGTTGCTTAGAGGAGAAGATCAAGATAGGCAGGGTAACGGGGTCACCCTGAAACAGGTCTCCCAGGCGACACTGGGTTGGCACCTGCTTGGGAGGACGTTGGATGCCAGGTGTAGCCTGAAATCAAACATAAATATGATCAATGTTCAGTTAAGCCGATGTTCGAATCAATTAAGTTACCTGAAATCCAATTAGCTTAACTATGCTGATTTAATTACTCTGAATCCAATGAGCGTATAGTTAAGCTTTGTTAACTTACAATTCTGGCTGATCGAGAGGATGAGATGGCAAAGTCTGTGGCAATCAGTTTTTCACTTTGCTGCGGAGGGTATATCCCTATGGATAGATGAAATGATTGCACAACGATCAGCACAACTGACATCACTTGTAAACTGCCACCGCTGCAAAACAATCAGGGACTTACCAACCATTTTTGTTAATTGATTTTTGGAAGAAACGTGTTTCCAACCGCATCAATCTTAGCAAGAAAATTGGTAAAACTGGCGTGGTGATGGGTCACTGCCCTGTAACCCCCAGCTGTTCACGTCCCAAAGCTATGACCAAAAAGGTGTCTGGCTGTTGGAATGGGCGACTGATTGTACCACATTTTTGGGACGGCTGGTTGTGACCAATAGCCATATTTGTCCATCACATGACGTATTATTCGCCAAACTCAAACCCTTTAGAAATATGATGCACCAGAAATATGAAATACGCCAAGGTCACTATGTTATATAATTCAAATATTCTTCACAACCTATGCCATTCATTAAAACCATTGGATATGGAGAGAGAGAGAGAGGGAGAGGGATCATTGGTATGGTATTTCACCACTAGTTATAACCCAGTACCAGTTGAATTAACCACATCATTAACTATACATCAAACCGTCTTGATCATGTTGAAATCATATTGATTCACCCTATGGTGGTTCCTCAAACTAGGGCTAGGAAATCAACCATCCATGTTTGGAGTCCCCTATGGCTTGAGAAGGGCCCATATTGCACTTGTTCAATCATTATCGTTGTTGATTATCCCCCACTATTAAGCACTGCAATTGGATGGAGTTCCCAATTTGGGAATATTCACTCAACCTGATCTTTGGGATATCCATCAAGTTACAACCCATACAGTCTCCATAAAACATTCCGAAACTTTTTTATCCTTTCTATTTAATAACCTATACGGTGGTTTCTCAAAATAGGGGTACCCCCAAATCATCCATTAATAGTCACTTACAGCAATAAACCAACCATTTTTCGGTCCCCCTATTTTAAGAAATCCCAATATCTACATATACCACACTGATTCACCACATCATTCACCACATCATTCACCACATCATTCACCACATCATTCACCACATCATTCACCACATCATTCACCACATTCCCTGGATAAAACTGCCGCAGGTGTCGCTTCGGCGGCGGATCCGACCTAGCACTGCGCTGCGTGCGCGACACGTGCCACGGCCCAGGGGTAAAGCGCCCGCAGGTTGACCTGGTTCCGTAGCTGGTGACCGACCAATATCTACCAGCTATGAAGATGGATGCATGAGCTGGTAGTTAACCATGGATGGGGATAGTCAACGCATTGATTACCGAAGTTGGTAATGATTTGATGATGATTGTTCAGCACGGAGAAGAGTCTTTTTTTGATTGGTTGGAAATGATCAGTCAACCGTGGCGAAGAACAGACAGTGATTAGGAGGAAGTTACAGAATGACATTTCATGGTGGTTGATGTTGGTCAGGAACCTGGCAACAATAATGCTTTGATGTTAAGCTGGAAAAGAACGCTTGGTTGTTGCAGGCTAATGATGCCTAGTGTTTTGTTTGATTAATGATGAATGGTGATTTTTCATGCTTGGATCTGAATCACATAACCACCGGGTTGGTGAATGAACAGCTATGTGAAACTAGGGGCGCACATGTCCCGATGAAGCGTGTGCGTGAGTGGTGGACTGATGATTGACTGATGATTGACTGTTGGTTGATACTTCATGGCTGCTAGACAGTGAATAGTCCGTAATCTTAGATGTTGAGTGGTTCTCAATGTTGCTGAATGTTGCTGCTGAATGTTGCTGAACGATGGCTTTGCAACGTCCAATACTTGTGTTATGGTTGTATCACGCTTCATGGTAGGCCTAGCCTAGCTCTCGGTACATCTGCAGCTAAATCACAACCTACTGAGATGGCAAACTCGGTGTGGCGGATTGATATGGACCTACGGTTGCTTATGACCCTCACCCTAATTCCAAAGCATTAGTGGCATTTAGTGGCTATCAACGACATCATTTGCCAAGGTTCAGACCATTTTGGATGTTTACTTCACATTTCTTTCATGAAGTTTGCTTGTGATTTTTCCTAGTCTTGTGAACATCCCAGGTGTTCATTGCGTATGATCATTCCCATAGCTCCCATAGATGGATAATCATTGCTTATGGTGATCCAGAATGCCCATAGCTCCCCAGTCTTGTTGCTGTTCTTCACCTGTGTTTCAGGTCAGTGCCCCTCAGCTCCAACGGCACGGGGCAATGGGAACCAGCGCAGCTGAACGTCAGCTGCAGGCGTTGGGATGGTGCTCCTAGTGGAGCGGAAGCCAAATCATAGGGCTGAACAATGACTAGTTGATGGTCAATGGCTGGATATGCGATGGCCAGTTGGTGGTTACTTGATGGTTGATGCTGGTGGATGTTATATAAGTGATGGCTCAGTGATGGTGAACTGATGGTTGATTATTGTGGGTGGGCTTGCTCCTAGCTGATTGATGATGGTTACCTCATGGCCACCGCGGTTACTCGTAGTCAAAAAACACCTAAAGATCCCTGTCGCAGTTGTTGGTTGATGACTTTTGATGACAGTCCCTGAGACCAGAACTGTTCTCATGCTGTGAAATGGAAAGTGATTCAGTTGTACCAAATGGCTGTGCATCAGTTGGCAGCTGTTCTCATGAGATGCAGTTCCTGTTCCAAGTTGATCAGACCAACAGGTCCGTTCCGTTCCAAGTTGCTTGGGAATGGTAGCATCTAGTGCTTGGCCCATAACCCGGAAATTCCGCCGAACAACCTCTCATAGATGGCGCTGTGTACCGAAAAAAGCGGTGCTTGTTGCGGTAGAATTGTTAAGCCTGAGATGGATGACAGGGTCACGCCATGAATGGACAGAGCACGGTTTGACCTGAGTGGGCGGGCGGGGAAATGGGCTTGTCCCATGTCACAGGCCGGCACGCCTTTTGGACATTCTAGAATTTGTCGCCTGCTCACCTAGGACCATCATCGACCATCAAGGCATTCAAGATGATTCAGTTACGAAATAGTATTGGATTCATCAACCATAATCAATGATATCCATTCATATCTAACATTCACTAACCCTTAGCCCTTCATCAGCCGTCATGGGTCACCAGCTACCTATGCCTGTTCTCCAAGCAACCACTGGACCTTCCGCTGCCCCAGGGGATCGCCACCCATGGCCGCCCCGTGCAGGACCGTGAGTTCATCTCTGAGAAGATCGGCTGCTTGGTTGCGGCAATGGAGGCTGTTGCGTCATGGTCCGAAGGTTCAAACAGATGAGGAGTTGAATGGAGTTGAGGATTGGTGGGTGATACTAGCGATTGGTTGGTGATGGTTGCTGATGGTTGGTGATGATGGT
The DNA here is from genome assembly GCA_009767595.1 of Symbiodinium kawagutii. Lineage (NCBI taxonomy): Eukaryota > Dinophyceae > Suessiales > Symbiodiniaceae > Symbiodinium > Symbiodinium kawagutii. The sequence goes on from VSDK01005960.1 coordinate 131,841, forward strand.
GTTGATAATGGCTGGCGATTGGTCGGTGATGCTGATTCGGTTCTCCACATCAGTGGTTTTTCTTGTTGTTGTAATTGGGGCGCTGATGTTGCTGGATATTTGTTCTTTTCTTTGCCGTGGGTCGGCGACTGTTGTGGTAGCTAGGGGAGAAGCTTTCCAAAGTGGCAGCCGCTCATGTTAAACCATACTTCCATAGCCAATCATGTTTTACCGATTGTTTGCCAAGCTCTTACCAAGTCCTTAAAACCACTCGACATGCCCAACCAGGAGTGATCAATAGGGAGGGGATATTCGCTCTGAGAAACAAGGACAGCAAAACAACTCCCAATATTTGATGGTTGATGAACTAAGGGTTGGAACCAACCAGATCACAACGGGAAAAACAAACAAACTCCAGTTCCAAGAAGCAACTGTGTTGGCCTTTGAATTTGCTTCACGCGAAAAAAGGAGGGGACTTGGAGTGAAGATGGTGCTGGGAAGATGTGAGTCATCCACACATGAGAGGTTTGTGCCCCCAAGAGAGCAGCGATCAGCAAGCCCATGACCATGTATTTTTGTTCGTTGGGCAGAGCCCGCTGGCATAGGATCAACAAGTAAGGCACCCTCATCAACCATCAGCCACTGTAAGCCATTATGAACCACTATCAACCATTCTCACGAACTTCATATGCACTATTGCATACCACTACCAATTGCATACTAGTTGCCACTGATTTTTGAACCATTCTCAATCATCATCAACCATCATATGCCGCCATTATCATTGTTCATTGTTAATAGAACCATTATAACATCTAACATAATAATTAATGAATAAATAAGCAACCATATAGCCAGCATCAATCATCATGATTTAAAGATGTAAAATCAAGCATCATCAACCACCATTTGCCAGTATGAACCATTCTCAAACATCATGACTCAACCATAACCAACCCTCATCGGCCATGAACAGCATTTGATCAACTATAGAACCATCGTCAACCATCATCAACCATCATCAGCCATCAACCACCCCCAGGTGACCTGGCCCTGGTTCTTCCTGGCGCTTTGGAGCCATGGCAGCGATAAGGGACGGGCCATCCGAGACATGGCTGAGGTTTGGGGGGTTCTGAAGCCATAGTTAGTGGACCCCAAAGATGGATGGTTTATTAATATGATATTGGGGTTTATTGGAGGTCACCCTTCATTTTGAAAATGGTCCATTACAGTTAACTGTTTATTACTATAAATAGTTCAAAAACTGGATGATTTGGGGTACTCCCAGCTATTAGCAAACCACCATATGAGCTATGGCTGGCTGATTTCCTTCCATGATTTCCATTGATTTCCGACCGTTGTACGAGTTATATGCCAGGAATTCGGCTTGCCAGGAGTGAACCCGATGACCAGCTTAGCTATGATTTTCACACACTTGGGAGGGAGCTAAGGAGCCAAGGGTATTCCTATAGCCCTTTACACGGGGACTAAGGAGACACCATGAGGGGCCTAACCAACTGGTGGTTGTAGCCGTGACCTAACTTGGACCATGGCCTCACCAGCTGATGGTTGGTAAGGGAGAGCAAACTTCAAATCTCTGTCACTTCGGTGGACAACTCATGGACGGACCGACTGTTTTTTCACCTTGGGGAATTACACCATGTTAATAGCCGACATGAATTATTGCTATAGCCCTATTTCACCGTAATTACCCACAATTTTTGTTGCATAATTAGTAGCCATGCTTGACCACTGTGTGTGTGTCATTGCTGCTGTTGAGCCTGTGAAACATTGTCAGATCTTGCTATTCTCACGAACCACGTGATTGTAAGCCACCTGGAGACCGCTGCGTGTTAGGATGGGCGCCCTGTGACGACATCGTTTCACCAGAACGGCCTTTGGTTGCCCAGGAAGGGATCGCTTATGGGCCCCAAGACAGGTGATATCAAGTGATAGTTCAACAGTCTCATGGACCTACCAAGATGGGCCTCCAGATAGATTGGTTCCCGTCCGCACCTACTAATAACTAGAAATAATCCCAACTAAAGCCTCGTTGCAAACCAACTTGTGGGTCACTGATGGCAAGTATTCTCGCAACTTAGTCAGTATGTGAAAAAGTCTTGAGATATGTGGCTCGTAAAGGGGCTGCCACTTCGCAAACCCCAAGGACCTTGTAAGCACAGATTCTCCAAGACGTGGTTCTCTTTTTGTGTTCAACATACCGCCACGTAGCGCCAACAAAAATGTCATAGGCTGCGTTGAATCGAACGCTTCATTTTGTGTCACTGTGCATCCGCCCCCTAGAAGGGGGGCAGAGTGCGGTTGAACCCATGGCTGAAAGGCGGTGGGAAAATAGCGATCGAGGGGTGGCCGTCCTTGGTGTAGCCATGGCAGACTATCAGCTATAAGCGAGATGATTGGTGTTGCCCCAGGCCACCAGGCCCAATTGGTATGATGATGTTTTATTACCGAGCTTCAGAACAAATACGATGATATTGCGTGTGAACCTGTAGATGCGTTTATCTCAGGCACAGACACATAGATATACATATAGATGTAGATATAGATATAGATGTATAGATATCATATAGTAAACGAATAAATGCTTCAATAGAACAATAAATCCAGGCTGCTCCACGGCTGCCACGGCAATGTCATCACAAATAGTGGTTGGTAGTGGTTGCTGGTGTTTACAAATAGATGTAATAGTGCTCAATCATGGCTGATAGTGGTTATTAGTTATTCGCGGTTGATATTGGTTACCAATCGGGGTAAAAATTGGTTAAGAATGTCTGGTGTGTGAAGTGTCAGCATCAGAGACCAACCATGCCCAAGACTAGTTGCCACTATTGCACTCAAACAAATCGTTGCTAAGCTATTCGCAATTCAGGGTGCAGAGCCAAAAATCCTGTTGTATGATCAGCGGTTCATGGTCAGGGAATGTCAAGGCTAATGACAAATCGTTCATAGTTAAGTCTGGTTCATGGCCAATGGTTCGTGAACAATGGTTAAGGATGTTCATGAACAATTTTGAGCTTTCATGAAGATTGATAACTCATCAATGATTCTGCATTTCAATGGTTAATGAATGGTTTGAATTAGTTTGATCATTTGCGGTTTTCGATATCTTCACAACTCCTAGATGGCTACTTATGATCATCAGGCTAGACAATGATCAATATAATCATTTAATGTTCTATCAATTATGCTTCATGGTCATGCTATGACTGGTTTGCTTTGTATTGGTTCCCCGTGGATGGTGAGCCCCCTAAAAATGACCACTTAGATACTGGTCATGGGCAAAGGGCGCTTGTACCCCAGCTCTTCACATCCAATGTTTCCAACCAACTGGTTGGCCGGTTGTTGGGACGGGTCTTGTGCTGGTTTAGAGGCCTATCCCCAGATTGGTCCTAGAAAATTGCCTTGCTGCGCTCTTTCATCATGGTTGATGGGAAACCGGGCTGCACTCTTTCATGGCTGACGAGAAGACTGACCGAGGAAACCCTTACACTCAGTATTTTAAACCAGTTTTATGCACCATAGTGGTTCACCAGTAATGATTCATAACCACTATGGTTGGATGTATTAACTGCGAGTGGAACTGCAGTCACACATGACCACGAGTGAACTAGCACTCTAGCTACCAAACAACGCAACGTTTGGCTCAAGGACGCCAAACTTCCAAGGAAGAGATAGCTGCGTCGCTGCGCTTGCATGCACTGCGTTGCCCATTTGGTCTGAGCTGTGGGATACTATATTGACCAGAACGGGGTCTACAACACCAATATACCAGGACTACCACCAGGTTATCCCGTTTCTCAGGTTATCAGCCGTAGCGAGCTGACCTACATTGGGTAAACAAGCATGAACTCAGGCAGCGAAGTATCTTTCGCAGGACACCGAGTTGCCGTTGCAGATGCCAGTGGAGGGGGCGAAAGATCATCGCCCGGGGATTCCCATGGATCAGGATTGATGGCCATTGAGGACGGAGATGCCAATATGGCTACTTCACAATCATGGGGAA
>VSDK01005962.1:0-14019 GCA_009767595.1 Symbiodinium kawagutii
TGGTTGTTCGTAACACGGAAGTATGCTTCCAAACTTCCTTTGATGAGAGGCAACTGATTGTATATTATATATATATATGGTTAATAGTACGCCTTTTCAATGAAAACACACATCATATCACATCATACCATATCAGACCTCGAAGGTACATTATGTGCCATGATTTTTTGATATCCTTGCGAAATGAATTGCATTGTTTGGTAGAATTACATTGTGAACTTTTGAAATCTATGAATATATGTAAAAAACTAAATAATATATGTGAAAAAAATAACTATATCTATATATGTATAGGTAACAAAAAATAAATATAGAGAAAACTATTTTAAAAATACAAGGAAAAATAATTGTATTTAAATGTTCAAATCTTTATACAAAAATTAAATGCTCAAGCATACCCTTTTTTCATCCCTTCACTTCAAATTGTTTCACCAGGACGGTCTGTACACCTGGCCTCATTGGAGTGATGGGTCTTTTCTTGAGCCAGCGATGCTTCCGAGTGTTGTTGATGCTCAACCCTGATGGAAGGCTCCAAAGGTCAGCCAAAGTGGAGCGGGAGAAGATCGCCTTACGAAAGTGTCAAGTCTACTTGATCACCTTATATGGCAGATTGGGCGAAACACTTCCGCACAAATACAGAGGAAAGTTCTCCAAGAGGCGAAAGAGACGTATGGAAGGGTTAGACCCTTATGGGAGCAGTAGCAGCGACGACGATGGTGAAATTGTTCCAGAAGAACGCGAGCACGACGCTATTAAGTCTGAAGTTTTTGCTGATACTGCAATGTTCACCAGACTGGTTGAAACATCCTTTGGAGAGAACATCGCAGACTTGCCACTGCGCTTCCTCCCACCAGGAACCGCCCATGACCTATTTCTGGACATGGTGGCTGGCTTCAGCGACAAGTCTGCCACTCCGTCCTATGCGACGTTTATGAAAGCCTGGAACCTTTTCAAACCCATCTTGAAATTCAGAAGCAAAGGAGACTTCCAGGATTGCGACCGATGCGTGGAGCTCAAACGAGCAGTCAAGCTGGGCAAGAAGACTTCCATCAAGAATGTGTATGAGGCCACGTTGAAGCTCAAAGAGCACTACAAACAAGTTGGCATCAGCCGGGAAATTGAGGAAAGCTTGAGAAAGACGCCTCCGTCAGCACCACATCACGTACTGGTGGTTTTGACGGACGGCATGGACCAAGCAAAATGGGCCATCCCCAGATTTTCTGGATGGCGCGCAGCAAAGCGCTTTGCAAGCTTGTCCAGGCCGAAGGTCATTGTGCAGGGAGTGTGGTGCTGCTACTTCGGCTTCCATGTGTTCATTGGAGATTGCATCCAACAGCATGACAGCAGCTTCATCTTCGAATGCTTGGCTCGAGCTCTCGAACGGATAGCAGCCATCAGCCGAAGGAAGCAAATTTCAGTACCTCCGGAGATTCTGCTGTGGACGGATAATACGAGCAGGGAAAATAAGAACAGCACGGTGTTTCTCAACCTGTCCCTCCTCGTTGCCAGAGGACAGTTTCGGTGCGCAACAATGGCCAACCACCCAAAAGGCCACTCCCACAACTGCCTTGACCAGGCGTTTGGGGTACTATCCCGCACGTTTCAATATGTTGACCGGCTTGACGACATCGGATCAGTGAAGGAGGCGTTGCAAAACATTTTGGGCAAGGATTCTCTAAGAGATTTCTTGAACGTGCCTGAGGTCACGGTGGAGGTGCTCAATGGCTGCCGTGACTGGAAAGGCTGGATCTCTGGCCTGGGCACAAGCCTCGAAGGCGGCATGAGGGACGACATGACTGGGCTGCACTGCTGGATGTTCATGTCAAGAAGAGATGTCCCTGCCAGCCACAATGTCATCGACGCACCTGGGCATGCACCTCACCCATGCGATGTCGTTCTCTTGGCTAAGCAGTGGGTCTGGGATACTGCTTTGTCTCAGCCACCTCTTGTGATTCTGCCTTATCAACGGGCCATGGCGTTTCTGCAACGCTCACCGGTGCCAACGGACCTGAGGCACCCAAAACCACCTGATCAAAATGGAGAGCCTTGGCTTAAATGTGCCCAAGCACTGCTGCGCTGCTATGAGCGGGAGCAAGTACAGCGTTCTGTCAAATACATTTTGAGTTTGGCTAAAGGAGAGCGTGGCTTGGACCGGAACTTTCCACAACTTGCTTGGATGGAATCATGCCGCGGCTGGTCAGATGTTGAGAGCTTGTTGCAGTATGATTCCGGCATCCTTGCTCACATGCTTCCTGCTGCCCGTGTGGCTGTCCGCTTCAGACGGGAGCAGTGATTTGCGTGGCCAGCCAGAAAAAAGTTGCGTGACTACGCGTGAGCGTTTTATTGCTTCCATGATAAGATGGCAAGATATAAGCTATCTCCACACCTGCCACGGAAATCCTAAATCCTGGGCAGGATCTCCTGAGTGATGCCCGCGCTCTCTCTTCCAAAGGGGAACATCCTGCGAAAGCCATGCTGGAGAAGTATGGCCCGTCGGGAGATACAGCCCGGGAAGAGCTGGGAGCGCTGGTTGCCTCCTACAAGGTCGACAAAACAATTCCCTTTGGACACGCTGCGTTGAATTCTTTCTGTCTCTCGCGTGCCAGCATGGACACGCCAGGCGGGTTTGATGGCTAAGAAGGTGCTTGTATCCAATGTAGAGGGTGGGTTAATAAAAATTGCAAAGGGTGTGATCAGTAAAAACACATTCCAATGTAGAGGGTGGGTTCAAATTAGGATTGCAAAGGGTGTGATTAGTAAAAGCACATTGCTTTAGCTTACCCTGCTAGATGGACCGATTCTCGATTTGCCGCCCATGAATTCATGGTTGTCCAACCTGGAAGAAATCCTCGCGGTTGGCTATGAGAATCGAGAGCAGATCCAGGTTCGCTGGACTTCTGACAATTTTGAGAATGATGGTGACATTGCAGCCCCTGGATGCCTTCAGCTAGCTGGGAAAGGCTTCACCCGCCTCACGGTACTTCTGTTTTGCCTCGACAGGGGTCATTCAAAGGTTCAAGCCCAAGCTGATGCGAGCCAGGAAGACTTGCAACTGTGGACAGAGCCCCTTGGCAACCACCGCATTTTGGGGGGGAAGATACATGATGAAACTTATTAGTAGGTGTGATGATGTCATTCTGTTTGCATCATGTCAGACATTCACTCAAGCATGCCTTTTTTCAACATAGTTCATTATACGTAGCGATTGAGTGCTGCTTAAACAACTTGTTTGAGTCATTCTGCAATTTGTCGCTTGCATCGACAAAGAAGCAGAATAGTTTAATGGATCTGCGTAGGTCAAATGTGGATCAACTTGTACTATTCTAAGGACTTTTGCTTCGAGCGACAGAGAAACCCACACACTGCATGCCTTGATAAAGTAACTTACTCCATTTGTCGCTTTCATGGTCAAAGAAACTGAATAGTTTAATGGACATGCGTAGGTCAAATATGGATCAACTTGTACCATTCTAAGCACTTTTGCTTCGAGCGACAGAGAAACCCACACACGGCATGCCTTGATAAAGTGACTTACTCCATACTTAATGGATACGAAATCACGCATCTCAGATATAGATAAATTCAAATGTTACAGTGTGAGTTTATTCCTGAAACTCTCAAATCCACAACGACTCCATAGAAAACTTGTCGCGCAAGAGTTTCCAGAAAAGAGTTCAAACCAGCCGAAAAATAACCGGAAACTTTGACCAGAAACCATGTTGTTTAGAAATAAGTTGTTATCATTCAGACGCAAATAGATTCAATGTGATTTAAATAGATTAGCTGTGTGTTGTGGGCCGACAAGCCCGGTGAGGTTGCGAGTGGTTGAGGAGTACACATACTCATTTAGCATCATGTAGCACGGTTCCCTATCATATTCTTTTTTTGTTGATTGCCCATTTTGGGGCGGACCATTAAGCAAAACCACACTGTCACATTCATCTCCCCTGCCAAAGTTAAATATAGTTAGGTTCATTTAGATCCCATCACATTTGATATTCTCTTTTCGCTTTTTATTTAACCCACCGGACATACTTTCCACAAAATCCACCAGAAATTCCTTCCACAAAATCCACCGGAAATTCCTTCCAGAACAAATCCACCGGAAATTCCTTCCAGAAAACCCACCGGAAATCCCTTCCAGAAAACCCACCGGAAAAAAAAATCCTTCAAAACCCACCGGAAATCTTGGATCAAACTATGGTCAAACCCTGGCAGGATCAAAGCCAACAATTTTTCTGGTGAAGTTCCAGGAAGTTCACCGGAAATTCCTTCCAGAAAACCCACCGGAAAAAAAATTCTTTCAAAACCCACCGGAAATCTTGGATCAAACTATGGTCAAACCCGGGCAGGATCAAAGCCAACATTTTTTCTGGTGAAGTTCCAGGAAGTTCACCGAAAATTCCTTCCAGAAAACCCACCGGAAAAAATGATTGAAGACCTACCAGACATACTATATTGACCAAAACAATTCTCATCATTTCAATCATTGAAGAAGGTCAAAACCCACCAGAAAATTTTTTTGATTTTTGAATTTTTTTTCTGGTGAACTTCCGGGAAGTTCACCAGAAAACTAGTAAAGAAAAGAGCACAAAACAATACCAGAAAAAATGTTCACCAGAAAAACGATCAATTATAAATAAGTTTAAAGTAAAAAGAAATGAAATCTGGTTGCTCATAGTTGCTATTTAAAACAATACATGAATCTGGTGGGTCAACTGTCTGATGCCCCTTGCCCTCCTTTCTTTACTAGTTTTCTGGTGAACTTCCCGGAAGTTCACCAGAAAAAAAATTCAAAAATCAAAAAATTTTCTGGTGGGTTTTGACCTTCTTCAATGATTGAAATGACCTTCTTCAATGATTGAAATGATGAGAATTGTTTTGGTCAATATAGTATGTCTGGTAGGTCTTCAATCATTTTTTTCCGGTGGGTTTTCTGGAAGGAATTTTCGGTGAACTTCCTGGAACTTCACCAGAAAAATTGTTGGCTTTGACCCTGCCTGGGTTTGACCATAGTTTGATCCAAGATTTCCGGTGGGTTTTGAAAGAATTTTTTTTCCGGTGGGTTTTCTGGAAGGAATTTCCGGTGAACTTCCTGGAACTTCACCAGAAAAATTGTTGGCTTTGATCCTGCCAGGGTTTGACCATAGTTTGATCCAAGATTTCCGGTGGGTTTTGAGAGATTTTTTTTCCGGTGGGGTTTCTGGAAGGAATTTCCGGTGGGTTTTCTGGAAGGAATTTCCGGTGGATTTGTTCTGGAAGGAATTTCCAATGGGTATCCAATGTAACCTTTTGACAATTCTTGCTTTGGTCCTTTTGAACGCTTGCTTGCAATTTGTTCGTGAGTGTTCGTGAGAGTATTTGTTTTGGGGCACTCAATGCGAAGCACAACAGGAGCAGTTATGATGTGGATCACATAGAAATGGGGGCAAACCAGGCATGTTACATGATGTGTTTTACCTGTAACCAAAGCTGGACACATGTCAATCAATCGTTGGACAGGTTTGTCAGTCGGGCCTGGGCTATCAATGTTGCCCTGATGAAGCTCAAGAACGTCCGAAGCGCTTACTATGAAACGCTCGTCCAAAGCCAGCAGATCAAGGAGCGAGCGCCGCTCACGGCGCTGTCCATGGCAATCAAGCTTCAGGCTGCCATGCAGGATGTGGCCACGGACAAGGGCATTGACTTGGCTACAGCCTCTTTGACTTCAAAGCAAGCTCTTTGGAAGACTGTGGTGGCCGAGTTCCACTCGCACGGAGTGCTGGGTGTCACCGCCGGAGGAAGGTACAAGCTTTCATACTTCCAGGAGACTGCATTGTTACATTTGATATTGCACAGCTCGCCATCAGCTCTCAAGATCATCCAGGCAAGCCTGGATCACATTCCAGAGAAGAAGGGGCCATACAATGTGAAATCCCTGGCAAGCACACGGTGGATTCTGGGAGCAGCTCCAAGGAATCTACAGGCCCCATGGGACCAGATTTTGAAGATGAATGAGTTCAAGCAAACCCTTTTCCTGGAGATGGTGAATGCAGAAGCGGCGCGTCAGAATGCCTTAAAGGTTGAAGAATGGAATGAGCTTGCCGACTATGCATGCTGGGGAGGGCATTGCTTGGAACATGGCGGCTATGACCCAGAGGTGATCAAAGATGCTCGACGCCGCCTGATTGAAGGTGATTGGCTCCAAGTTTGCAAGACGCAAGTCACATTGAAAGACCCCAACTGGACCATCGAAGATGGTTTCCCAGGTTCTCCTTCGAAACCGACTGCCGGCTCGAACATGGCTCAAGAGGAGCTGGAGAAGCTGGGTGCCGCAGAGCAGGAGGCACGATTCAAAGCTGACCTCCTTGCCCTCAGTGGGGACATGGCCCGCTTGATGTGCCTTGCTTACTTAATGCATTTTTCCTTATATTTCCCCACATTTTTGCTTTTTTCCCAGTGGAAGGCATCTAGCCTTAATGGCTTTACTTATTGTCACAATGGATGAAATCTGCAAGGACTTGGATGTCGGAGAAGCAGCGCACTTCCAAGTTGAAGCAGATGGCCTTGAGCATGCACATACGTGCTCAGATTCACCGTGGCAGGACGGATGTCTTAGAGCCATTTATGAAGGAGTCCTGCAATATGGTGGCAGTGGAGTCTGTTGACCGGGCCATTGCAGAGCTCACTCAATTCACTCGCATGGCTGCGGGTGAGATGAAGATAGCCAAGATCCTGTACGTTGACTCCAACAAGTTCGGCCGATTGACTGACGAAGAGCTTGACAAAATCACCACTTTCATTGAGAAGGTTTGCGCGCAAGATCCCGAGAACACCTGCGCAGTGTTCCTGATGCCCAGCTTGGTGAGCAAAAAGAGGATCAAAGGTAAGGTGTCGAACAACAGATCAAAATTCGATTCTACCTGCTGCCGTTGTTTGTTAACCTTTTTGGGATTAGATCAAATTTAATTAATGGTGATAGCCTAGCCGCTGAGCATAAAAATTTGGAAGCTTAAGCCCTCAAGTCTATCTATCAAGTGCCTTTTGTTTGCCCATGATCAAGAAATAGTATTAGAACGCCACACTTCAAGGTGACCGCGAGGAGCGAGCTCGTGTTGAGAGGAAGGCAGAAGCGAAAAAGTTGTTGCCAAGCCTGACAACGATCAGAATGAGCAGTTCAGGACTGCATGGCAACGACAACAGGAGCCTCGTGTACCATGCCTATGTTCTGGTGGCTGACATCGAAAACAAAAATATCTTTGAGGATTCTTTCATGATGCGAAGATGTTGCACCGTTGAAGAAGCCTCATGGCTGCCGACTTCAGAGATGTTTCTCACCCAAGTTGAACCTGGACAAGCTTCCCATTCCGGCAACCTGAGTGAAGAAAGACGGGCTGCGCAGATCCTGGGAGGGGAGTCGGTGCCCACAAAGGTGTTGGAGGCGTTGACCCTCAACTGCGACGCCGTTCCCAAGCCATTGCTGAAAACAGCCGCCGATCAAGTCATCGTGGGGCATTTCACGCCTTATGACGGGTGCGTCGAGAAGGCAGTTCTCAAATTGAACATGGGATCTTCCAATGTCTGGAAGATTTGCAGCACCGGCCTTCGACCAGACCATATGCTCCAGGCAAGGAACCACGTGGCCAAGAGCTTGCTCCAGGATTGGAAGAGCAGCACCTGGAAGTTGCTACCGGAACAGCAAATCACATTCCAAGGCAACCTGAGTCAGGCAGAACAAATGAAACTCCAAACTGTAGAGCCACCAACTCTACAGTTGGTGGTGCTGGATGAACAGCAGCAGCCAATCCTCAACCAGGACAGACTGCTTCATGTCACGCAACGGGTTTGGGATGGTTTGAGTGGTCACTTGTTTGAAGGACGTCCGCAGACGCTGGGCCTCTGACATTGTCTATGGACCCGAGTGGGTTTCGGAAGTGGCAAAGTTTGACGCAACTTTGGCACAGCACAATGTAGAGACACCAGCATCTCGACCGGCATAGTGTTGTGACTGAAGCTTGGAGGTTGTTGTATGCTAGTTGTTAATGCAGGTTCACAGGTCCAGCATTTTTCCTAACTTATGAACCAGGCCAGTTCGCAGCCCGTAGCTGTGGCTACACGCGTGAGTGAGTTTGCTGATGAGTGGGCCATCATGCCTCGAGATCGAGTGCCAGAAGGTGATGTCCGTGAGTTTGCGTGCGACGTTGGCAACGTGAAGTTCCTGCTATGGGAAAAGGAGGGTGAGTCCAAGCTCTATTTGACCGCATCTGCAGATGTTAGCATTCCCTTGGACAAGCCAATTTTCAGTCACGGAAGGATCGATTGGCACAGGCCTCCACGGTCAACTCGCCTTATGGCCAATGATGATGAAGTGAAGGTCCAGGTGTTCGAAGTCAAGGATGACATGACGCAAGTCCAAAGCTGAGGCATAAATGGACATGTATAATTAAGATTTCATTCTTACATTTTTTACTGATAAATATTTATATATATATATATTTTTTTATTTATTTATTTAAATATGTATAGATGAATCAAAAAGTATTTCCATATATATATATATATATTTATATATCTTTATTTATATTTGTACAACTTTACCCTTCAATTACAGCTAAATAAATAAATATATTAGAGTTCGAAGACAAACAAAACGATGACTGTTGTTTGCTGGTGCACTTTTACTCACGGAAGAACATTGTCCAGTTTAGGTTGTGGTTGAAGTGCCTCGGGAAGGCTCTGGCACCGAAGATTCCCCAGCGGCAAGCTTGAGGACAGTTTTGCAGGAAGCAGAAAGCTCCGGCCTTCTGGATTTGAAGATCTTCGGGCACACAGTCCGCCGACCCAACGGGGCAGCCTTGACCACCGCAACTGAGGACTACTTCATCATTAGCCCAGAAGAAGACATGGACGCACGTTGGTGCATGCGACCATTCAAGACCGACCTTGCATCAGAGGCAGTGACGAGTGCAAATGCAGCAGACTTCTTTAAGGCCAACCAGCTGTCCGAATCACAGCGCATCGCTCTGATTTGGAGGGTGTCGGTGGATGTCAATTCCGCCATGCTGGTTCCCAAGAAGCCACTTTATTTCATCGCCCACAATGCCGAGGCCTTGCGCATTGCAAGCGGCCATGTTGTTCGCATTGTGTGATTTTGTGATTTGAAGGGCCATGCATGGTGGTCATATGTTTTGGGCTGCGTCAACACTGGGCGCCAAAAAAAGCGCTTGATGGGTGTATCATGAAACAACTTGTAATTGGTACCCATCATTTTCTGTAATTTCTATTCACTTCTCTGTAGTCATCCAGTGTTGTCTTGGGAGCAGGCCAATTGTTGCCTACTTTCGTGCTGTAAGCTTGGCATGTCGCCGTGCTAGCAGCGTGCTGTGATATCGCAGCACATTCTTCGCAATTTGCTTTCACAGCAACAATCCCCTTTGCTAGGGCACTCTTGCAGTGACAATTGGTTCTGCGTGCAGCCGGAGTGCCTGGTCAAAAAGAGCAACGCCATGCCCGCATGCATGAAGTATTGCGCTCAACAGCGCATGACTGATCATGTTTGACCAAGTTGGAACACCATGTGCGCATGTTTAAGCAATGAATCTTCCATGCTACCAAAGCGATTTGGCTGTGAAGAGATCTGCTCCTTTCCTGCTACCGTTCCTCATGGCGGACAGCTGGCTTGAAGATGTAGAGAGCTCGGTCCTGAGTGACCATTTGCGCTCTTCTGGCTCTTCTGGCGCCAGTGCTGTTCAAGACCGTCCACGCTCTTCTGGCACCAGCGCTCCGCCCCGGTCTGCTGCTCCAGCTCCAGCAGCTGGGGCGAAGCCGCACGGCAACACCCGTGTGGGCCCCTCATCATTCGCGTTCAAGGGTCTCTTTGAAAAGATGGCTGACAGCGCCAAGAGCAAAGCCAAGGACGATGCTGAAGCCAAGAAAAAAATGGCCGACAGCGCCGAGAGCAAACCCACGAGCGCAGAGACGAAGGATGGCAGCAATGCAGGAGAGGTGAAGCCGGAGGATCTGGCTTCTTGGATGCAAGGAGTCAAGATAGATCAAAATGGGCGATTGAAGGGCTTGTTGGTACAGGACCAGTTTGCGCAGCGGTTCTTTCAGCCCGACCCCTTCACCAAGACTTTTGAAATTAGAACAAAGCCATGCCATTGTTTGGAGGAAGGCGACCAAATTTGCCTTATCAGCACCTCCAAGGTTGAGGGACGTTGTAATTGGAAAATTGTGGGCGTCCTAGAGTATGAAGGAAGTATGAAGATGGAGAAGGCTTTATTTCATGTGTGGCGTCCATACCACCAAGTCACAGACCTTGAATTGCTCGGGCTTTTAAAGGGAAAAACACTACCTTTGAACTACGTATGGGCATGGAAATTCAAAGTGGCGCACGTGCTTTCACCTGCCCCTTCGTTGCCGATTCATGGAGGGTGTGTGCAATGGGTGAATTTCTTCCCAACAGAGGTTGGCGCCCAGGAAGCGGAAGTGAATGCTTCTTTGAAAAGCGCGCAGGCGCAGAGCAAGAAGGACAAGACAGACCTTTCCAAGAAGCCAGCGGCCAACGTTGGCGCAAACAAGAGCAAGGGGAAGGGCCCTAAGAAGGGCAAAGGAAAAGGGAAAGGAACAGCGAAAGGAAAAGGTGCAAAGCAGAACTCCAAGGCCCAAACTGTACATTTATGCACTATGTTATAAGTTATAAGGAATAATACACATACACGTACAAATAATATGTTCTTTTTTCGCCAGTCAGTTTCAAGTGCTACAGCTCGTGATGAGGCGCCAGAGAATGATGGTGAGGCCATGGAGGCTTCAGAGGAGAAAGATGGTGCCATGACGGGTGCTGATGAGAGTAACGCTGCTGAAGAAGACGCAGGAGACGCAAAGGCTGAAGCGTCCCCAGATGCAAAGGCCAAAGCATCCCCAAAGGCAAAGGCCACGGCCAAGGATGAGCCCGAAGTGTCTGCAAAGGCATCCCCAAAGGCAAAGGCCAAGGCAAAGGCCAAGGCAAAGGCCACGGCCAAGGATGAGCCCAAAGTGCCTGCAAAGGCAAAGGCCAAGGCAAAATCCAAGGCAAAGGCCACCAAGACGAAAGGAGATGTTGAAAGCGAAGGCATCCGGGACCAAAGGAACAAGTTTCTGGCCCGCAAGAGAGAGGAAATCCAGGCCGAAAATCCAGAGATGTCCAAGAAAATCGTTCACAAGCAAGCATGCGATGCCTGGAAGACTTGTGAGGAGCGAGGCCTTTTGCTCAAGGATATGTCAGAGGCAGAGAAGAAGAAGCGCAAATTTGATCGATATTGATTGATGTAGGGCTACATGATGTACACAGCTGTCAGAGCCACGCCACCTGTCATTTTGAAATATATAGCTATTGTGGGTAGCTATCCGAATCCTTTTTGAGACAGTGGCATGTGGCAAGCTGTCGTCGCGCCTCGTACTGGCTGGTCATCAAAAAAGTCCCGTTGCCTTGGGCAATGTGTGGTTGGCAAATTTTGACTCAAAGTGAAACTCACAACGAACCATTTTTCTATTGTTGTTCATGGGATGCATTGACTTTGTACATTAATTCTGTACAGTATGAAACTGGCCAACTTTGTAGCATTGACTCGGCTCACGTCAAAACAATAAGGTCAATGAACATCATCCTTCACAACGGCTGTCCACACTCTGTGCAAAAATTGTCGCTTGGCCGAACAGATTTGCCACAGCACCCAGAAAATTTTCAGTTGTTTGTCCCTGCGGCTGCCCCTGGACGTGCTTTGGTTTTCTTGGGAGGCATCTGGCTCCTTCATCATGTTGCCCCAGGTGACTCCGAGGGCAGATCGCTGCCGATCAGGCGTGGCGATGTCATAAGTGGCCTGGAGTGTCTTGGCTGTTGTCCCAGTGATGCTGGAAATCACTGACCACGGAACGCCATTCTGGCTCATTAGGCTCACCGCAGATTTTTTGAAGGAGTGAGTTCCGATTTTGGATAAATCAAAATCATCGAAGAGGTGAGGTTCCCCCCTTTGATTCGCCGCTGCTCGCTCCCTTCGAATTATCTCTGCCACTCTTCGGAGTCGGTTGTAGTATGCCCTTTCTGAAATGTTGGTGTTCCATTGTTTTTTTTGGCCGGTAGCATCACATCCTGGAAAGAGTGTAGCATCTTGGGCGCGACATCGGGTATCCTTGCGGTGTTGCATGGGGCATTAATATCAATGGAATTCGAGGGCTCAACAAAATTGAAATGTCTCATGGGTTTGTCAAAAAAATCATGTGTTTTTCACTTTTATCATGATAGGTGAAAAAAGGTGTGGTTGGACACTGCTACTGCAAACATGTGTGCCTGTGACATGTAGGCATATCTGAGGTGTAGGTAAAAAACCTTTGTCAGTTACACTGACACCCAAGACAGGACAACCAAGACAGGCCGACGTGATAACTAGCGCAGTACCGCTAAAATTTTATAAATTCAACAACGTTGACATCACCCGACAAGCATCCGAAAAAGCTGGGGTCCAGCTCGTCCAAATGAATGGTGTACACTTTGCCTAGGAGGATAAACAAGATCTGCTTCTCGAAGCGGCTAACGTTCTCGAAGATGATAATGTTGGGCAATCGGTGCAGCATCAGACAAGCCCACTTTTGCATATATTCATAGCGATGGTCATCTGTGCCCAGGCCGATCCCAAACGCAGACCAGGGAGGGCATGGGGGCCCTGCGACCTGTAACTCAAATTCGGCGTCACCAACTTCCCCACGGGCGCTGCACATTCGGCCGTGAGTGTAGCAGTATGCTGTAGTAGGGAAACTTTTGCACCGGACTTCGCCAATCTTATTCGTCCGAACTTTTCCGACAAGACCGCAGATGTCCCCCAGGACACAGCGGTCAGGGTTCAAGCAGTGAAGAACCTGCTGGGGGGCCCACTCCCATTCAATGGATGGGCCATGAGCCACTTCAACGCCGACCTGCGCAGCCATGCATTCAATGGCTAGCTCTGGCATCCCTGATCCTGCAAAGCTTGTTGTCAAACGCGCCTTGCCCAGTTTCCTTAAGGCTCTATCAACACAATCATCTCCAAGAGCATTCCTCATGCTACCAATGATCCCGTCAGGTATGATCTCAAAGCATTTTGCCATTGACTGAAAAGCGGCTCTTGGCGGGCGCGCAGCGCTTTGTGGTCCTGGGCTAGAAGAGGCTTGGGGTTCTGGACCTTGTGGTCTTGGGCTGCGTGATCGCGCTTCAGCAGCGCGCGCCCACGCTGCCACCCGCAGCGCAGCCCCACCCAGCTGCAGCGGACGCTGCGCAAGCGCGCGAAAGAAAGAGCTGCGCCCACCACTGGCGCTTGACTCTGCCATGACAGCAACTGCTGCTAGAAATTTCAAATCATAAAATGCGTGGATTCACATGTGTCCACGATTGAAAAAAGGTGAGGTTATGATAATGGTATGTTATTTTATGTTTTTTTAATATACATACATGGCTATGGGCCAATATTAACCGAACAATAAAGGGAAACTAATGCTTATCGCAGTGATGCTCCAACATTTTTAGTATCAACATCACGTGTGCATTTTGCATAGGCACACCTTTGTTTGATGCAGCTCCCCGCCGCTCGTGGGGGACCTCGGAAACTTCTAATCGACCGGGCTTGAGCCATTCAGGGTATAGCTTCCTGCCAAGAACGAGGCAGGGATGATGGTGAAGCAAAAAGAAGCAATCAAGAGACAGAGAACAGAGAAAACAAAAACCAGAGTGGAAACCAGCGAGCAATCGCAATTCTTGTTTTTCTGCCCGTTTTCCGGGGGTTCGAGCGATTCTGTTTTCGGTTCCGTTACCCGGTCCGGTACCGGACACGGAGGGAAAAACCATGTACATCGATGTGTGAAACCTGAAACTTGGCCTACTTTAGAACTTGAAATTAAACTTGGCCTAATTTGGCGTTCTGATTCAACGGGTAGTAGTAGGTTGGGTCCTTTGCTTCTTCTTGCTGGGAGGCACCTCTTTCTCCTCCTCCTCCTCCTCCTGCTCCTCCTCCTCCTTCTCTTTCTTCAGCA
>VSDK01005988.1:0-15174 GCA_009767595.1 Symbiodinium kawagutii
ACTTCGTAACTAAACTTCATTTGATGATTAATATTTATATATATATATATATCTTTCTATTTTGAAATAAATATATATATATATATTTATTTAAATATATATTTATATATATATATATATTTATTTACTTATTTATTTACAATATATTGTACATACATATATGTGTGTGTGAGCGTATTACCAGCGTGAACTTCTTCAGATGCTCGGCAACTCGATGTTACCCCAGAGTGCCATGGCGACTCTGCACGAATCTCGCGCGTTTGAAGTTTGCGGAGCCCGGAACGTGGCACCGCACCGAGCAACGTCTCACGATCTTTGACCCCGAGCCAACCGATGGTGTCTATGTGTGCTGTAAAGATTTTAAAAGGTACATATCATAACATATCTTTACATGTTTGCTACCCGGGGACTGCATCCATTTACGGTCTGCTTGTTCAATACCTCGGTTCCATATCTTTGGAACATTATGGAAAACCAGAGGTAGTTTTAACGAAATCCGGATCCATCTCAGGGTTTACTCCCGTATTCTTAGGATATAGCAGCTATAGCATGATATAAATACTTTGAGGTAGTATAGGAGTCCATCAATGACGGGAGAGATATACCAATGCTGGCTACCAACTGGGCCCCATGAAACGATTTGATCCCTATTCAGGCCAAGGTCCTGAGTGAGCGCAAATGCCCTACTAGGTGAAGCCATGATTCGTTGTTTGTCGAAGGCGCAGCAGCACATCCAAGTTCAGTCCAGTATTACCACATATTAACACTAAGAAAGATGATTTACTACCACTATTAAAGATGATTAGATTGTCCTTGTTGACCATCGTCCTCGATCAATTATTTTTCCCGGATTGATCATTCTCGACCATTGCGTACCATTTTTACAATTGCCAAGCAAGACTTTCAACCATATTAACAGTTGATATATGATTGATGTAAGCAGAAGCCATCATCACCCATGGCCAACATTATCATGGCAACATCAAGATAGATTATCCATATATTTATCCATGCTCAATCATGGTGACCAACCATCATTCATCATGGCCACAGATGGAAATCTTGGCTCGCCATTCTCGAGCCTGGCCCAACCGGCCAACCTCGGGAGCCGCACTGGACACCGACGTGGAAAAAAACACGAGCCGGGTGGTGCCATGCTCCGATGGTTGTTGGCCAATCAACCAACCAAAATAATGTGAGAAAAACCAGTGATCTTGAAACACCAATGGTTCCTGATCATAGCTGCGCAATCTGCTGCCCATTAAATGCGTAGGCATGTTCTGATTGATGCTTTCAACGGGCTGTGAGGTACCTGTTCAGGCTTGTCCTAGGGCCGGAATAGCTGAATTTGTTTGAATGCTGTACTCAATTGCCTATCCATTGAGAAATGTTTCACAGCGAACAAATTGGGTTCTCTTCAAACGCTGAACTCTTGATCTCTGTTGCGGATGCTGCCCCCCGGCACTTTGGACATTCTAGTCGATTGGCAGGTCTTCAAGTGGACTACACCTTTCTCAGACGCTACAGGCCCTGATGCAATCAGCAATGAATTCATGAAATTTGAGCAAAATCATCATCAGTTTTCTTTTCTCATTTGTCTGGAGCGGATTCGGCCGCTGAACCTCTAGATGGTGTGTGTGTGTATATAAATATAAATTTAAATATATATATATATATATAATTACATATATTTTATTTTTATATATAGAGAGGGAGCTTTATACAGACATCGCCAGACCTCAAGACAAATCGGAAATTGATGGTCGGAAAAAAACGTCAGTAGAGTCGTCATGTTCACGATCTGATTTTTTGCCAAGCTATCAGTTGCTGTGGGAAAATGTATGAGGTACCAAAAGGACCAAGATTGTAATTTTCAGCGGGGCAACGACAATTTGGAGTTGATCAATAATCGCGCCCATCATATCCATTTACCCATGATTGACACTGGCGAGTATACTATGCCCAGCCACCATTGATTATGACTATCTTATACACTTGTTAGTAATTATATACAATTGTGAAAACAGGTGATTATTTCTGATACTGTAGTAAATCCAGAATGGAACCATCCGGTGGCCGCCATGCCTTCTCTACTCTGAGTCAGTATCTTGGTGGATGACCATGTACCGAAATCAACCAGCATCAACCTTTGTTACACCTTTGTCAACAATACCGTGTCAATCGAACTGATCATTAATTGTCGCTATTGACCAAATGAGAATAGATCATCATCATCATCATCATCATCACCATCATAATCATCATCATCATCATCAGCATCATCATCATCATCATCATCATCATCATCATCATCATCATCATCATCATCATCATCATAAGAGAAATGATCATCATCGTTGTCCTCCTCATCATCATCCTCCTCAGCATTCATGAGCCATCATATTCCGCATTGTTCCGTCACCGTTAGCATAGTAATGCACAATCTCAAAATAACCGTTTCTCCCAACTGCATCAGTTTTCACCAGGACGGTGTCACGCTTGCTTCAGGATCCGGCAGGTGGACTATTCGTGCTGGACTGAGTGAGCGACTGGGGGAACCCTGGTTAGATCTGTTGAGATTGATGGTTGATATCGAAGATGGCATCGCATGGCTGATATTTCAAGGATTAAGTACATGCTCCATGATTCTTGGTCAATTGATTCTTGGTCAATGACTTGTTTTACACCATTGATTGTTAATATCAGTCATCCAGCATGCTCATTTATCCTCAACGGCGACGTTGAGTGGTTGAGGTCTTTGCCAATTGCCAGCTGGTAGCAGAGCAAGATCTCCATCCGAGCTAACCACCTCTTCTACAGATGCCATGCGTATCAGTTTGTTTTGATAGGGGCTATAACCATTGGTAATTAATGGTTGATGGATGTTAATAGTAGGGGATAGCCAACAACAATACTGGTTAAACAAGTACTAGTTGGTGGTTTCTTAAAATGGGGGGGGGTACCCTAAAAATGCTTGGTTTATTTATTACTATAAATGGTTTCTAAACTGGATGATTTGGGAATCCCCTATATTGAGAAACACCCACATGAAGTACCGTTTGATTGTGATTCTGTTTTTGGTACACTTTGACTGGAACAGTGATTCCACTTTGCAGCTTCAACAACTTTTGTTTATCCTGTGTCATCAAGCATGCTGACTGCTGGACTGAATGTTTGTTGCCACTATTTGTATACATGAAGACAATAATACTTCTGCATTCACTTTTAAAAGTTCAATATTTCATAGTTTGTGCGGACAGATATGAACGGTGAGCCCAAGAGTGTTTTACAGCCAAGGGTGGGCAAGGGCTCTGAATCATCCACAGTAGTGCTGTGCGAACAGTTCTGCAGGGGAGCTATCAGCTATCAAGCCGCTTGCATTTGAGCACTGCAACCATGGCTCTGAGGTCCTTTTTGTTTGGGAAGAAGAAGCCGAAGTGCGCTGCCAGATGTGGAACGGACTAACAGAGTTGGACGCCAATGCTTACCTGACAGCTGGTTGGCCCTGTTGCGATATGTTCCTTTGATTATGTTTGATTCTATTTCTTCATGCATTTGCATCACCCTGCAATCTGAGATGCGCAACCCATTCTTCAGTCCATGTTTATTGCTGCTCCAACCGGAAACCGAGCAGCCGCCCGCCAATGGAAGGCTATTTGATCAACCCTTCAGCAGTCCAGAACCTTATCAAGAGGCGCAACAGACATCATGCTGATTTCCAGGGTGGTAAATGTGGTGTGCTTGCGCGCTGATGCGCTTCATATTAGACATTGTATTACAAATCGCAACAACACATGAAGATGATTATATCATTACAATTGTTTGAACTCTGTTTCCCGAGTCTCTCATTACCCAACCACTTTAGATGTTTTGTTGAAGACCAGGCTGTACATGACTTGGCAAAATCTAACGCCTCAGCATGCAGAACCGGTTCACTGGTAATTAGATATTGAGATCTACTCGTTGTGCATGCATTTGGCAGGAAGGGGGCATGGTTTTTGAATCTATGACCTTGCTTGGAAATGCTGCGAAGATGCTTTGATCGCTGCTTTGCAAATCAAGCTGCTGATTTGCACTCAAAGAATCTCAAAGACATGATTCATCAGCTCTTGAAAGCAGCCGTGCAGATTCCTGGGGTTGGTCAAGCCACTGTCAACATTGCATGGTCTCCTCGCATATTTACGGCAAGTTCTTGAAACAATTATGTATACATGTTATCCATACTTGGTGGTACCCCCGAAATGCTGGTTTCCCTCTTAGGAGATGAGGATCAGTACCGGTGGTGGGTGCGGAAACCGGACACCAGCTGCCCCACTGTAGCCAACTGATCTACCCAGATTTCGAGTGCAGTGAAAACCTATCTGTGAGAGAAGTTGCTGATGGATTTTAGGACTGGAACTATCAAGGCAAATGTTTGAATTGATGGTGTGGAGTGTGTGGAGAGTGTTTGCAGAGAAGAGATTGCCAAAGTCACTCTTGAAATTAGCTTGATTTTGTGTAGTATAGTTTTCAATACATTGCTTGAAATTAGTTGGATCTTGCAGCACGTGCTTACCACGTACCTGCTTGAAATCTGGTTGTTTCTTCCGATTCTGGTGCCATGTCGATTCTGGAGCCTGAAACACTGCGACCGTCGGAAGAGAAGATCGATCCTGTGGAACGGGTAGAAAAAGCAAAACAACTCAAAGAAGAGGGCAATGCAAAGTTCAAAGCTGAGGAGATTGCATGGTGATGCCGTGTGTGTTGAGATGGAATCCCAGATCCCTTTGTTATAGATGCCATAGCAGGTTGATTGAGTCTATTGGATGGTGTATGATCGAGGCGAAGCAAAGCAGAATGCCATAATCTGAGGCAGTTTCAGTGATTGTCCCAGCAAGTCAAGACGATTCAGTTTCATAAAGAGGAAGAGCAGTGAGGGTCAATTCCTTGTGCAAACATGAGTCTGAAAGTGCCCAAGATCATGCGGAGTTTTTACCGAAGCGGGGAAACAGACTAGCTCACCATTACCCAGTGGAACCCACAGTCATGAACCAATCCACAATAAATGGTTGGTTGTGTTTTGTTTTTCCCGACTCCATCGCCGTGCAAATTTGCATCAACCGTTTGAAAAGAGCCATTCAGCACCAGCTGGAGATTACTCAGTGACACACATCGTTGAAAGATCTCACGGCAGGGCTTACAGGTGAAAGGTCTCAGCCATGCAAGGATCCCGGTTGAGATTGCCCATAAATTTCGTAGCACCCAAAAATGGTGTTTCCCTCCTAAAATGATCAATTTCAGCTGCTTGTGTATGAATAGCCTCCACTTACTGGTGGGTGTTCCCCCGCTTGGACAAGAAGATTGAAACAGTGACAAGTCATCCCTTCGAGCTTTCAGTTGATCACAGCATATCACAAATGCACATTTCACATCATTTCACATTTCTTTACTGATCGATCCATCACCACGAGCTTCCCTATAGCCTTCCTGGTTTTCTACGCGCTTCTTTGGTCCAACTTGGAAACCCTGCAGGATTTTCCTGGCGCAAGAAAGGCCTATGCAGAAGCTTTGCGCTTGACGCAGAAGTTGCCTGAAGGCGTGTGAACCGAACTATTTTGTTGAGACTACATTTCGAGGTCAAGAAGCGCATTCTATCTGTAGAAAACGACACGGAGTCAGGAGCCAACTATCCAAAAACACACATCATGCCAGACCATTCTCATCCGTCAGTCTTGGTGAATAGTAGTTCATAGATGTTCATATTATGTTGTCTTGTGGTCCCTAATTTGCTGATCTTAAATAACATGTTCTAGGCATTTCCAGGCTACGTTTCATCAACATGTACATGGGTGTTTTTCAAAATAAGAGACCCCAAAAATGGTTCATTGTTTGATTAACAATATGATTAATTTTGGATGATCTATTAATAAATGATTGTACCAACAAATGATGCATATTGCATAATTTGGCACAATTATGATGAGATAGTACCCCCAAATCATCCTTTATATCCTATGGCTTGAGAAAGCACCATAATTAGCTGGTGGCTGCCATACCAAGCGTTACCAGCAGAGCTGAGCATCTCCTTCAGATCCCTGTGCTCCATGACGGTCCACAGCCGTCGCTCAGATCTGGATGCGGAGACCGCGGCGAGCCTGCGGCGCCCGGTGCAGTTGCCGCCCAGCTGCGCAGTGGATGCTGGGGAGGTTTTGGGGTGATCATAATGTGTTTTTGAGTGGTTATTAGTGGATAATAGTGGTTAATGATAATGATAGTGGTTAATGATAGTGATAGTGGTTAAGAGTGGTGAATAGTGGTTAAACCGCGGCTATAACCATGAATCATAGGGATTCCCAGGTGGATGATAGGTGTCTAATCAGCAAAAATGTAGTGGATGATAGTGGTTGATAGCAGATGATAGTAAACAGCGGTTAATGATGGATAGTGGCGGTCAATAGTAAATGATGTTTAATCATGGATAGTGGCGGTCAATAGTAAATGATGTTTAATCATGGATTAGTGGTGGCTCATAGGTGTGAATGAGGATTAATAATGCAGCATAGAGCGATGGCTCAGAATGGTTAAAGACACGTGTTCATGTTGCCATTGAAAGGCAGCTCTGACACCATGATACACCTGTTTGTTGGTGATGCACCGATTGCCATGCTAGCATGATTGAACAAACAGATTTTGAAAGTGGTAAACATATCAGCGATCACAAAAACTGAGATGTTTTCTCAATATTATGCTGTCCAAAGCCAATAATTTGCATGTCTGCCTCAATGATTTTCCCGCCACAGCACCATGGCCGCAATCTTGAGATTTAGATAGATTCACGCTATCTAACAGTCAGTGTTCAAACAGATGTCTCAACAACCAGGGATGATGTGGTCCAACTCAACTTACTCCCTTCAGTCTATCAAATTTCAATAATGCTGCTTGGTTCATCATGAAGACGGAGCCAAGTGGTTGGGCCTTGCAAAAATTCATCTATTGATGATTATGCTAAATGAGGGTTGACAGGTTACTCAGTCTCAGGGTAAGGCTACATCCTAAGGATTTTATAGTGAGCATCAATCGGAATCTTCAGTTCCACTACGCTCCGCTGCTCCAACTGAGGAACCTAGCGCTGGTGTGTTTGCGATTGGATCCTACGGAGCCCTTCCGAGCTTTGGAACTCTGTGAGGACTTGAAGAAGTGGCCAGCCGCACTTCAGGTGGTTTGCTAAGTAAGATGAGATGAAGTTAGATGAGACTGGATAATAAGTTGTGGAAAAACACAGAAAAGAACAGGTGGCAGTTTTTGAAAAAAAACACGGAATCAGTGATTCGAATCAATCACTGTAGATGGCCAGTGGATCGAGCAATGCATGAAGTTCACTGGTATATGACGGTATAAACGGTATATGTGCTATTTATGTCCTTTAAGGATCGTTCTAGTCATTATTAAACATCTATCAATTATTTCTGTTTTTTACAGATTGAACAATCTATTTATTATTGAATTAATTTATTAAGTCTATTAAGTTTGTTGAATGAATTCATGTATCATTGTAAGTTGTTTCAAAGGGGAAGGACTTCGACGGGAGGGGGTGCGGTGGCCCTCCAGGAGGTTCTCGAGGCGGAGCCGGAGAATCCCAAGGTGGGCCACTTCCCAACGAGCTTGGCGCATTGGATGATGACCAACACATGTGGCTATGGGTCAAGCAGTTAACCAACCAACTAGTGGGGGATAATAGCCATCAACAACAACAGGGAAAACAATGGCTAATGATACGGGAACCAGGGGTACAGGGACAGGGTTTTGACCCACAGCCATGTATCCTCAGATCTTGGAGACCAAGCCTCACTAAGGTTCATCCACCCGAATCGGCCAAATCACTGTGGTAAGACCGTGGACAATTAAAAACTCACATGACTTCCCTCGACAAAATGTTGGAATGTGATGAACCCGTGGCTGATGAGTATTGCTTACCCGGAAGCTGCGCAGCAAGGCCACTTACCGAAAGGCAAAGGCCCTCTTGGAGACTTGGACGTGTCATCTTATCATCGCCAGTTTACACCTGCGGATGCCAGGTTGCCGTGGTATGCCAGGGTGGCGTGGTATCGACTTCGGTCCTAGTGTTTCATTTGGAATTTACCAATTTCCAGTCGTTCCAGAAATGAGTTGATGCGAATGTTCAGACAACCAAACGATCACATTTCCAGGGAGGTAATCGTGCAGCAAGACATGTCGATTGTTAATTGGTCACGACCTCAGTATCACATAAACCAATGGTTAAATCATTGCAAAGCCATCCTGGTGGTTAATGAAATGCCTCGGAGTAGTGTTGGTCTTCCATGCCCGGCTTCCCTAATTGCTATACCGTCACTTTGGCTCTCGAGGTTGACCCTTGACATCAGAGAAGCCTTGTTAAGCTTGGTAGGGGTATATTTTAATGATGGCTAGAAATCGATAGAAATGGTTGAACGCTGGCTAGGAGCGGTTGTTCTTTGATGGCTAGAAAGAGTTAGTACTGGTCAAATAATTGCTTGAAATTCAATCAATGATATTTTTTCATCTCATCTCATTACAGTTAATGATGGTACCCTGGTACCAGTAAATGATGAAACATTTGCTTATATCTTCCAATGCTTCATTCAGATGGGTGGTTCTCAAAATAGGGGACCCCTAAATCATCCCATATATTAGCAGTAAACCAAACAATAACAATAACTTGGGAAATACTTGGGAATGTTTAACCAACCCATATAGCAGTTTACTATTGGTAAACCACAATTAGCCCCTACGTCTTAAGAAACCTCTATATGTATCTATATGTTGAATGCTGCCTCCGGCCGGTTGATCAACTTTGTAAGGAGCTGGGAGAAGAAAAGGAAGCGGAGTTCGAGTTTGTGCGCGCATGCAAGTTGATGCCCAAGGACGAGTTCGATGAGTTTGGGGTGTCAGGGACCTGAACCAAAGCCGACCTGGTCTGGCCATGTTTGTTTTTACCATATGTGGAGGTGCTACGTTGATGAATGAACCATAGTGCACGATGGAATCAGAATATGTTAATTATCAAGTGAATGAATCATTGATCATTTCTGTACACAAGTTTTGCTTGTAGTGTGTGGAATCACGGATTGTCACTGATTGTAAGTATGTATCACAACCGTCGATCAGTTGTCATCATGAGATACAGGCGTACAGTATGACCTGGTGACGAATTCTGATTACAAACTCTTGGGAATTCAATTTCTTTCCAGTAGAATCCCTCCGCAACCGGGTTCTTGACAATATTGCTCAATCGAGAAGATCCAAAACCCCCCACGTGAAATCAATCGACAGGATACCCGCCAAGGATTCTGGGTTTCAAATGTGTTTTGATACCTTCTGTGAGGTTTTTGCTCCTCATTCCGTGACAAGTCCTTTGCAGGTACAAAGCAGCATGAACTCGGCACGTAGGAATGTGCTGAAGGTAATCCTGAGTAAAGTGAGCTTGCCGATCTTCCTAGGTACATCTAGGTACTTATGGACGGATTACATACCAGTCACACTTTCATACTGTGCGTTGAAGAAGCCTTTTCGTGCCCTGTCCCAGGATGCGGCAGTTCGAAAGGACTTGGAGGCCCATGGCAAGCAGCCAGGGAAGCATTTGATTGAGTTCGATTCCGATGTTAGTTCCGCAGGGATAGGCTACTAGCTGCTTGCATGGTAACCAAGCAATGAAACTATCCTCAGCGCGTCTTGCGTTGCATCATGCTCAACAACGGAAATAATCTTCCCAGAGCGGAAAGCATTTTGTTTTGGTCTTTCTGCATTTCTTCACAGTTGCAATCTAAGGCCAGAGTGCTGCTGTTGTTGCGTGCGCACGGGGTACTCGTTTCCATGGTCATATTTGTGGCGATGTTGAGTGAGGTGGCGTGAGGTTGGTAGAGCAAAGTAAGGAAGCTGAGTCTGTGCAGGGAAAGGTGCTCCGTTTATGAGGTGGATTATTGGTTTCATTTTATTTTGGGCGTGTTTTTTCTCGATTCCTGCTCTACTTCTACTTTTTCTTCTCCTTCTTATTTTTTCTGGTTGCTTTCTTCTTCTCCCACTCTACTTCTTTCTTTTTTTTTGTTTTCTGCGGTTTCTTCTTTTGGTGACCGTGACTGTGAATGTCGTTTCCAACAGGCGCCAATATGTATTCAAGGAGAACTGGCCCTTGCAGCAAAACTGCTGCTCTGACTAGATTGGTAAAGTATTGTGAAGTGATTTGTGTGAATCAGACTTGTGATGGCGATGCACCATAGATCGAGTCTATTTGTGGTGCCGGGAGGCATTGAGAAAAGCCAAGCGACAAGACAAGGAAAAAGAGCAAGCCACCTTTCAAGGCCTACGCTGAGATGGTTGAATTATGTTGAATCTTGAGGGACACGTTGAATGTGCTGATAAATTTCGCGAAGCATTGGCAAGCTGAGACATGCTGGAAGCAACTGTAACTCTGTATTGATACTGTAAGTCATTACAACATATTACAACACAAATTTAATTTGAGATAATTTGAGTAATCTACCTGTCGAGGGTGAGGAAGGTAAACAACCAGAATACTGGAGAGCTACGTGTGTGAATTTAGTTTTTGGAAGCAATAAACATATGATGAGTGTCGTCTAAGAACCCTACTGTCCTGCTGTACGGAGACAATGACAAGCTGAGTGTTATTCGCCACCAGGTCTCTTCGAGAAGAGTCCCGGTTTTGCATCAGAGGGCCGAAAGACACAGCAACGACTGACCAAACAAGATGTGGACGACATCTACTTCCACGATGGGAAGGTGGGGGTCTTTCAGATTGGTGCCATAAGAGAGGGCATTTGACTCTCTTGTTTGACTGATGTTTGTCATTCTTCTCAAACTCTACCCGTGTGTTTTTCCCAATGGATCTTGATTGATGTGTGACAGCATGGCATCGATATCAGCTGCATGGTTCCGGGTGACGGCACAGCTTGTCTATAAAGTCATTCAGAATGCCCATGAATCGTTGGTTTGTTGGATGTGTGTGTGTGTGCGATGACGGCTATTCTGGCTATCCTAATGCTGGTGATGCTCATTGCGAGTCCATAGCGGTCAAGTTGGTGGCAGGAGAATCCCTACGAGGCGGCGGAAAATCCTGAGGAGAGGGTGACCAATGGATGGGAGGACACCTGGTGACACCTGGAGGATTCTTACAGCATATATTCATATCATGGTTGTTGACCATGGCTCAGTGCCGGCTATAACAACAATGGTTTATGACCTTAGTATTAGCAGAACACACGTTTAAACATATATCAACAAATTTGAACCATCATATTTGATTCGATATATGGTATGTATGTTCAATACTGTGGGCTTCGTGTTCTTGTCGCCAACTTGCATGTGTCGGCTGTGTCCTGTATGGTTGAACAAATTCTGAAGATGGTGATTTTGCATGTTCTCGGTGGAAGGTAAAGGCAAGGCAAGACAAATATATGCATGGGGGCCGTACAAATATATTTTGGTTTGGATTGAGATATGAACTTGCAATGCTTGAAAAGAGTTTATTCAGGTACCATTTCTCACTCTTGGCCTGATTTATTCACGGATTCTTTCATTGCATGCGCTCCAATAAGTGAACCCTGAAGTTTCAAGCAGTGCGTGCTGTTCGGCTAATTTTGGTTTATTCATGTAATTGCATAACAGACACTGACAGGATGAGCCGGCTGAATTCCGCCAAGGTTTCCACTGCATTGCATAACATCATTTTGCCGACATCGAAGGAGTTGGCCAGTGGCTTTCAAAAGGAAGGGCGTTTGGAAGATGCAGCGCAAGCATGGGAAGTGGCCATGGGTCGTAGCGCACAAGAAGAAGATTGGTTCTCTGGTGTTGCAGATCTTCTTAGGCGGATGGAATGTGGTCGGTGGGTCTCGCTCTGTCAATACCTGCGCTTTTCCTCCTAGGAATTGCCCATGTGTGGCGGTCAAAAGACAAGGTAACCAGTTTAGAGATGGTCCAGTTGAACATGTGCAATGTCCTTGGGCCGGTTCAGACGGTTGTTGGGTGTCTTCGAGTCCTTGAGGAACATTGATGATGGCAGATTATAGGTGTTTGCTCTGAAATCGTAGATTTGTGGTGCTTGCAATCGTGGGCAAAAGGGGCTTCAAGGCAAAGATATGACAACATGTAAGTGCTGCAATTGTACATACAAAGTTCCTGTATTTGAATGATCTAATGCTACAATTTGGGTCTTCAAACGCTTCAAAGATTGGGTTAGATTCCCTCCTTGTCGGATAAATACATGCTTGTACCTTTCACCTCTGACAAAGAATCTTTGCAAGCTCATTTAGCCAGTAATGAAGGAAAGCATTGAAAGCATGCATATGTGTAGGAGACTACAATCGTGTCTCACCTGAAGACATGAGTCAAAGGTTTATTTTAGCATTAAAGTCCACGAAAGCACCCCAAATCACGACACAGGAAGCTGAATCAGGGGAAAGAGCACACCTTGGTCTGCTCCAGGGACCGTTGCCGGGGAACAACAGCAACAACGGTGGACCATCACCGGGTTGTCCACATGAGCTGCTCCCGAGGCTGTCGCACTTTCGTTCTGCCTTGGAGTATGGTGTGTTGCTGATGGATTTGAACATCGATCGCCTCGCACTGCGCTGTTTCAACACAGTCCCTCAGAAAATTTTAATGACTTGTAAAGGTATTGGTTTGAAGCAGTGCTTCATGATATGCATATACAAAGACATTGACTACACACACCCATGTATAAGGCCACATTGTCTATTCAGGCACCGGCTCGAAGATACTTGTAACATTGTCCATTGTCAGTCACTTTGCATTGTGCCTCAAAGTCAAAAAAAAGTCACTTTGCATTAGTTTCACGAGCATAGCGTAGGTTTTTCCAAACAACAAGCAATCCCATGAGCTCAGTCACTCAACGCCGAAGCCTTGCTAGCGCTTCCAAGGTATTCGAGCGTCCGGTAGATGAGTCTTTGGAAGAGGACGTAAAGCCTTTGAGGCAGAGAGCCGGATGCCAAGATGTGCCGTGTGTTTTTATTCATCCAGTTCGGGGATACTCCTCACATCTCTTGGAATGACTTTTTGATAGGAAACATTGGCAAAACGGAAACAAAACCCATGGCATACACAGAGTACACGCAAAATTGCTGGAAATTTCTGACTTCCGATGTGGTTGTGCCACTTTTGTCATTAGAAGCACAGCTGTGAGCTGATCCCATCAGTTAAATCATATGTCGCTCAGTGAAGCGATGGGGCCGAGGTTGGCTGGATAGAATGACCCTACGTTCAATCACCATCAAGCAGTATGAGCATAACAAGTTTGGGAAGGAAAATCGGTTTTGAAACTGTTTATTTCCCATCAATTCAGTATATACTAATTTTGACTCATGCTCCCAGGGACACTGTTTTTTGCAGTGCCCTGAGCTAACTAGTTTCATGAGAAAAGATGAACATGGGTCGGGCCCATCATTTAGGAGCTATTGTTTTGGCACGCATGCACAAGTCAGTTCGAGTGTTCCACTTCACCTATCGAAGCCAATTGGATTTTCCAATTTGTTAATGGAATGATTTGTCATGCTTTGTGTTATACGATCCCTGTGCCAGGCAAAACGCCCTGCTCTTGAAGTCCATTTGCCTTTTGAATGAATCCTCTGATGCTCAGGCTGCTGAGAAATTTGCGACGTTATCAGTGTTGAGACTTCATAAGATTTCCATGTCGAAATCCCAACTTCCTAGGAATTGCCCAAATGGTTGGTTACACATGTTGTCGTTGTTGTTGTTGTTGTTGTTGTTGTTGTTGTTGTTGTTGTTGTTGTTGTTGTTGTTGTTGTTGTTGTTGTTGTTGTTATTGTTGTCAGCTAAGCAAGCTATTGGGGGAGCAGCGCAGGAGGTGAGATGTTTGACGTCGCTTCATGCGCCTAGAGGAAATGGGTGTGCAAAGTTACGGAACACCCACGAGCTTTGTTGATGGTATCGTAGATGATTGTTCATGATTGGTTGCTTGGATAGTGGTACTTGGCAAGCATGCCACTTTTTTGGTGATGTTGTTTCATCTTTTTTGGGATTCATTTCATGTTGGCATGTGTGGGCTGCAAGTCGTTTTCAGCCTAGTGAATCCTTTGGGAAAGCAGCTGGTGCGCAGGCGGAAATTACCGAGTGCCTTCAGAACTGGCTTCAGATGGCACACACAGGCTTGGCCCCGCAGCTTAAGGGTCGGATCCAACTAGCAACGTGTAGGATCTGGAAGACTTCCGGGTGCCAGGGATTCTTCGGTGCCGTCGAACTTGATTGCGTGCACTTCATCTGTCAACCCCCACCCCCACACCATCAAGGGGAGCTGATCATCCACAAGCCCCGAGTGCCATGAACGGATCAGACACCGCTGAAAGGTGATGGCCAGCTACCAGTAGAAGAGCGACTTCTGCAGCTGCGAGACGAGGACGGCCTTGCTGAGATTCAAAGACTGCTACCTCCTGGTGATGTTGTAGGGAGTATATAATTAGTCATGTGTCATCATCATCATCATCATCATCATCATCATCATCATCATCGTCATCATCATCATCATCATCATCATCATCACCATCATCATCATCATCATCATCATCATCAGCAGCAGCACCATCATCATCATCATCATCATCGTCATCAGCATCACCATTGTCATCATCATCATCATCATCATCATCATCACCATCATCATCATCATCATCATCATCATCATCGTCATCATCATCATCATCATCATCATCATCACCATCATCATCATCATCATCATCATCATCAGCAGCAGCACCATCATCATCATCATCATCATCGTCATCAGCATCACCATTGTCATCATCATCATCATCATCATCATCACCATCATCATCATCATCATCATCACCATCACCATCACCATCACCATCGTCATCATCATCATCATCATCATCATCATCATCATCATCATAATCATCATCATCATCATCACCATCAGCATCATCACCATCATCATCATCAGCACCATCATCATCATCATCATCACCATCATCATCATCATCATCACCATCACCATCATCATCATCATCATCATCACCATCATCATCATCACCATCATCATCACCATCATCATCATCACCATCATCATCACCACCATCATCATCACCACCATCATCATCATCACCACCATCATCATCATCACCATCATCA
>VSDK01005988.1:24481-72501 GCA_009767595.1 Symbiodinium kawagutii
TTCCATTCCAAGGAGAAAGAAAAGTTCTATTCCAAGAGAAAGAAAATTTCCATTCCAAGGTCAAAGACGAATTCTATTCCAAGGAGAAAGAAGAGTTCTATTGCAAGGAGAAAGAAGAGTTCTATTCCAAAGAGAAAGAAGAGTTCTATTCCAAGAGAAGCAAGAGTTTTATTCCAAGGTCAAAGAAGAATTCCATTCCAAGGAGAAAGAAGAGTTCTATTGCAAGGAGAAAGAAGAGTTCCATTCCAAGGAGAAAGAAGAGTTCTATTCCAAAAAGAAATGGAAATCGGAAAATTTCAGGTCAAGATTCAGAAGATGCCTTCAGACTTGAGAGCATGGCATTTGACATTTTCATCGAAATCATTGACAACAATTTTTGATCAAACATTAGAACCTACTTGATTCCCTACCCCAACCTTGTTGTCCATACATGTTCTATCTGGGGTCTTTGCCGGTGTAATATATTTTTTTTAATCGGGGGGAAGAACATACATGATACTAGCCATTGCTGTCAGCTCCGGTATGCCTCGTTCAACAACTGTAGAGTTTGCCCTGACCAAGATAGTCGTACCAAGGCGTGCAGTTGTTTCACCACTGTTGACTACGCAACAGTTACCAGCGGTTGGTCGAACACTGCGGGTTTAAACTATCAGGCATATCAGTTCTTGACATACCTAGAGAAAAAATAGTTGTTTTTCGTTACTTGTCTCCACACTATATATTCCATACCTGACTGGTGAAATATTTTGCATTCATATTTGTAGGTGTTTACAACCAAAAAAAGCCCTCCGCTTTTCAATTGGCCGAAAAAGACAATATTTTGCAATCACTTGTCATGAGCCCATACATAGGCAATGTTGCACCCGCAGCTATGATTTGCCTTGTCCAATGAAGAGACTAGTTACATCAGGTCATATCTACACAGATCTGCCATACCTGACTGGTCCCCACATACTTAGCTAAGCTAAGTTCAGCAAGTTCGCTACTGGGGGCCCCAGAGCTCCAGCCAGGACTCAGTGTGTGAGACCTTCGCCTCTGCTGTGGTCGCTGAAGACCAGAGTTTCTTCGGTGCTGAGACGCAGCGAAGTACGAGGTGCTGGAGTGATTGGGTGGGGCTGTTGGGGCTGGGAATCAGAAGCCAGTTGGTGAAGAACTGCTTAGCTCAAAAACAGCGCTGGTTAATCAATAAAGCATGAGAACTCAACAAGTGCTAGGCAAAATTCTGACAGCAACCAAGAAAAAAATGAAGCAAACAGGAACTAGAAACGGTTGGTGGTTTTAGCCAGATATGATCTTCCCAACTACATCGAGTGATT
The DNA here is from genome assembly GCA_009767595.1 of Symbiodinium kawagutii. NCBI lineage: Eukaryota > Dinophyceae > Suessiales > Symbiodiniaceae > Symbiodinium > Symbiodinium kawagutii. Next base: position 25,798 of record VSDK01005988.1, read on the forward strand.
TACCTGTTTATCTATCTATCAAATTTCGGCGGATGGTGGTTCAGCCACTCAGCAGTTGTTTCCTTTGCGGTAGTGTTGTATCCAAACCCATTCTCAAGCTGTAGCAGATGTTTCTTGGATGTTGTCCAAACACATTATGTATGTGTTAGATTGTGTTAGCGGGAGTCTGAACAGGTCTGAACAGCAATCAGGGAAACAAACACTGGAACAACACATGGTCCGGCTGTATGGGTGGGCTCACCAAAGAACCTGTCCATGTTGCAGCCCCTGAACTGCGGATGCTGGGGGAACCCGCCGGTAGCGAGACCCTGCACCAGGTGGAACATGTTGGGCGCTGTGCTGAACAACCGCGGATTTCCTGAGCAAGCCATTGAAGTCTGGCAACACGCCTTGAAGTGGCTTGGAAGATGAGATTGATATCTGGAGCAGTGGCCACAAAAAACATGTGGATATGTGGGGAATTTTGTTGGGAATGGTAAGCATCGTTACCAACATGGAAATCATCATCATCATCATCATCATCATCATCATCATCATCATCAGCAGCACCATCATCATCATCATCATCATCATCATCATCATCATCATCATCCATCATCATCATCATCATCATCATCATCATCAGCACCATCATCATCATCATCATCATCATCAGCAGCATCATCATCATCATCATCATCATCATCATCATCATCATCATCATCATCATCAGCAGTTGTACCTTTTCGCGGAACAATCCAAGAAAGTTCAGTAGCGACCACAGAACGGAGATGTTATGAGATGTCACAGTACAGAGATGGCCCGAGTTTTGCACAACTGTTTGCCAAGCCGCCAAACAAGCCCATGCTGAAGCCTTGTCTTGTCGTCACCATGGATCCAAATTTCTCAGCTCAATCCCACGAGCTATTTATGAAACAGTGCACCCCAACGACAACGCCAATCCAGACAACAGCATCCATGCGCAACCAAATTCTGTACTTCCATTGCGTTTCCCCATGTCCAATTCCTATGACGGGCAATCGTCAGGTGCCAGCCGCAATATCCTCGCGCTTTGGTGAACATGGCCATGGCGCAGCTGAAATGTTGGAGATCCCAGGTGATGAATCGAGTGAGCTCACGTGTGCTTACATGCAGTAGCTAAGAAAGGCTAAGAATAGTCAGCTAAAGTGCTGGCATGGTCCAAAGTGTGAATGCCTTGACTGGTCAATTTCTTTTCTGATTGAGATCCTGTATAGGCTTGTAGATGTAGTGCATTATTTGCTTTCGGGGATTGTGCAGTCTCAAGTGAAGCCAAGATTTCACCTGACCATGTCTTCGTGGGAGACGAGCGAAGCCTGGTTCTTCTACAATACACCGGCCTATCAATGAATTTGCGACCTGAAGTGAGGAGTGCCTCCGTACATTGTCGGTTTCGCAGAAACGGTCAGGGAAGTACTGACAAAGCCCCATCACCTTACCAGTTTCCCTGAAAAATAACACACAACCACATGGTCAATCGCCCCTTTTTGGGGTGCTCTAACCCCCTAGAAACACGGATTAGTCATGCTTAAGGCGGTTCAGGGGAGCACCCCTAAGCACCTCATCACCGCTTGGGTGGATGATTCAAGGGCACCCTTTGGCGCCTGAGGTGGCTCCTTCCTGGCAGCATGTGCCAGTCAGGCCTTTGCGCTGAAAGCTTCCCCGGTTTGGGCCACGGAAGAGATCTGGGTTCAGCTGGAGAAGGTGCGCCGCTGGGAGAGCTGGAAGAAGCGGTGGGAGACCGCTCATGTCCCGGAGTTGGAGGTTACTTTGCAACTTTTTGATGGAGCTTCGCTGACTCTTGACATCTCTTGACATCTCTTGACATCTAGATGCTGTTCATATTTGTCCACACCTTGTCAAGGAAGCTAGTGGAGATTGTAGACAATTGCCCTGTTTTCAAGCCGTGAATTTATCCTTCGTTGGTCATGTTTTCTTTGGATCTCATCAACTGTTCAACATTTCTTCAGCTGTTTAGTTTCTTACCATGACCAAGCCGAGCAGCGTTAGCAACACGTTCCACTCTGTATTTGAATTGCAGTTGCTGACAAAGAAATGGACTAACTTGATTCTGATCTGAAGATCACCCGGATTCCAATAGGTCAGTCACATGGTTGTAACCAGCCATATGTTACTTAAAAACAGTCAGCATGTAAACCAGGCATCACATGTTTGTAGCGAGATTGGCCCATGCCATTCTGCCGACATTTGTTTACATGCGAAATATTTTGCCGCCACACCGACGCCGTTTCTCTGTTAGGAAGCTGTGGCGCAAACCGATATTGACTCTTGGCTGCCTCGTCTCGAAATGCAAGATATCTACTGCATGCATAGCAGCTTCAGTGAGGTGTTTCACATGAATCCTGGAATATCCTGTAACAAGATGCTCGTAGTTCCAGTAGAGATTGCCTGAATGTGTGTTTGAGTGTGCGGTCAAAACAGCCTCGCTTCCACCGCAGAGCGTCAGCTGAATTTTCCTCCGCGCACTGGCACATCAACTTAGCTTAGCCTTTGCTCCAACTGCCTTGTGAATCTTTCCATCCCAACCAGTTGCGTCTATATTGGGTCAGTAGGCATTAAATTGCTGCGTGTCAAAGCCAGGTCCCTTCAAAATCAAATTCTGTTACACTACAGTTGAGATTGTGCTTGATGCTGTTGATGCTGTTGATGCTCCTTTTCCTGCTGTTCTGGATGCTGTCCCAAATGCTCAGTGATCGCACCAAACCCGTCAACCCAAGGATGACCTCGCAGAAGCGGTGCGAGCACGTAGCATAGACAAGGCGGCGCTTGACAATAGGAGGGTTTGTTCAAAGGTTGCGGCTTATTACGCACATATATGTGTTGGTCATCATGGTACATTGGCGATTGTCCAACCTTCCAATTGCTTGCATTGTGGTTCACATGTGTTCTTACAATGCCTGGAGCGGGATCATATATGATCATATCCTTTTTGTATCAGAACCTACTGTAGTAGGTCACATTTGGCAATGGCTGATTGAAGCATTTGCAAACAGCTCGACCGCCCCGGGTATTTTGCACCTTAGGATATTTTGGCAGGGATCCACTATCAGCATTGATCGTCTTAATTTGTTCAGCACAAAAATACCAACAATATTCACAAATTACTGAGTTGTGGGTCATTGTTCATCAACAAGAATGGCCAAGAATATCCAGAAAATGACCGACAGTATCCACTTGTTCAGTTGAAAAAATGACCAACATTATCTACTGAATATCCACGAAGAACTGATTTCTACAACGGAATGTTTCACCGCTTCAAGTGGGTGCTGTTGGAGCCTCGAAGGTTCTAAAGCTGTTGGAAGTTCATGCGGGTCACTTGGACACCACGCGACTGGAAGAACCTATGCAGGCGGTGAGCCACGGTGGCAGGGCGTGTTACCGGCAGCATCCGGCAGCCAAGGTCCTTTGAACATTTTGTTAAAGTGACAGATCGGATTTTGTGCTGTTTGGTATCCATATATATTTGGGAAGGGGAAACCAACTTTCAAGAGTTTTGCAATACAAGGAATCTTCTTGGCCATTGTTTACCATGGCATTTTTCTATGCAGTATCCTTTGTTTGTAACTTGCCAGCCCCATGTAAGTCCAAATTCTTTGGGAAGACAGATGCCACTTATTTTGTCATGGCACGAAAACGGTCTGTTTGTTTTTTTTGTGATGTTTTCGTGCATGGATTGAAGACAAACACCACTTGGTGGCTGACTGTGTTATATTCTAACTTTTTGGGCAGGGAGCTTGCATTTTTGTTTCCAAGAAGTCACTGAATTAATAAAGAACATCAACGAGTTCATACATCACACAATTTGGTGGAAAGTCGGTCTAATGACTGCACTGATCATGCTATATGACTGAACAAAGTTACACGACCCCATGGGAGCACCTGTGATGTCAGAAACTATCATGATTGGATTGGACTCTTTGCATGATCAGTGGGATTAGAGTGATGACATGCGATGGCCATGAGGAACAAATGAACCAAAACGGGACCACAAAACCTTTGGACTGTCTACACATTGACATGGTATTCCCCCCGCTGCTGATGTTTGGCACTGGAGCCAATTTGTGCTGCACCGCTTCTGGAGACCCCGGACACACCAAGATAGTCGTACAGCAGGTATGCGTGGGTTCATAGATATGCTTACACATAACTTCAAATCAGATTCCAGTACACTCCACTGCATTATATAGATGCATGGATGCAATGCATACCAATAAATACTGTGCATCCATACAAACACATACACTACTACCATCATCGGTCGTCGCTTGCTGCAGGTGTTGAAGAAGATGAAGCTGATCAAATGATTCTGTCATCGTCATCTCAAAGTCTACCTTGCAGGCTACCTCAGTTTGAGTTTCTAGCAAGCTATTTCCATATTTGGACGCGCTTCTTTTTTTTGCGCCGTGGCAGTGATTTCTTCGTCAGACCATGTTGCCAGGTAGCTCCTGTAGATTCTTGAACGCAGCCACAGCAAGCTTCATCTCAGATTCTACACCAAAACTCTGAAAAATACTTGTTTTCACATATCCTCCGTGGTTGTTGCACGTTGTGGAATCTTGAATATACCACATTGCGTGCTGTTGTGCAGGTGTGCAGCCGCAAGATGACGATTGTCACGTCCGGGCGTTCCGCAAGTTCTGCCCTGCCACGCACTTTGTAAATCAGCACAGTAGTTCTGATGTGTAGTTTTATTCATCATGGATCCAATAGTTGAATAATCTTGCCTGGTCAGACAGAGTATCCTAGATTGCAATAGATTGGATACGCGAATATTCCAACTTGACAGGAATTTGGCCTCCGACTGGCGATACTGATAAAGGAAATTATGATTGCAGGCAGCATTTGCACGTTTTGACATACCAGAAACCGTTGCCTTTAGAGTCGAGCGTGATGTCACTGTGCATAGGTGGATGTGCAAGCAGTTGTTGTGAAGGCAGATACCTCTTGAATTCGCTCAATCATGATCCTTTTTGAAGAAGAAACTCTGGCACAAGCAGTCAAAGCAGTTTGGCGGTACATCCTCTCTACACAAATCTCGGCATCACAACATACATCTTCTCTAAGTCGAAGCTTCAAAGAGTCAATTTCCATCTTTGCACTTGTTGACCTCAGAGAATTCTTTAAATCTTGCGCTCGCCGGCAAAAGCTTTTAAACAATCCATTCACCACGTTGGACCGCTGCGTTCAGTAGCCAAAAAGGATGATGGACAAAAAATGACGGATTTGTGTGTGTGTGCCATGCCATAATTTTATTTGCCTCCGATCTTGAATTTAAGTTAATTATCTCAAATATGTTTGAAGCATTTTGAAGCCATCTTTGAGCATTTTGTGTATGTGTCTTTCCCAGGGGTGACTACCATAGTACAGTGATACTGGCAATGTAGAAAGCTTCAGACGCAGACTAGCCCCGATTGCTGAAGAACTGTGAAACTGGCAAGAAGTGATTTCACGAACCCAACGAAAAAAAAGATATTGGGTGCTTTAAGATAGAGAGTTGGTAGCATATGTGTCTGGTGATTGGCTTGGAATCATTTGACCTCATTGAGAAGCAGCAAACTCATTGTTACTTGCTTGAATCTTGAGCTGAAACCACATATCAAGTCGTGGAAATGAAGAAGATTCACATAGATTCACTCATAGATTTACTCATAGATTCACCTAGACTCACTAGATCAGCTATGCAGGACTACAAGTATCAAAGCAAGCTGGGACTTCCTTTCATCTCCATCTTCACCATCTTCAAGGCTCCGGGCTGGCAACGGAGACGGTACCTCCAAGTCATCGTTGGGATCGGCTTGGGATCAAATACATTTAACACTGGTGAAACTGCCAGTGATAAGCAGCGGTAGCATGTATTAAACAATAAAGTGTGAAAAAAAATGTGAAAAAGCAAAACAGAGTGATAGGCACTGGTAATCTGCCCATGGTCGCAGTAGCTATTGATATTACATGATAATACAACCGTTCTGTTTTGTTATGGTACCTATCATCAAACTTTCCGTAACTCCTGTTTTGGGGTCCGAACATATGACTATGGAAAGGATGTGTTGCAACATTATTTCACTTCCCGCGACAGAAGGGCGTTTTCAGTTCTTCCAGTATAAGAACCAGACAAAAACAAAGGAATGCAAATGAGGCACTCCTGCTTTGACAGGAGGACCACCGTCACGAGATCATATTGTTGGATGATGCTTTCATTTTTGGTGCCATGCCTTTACACCTCATGGTATCTTATGATCGCCTCTCATTGGTGGCGCAAGCAACAAAAAACCCTGGCTTGGGGTACAGCTACATGTAGTGAATACCTGGCTAATGGAGCGACCACTGTCCGTGGTGTCAAGTTCAATCATTGCCAATCGCGAGGTAGTACCTGGTCAATGGCAAGTATGGTTGTCGGATACTACTACCGAATTGAACACGATGGCTTCTTTGTGATTCGGGGGTACCACGACTTCCCCACATTGTGGTTAGTTGTTGTCCCATGGTCAAACATTGTTGATTGTAAATCTAGTTTGTTCCTTGGTACAATAGAGCTTGATTGACCATGATCCAACATTGGTAGCCATGATATTCCTTGTAATTCTTGGGGTAAACACGAACCACAATTCATTTTGATAGACCACTATTGACCCTTTGGTGCAATCATCAACTAATTATTGACCACCAATCCCATTATTCAACCATAACCGATTAACAATTATTCAACCATTCTTCAACCATTGTTCAACCACTGTTCAACCATTGTTCAAATATTATTATCCATTATGAGCCATTGATCATCCACTGGTGCGATCATTTCATCAGGTCATAGCTGCTGCGATAGCGCTGGCCGTGATGCTCTTTGGCCTCATCAAAGCATTGATCAGCGCGGCCGGCCACGTTGCGAAGGGACCAATTCAGATTTTCTGAGCCAAAGCAGAGTTCGGCTCATGTGGTGGCCAACCATTAATGACCCTCAATAATCATGGTTGAGAATGATTGATAATGACCCTAATGACAAGAAGATGTTGAAGACTTTACCGCTTACAATTACAAGAGTTCTTCCCATTTCCTGTAGTTGGGGGATGTTGTCCAGGAGAAGTCGGTACTGTTCTGCGTTCACTTGCGTTTTGGATGAGTACCAAAACACGCTCATATAGCATATACGTAGGACACTTCTCCCATAGGATTTCAAGCGGGGACTTCTTTATGGCGCTCACCGCAGTTCCATTTTTTTCATGTCTCATGTGCGACTCACTTGGTACTTCCGGTACTTCCAACATCGAAGAACTCTGGGTTTGCTCGTTGGAAGGTACCAAGAGAAAGCCATGTTTCTTTTCCAACCATGGCTCATCACGCTGCCTGATGCTGGTCAGTGATTAATCATGGTTGGGAACGGTCAAGAATTAAGAATGATGAATGAAGGTTGATACCAGTTGTGGAAGATATATATATATATAGTTTGAATAATGATGATTCATAATTGTTGATAATGCTTCTATATTGGTTGAGTTTGGTTCTCAATGGTCAGTAGTTATGTTGATATTGTCATGTTTCATTATTTCATGGCTAATGGTGTTCAATGATGGTTGTCAATGTCATTCACTGATGGTTAAACGATGATTGTCTAGTACAGTTTGCGTCGCTTTGACATTTCATAGCTGGTATAGTTACCGAAGTTTAATGATAATAGGATTTTTCGACTACAGCAGTTGATCATGGTTGACTATGAAATGGTAGGAAACCAATCAGGCTCATATTCAGCGTCAACAGTCGCAGTGATCACCAGATCATTGAGCTGTGGGAGCTGTTCACGGTGGCCAAAATCTTGGGAATTCAGCTGGGTGTTGGGACTGGGTTTGGCGTTGAATTGTCGACCAAATCTCTCAGGATGTCTTAGGACTTGGATCCGGATGTAACTTGTTTCAGGCTCTGTTTCCATCTGTTTCCATGGGGTGTGCTTTGCGCCAGAAGCCATCAAGATGCTTTTGAAGTCTATGAAGAAGCTCATCAAAGGCCACGACTACGGGCACCTGCAAGAGAGACATGGACACTGAAAGGAATCGTTTTGGACATCGCCGCGAAAAGGATTGCTGTTGAATGAAACTTCAGTTGGCGTCGACTGAACCCCCAATTGCCCAAGGATTGTTGAAGTGAAAAAGTGTTGAGGAACCAAGTAGTACACATGAAGCAGCTCGCAGTGGATGTATCCAGAACTTGGAAGCAATGCTGTGGAGACAACAACCTGTACCACATGAGCATTGACCTACCTGGTCAAACCTACCACAGGGGCTGTGTCAACCTATCAGATCTACCTGGTCAAAATTTTCTCCAGCCCAGCCCTGGTCTCCCGCAGTTGCTGGAAGCTTGAAGATGCCAGATCTCAGCTACTTGGATGGAAGGCCGTTCCATGGCCATCGGTTGCCTTGGATGCGCTTCCTTTCTTTGCTGCTGTTGATGGTAGTAGTGGTGGTTCTTTGATGTGATTTTACTTTGTTGGTTTAGTATTGTTGTAGTTCTTGCCGAAGTCATGCACCAGATATTTCTGCACGTGCTGGATTTTGCAATCTATAGCGAAATCTGCAGAGATAAAGAACATAAACTTAAGCTCACATAAGTACGTTGCCTTCAGAGATGCTTTCTGAAGCACTCAGACTGAACCCAGATAGGATGCCAGGTTTGTACCCCTGAGTCGAAATTGATATTTCCGCAGGGAGGTTGTTGATCAATGAGGATCACGCACTTGCCGTGGGCGAGGTCGTATCATCCTTTGGGATCCTCTGGGTGTTTCGACCCCATAGTTTGATATAGTTTGCCACCCAAAAAGACAGGTACTATGAAGTGATTATGACTGAGTTCTCCCATTGAAACAATGAAGAAAGAGAAGCGTTCCCAAGAGTTTTCTTTTGTCAGCTGTGAATCCGTTCTTGCACTTGGATGGTCACCATTTCTCTGTCGCGGGATCTTGCTGAGGTGGAGAGTTTCTTCCAGACATTCCAGGCATGATGCAGTTTCAACGATGTGGGATTCTTGCGTGTTAATTTGTCCAACAATCGCACTGCTGTTTCCTGGTTACTTGCAACGGTGGTCAATGTTTGCAATGCAGTATGTGGATAAAACAGGGAAGCCGCCAGTTGAACTACAAAATCTGATCATGTGTTCGGTCTGAATATGTTTCCAGGATTTTCCAGGTTATATAATATAGTACTTATTTTTCGTTTGCCTCGGTTCTCAGTTGCCGGTTTTGCCCTGAGTTTCATGTTGTTTTCGATTGGTGTGTTCTTTGCGTGAAGCAGTCAGTTGACATGCTTTTGAAACATGCTTTGGTAGTGGCGCGTCCCTTTTTTTACTTTGCATTATTTTGCTTCTCTGAATTGACCAATCTCTCAGGAGATTTTGAAATAGCTATAATGCCATCCCCCATGCCCCGTCAGCACTCGTCAGGATTGCCGAAGCTGCCAAAGTTGAAGCTGCCGTCGGTACCTGGTCTACCAAGTGGGAGATCCCAGCGGATCGGCTGGGGCAATGGATGGGAGAAGATGCCCTGGTTAGGAGAAGATGCTGGTGAAAGTTGTGGTTTTCAATGGCGATTTCAGAAGGTGCCCACGCTAGCTCCGCAGCAAGGCAAGAAAGCCACAACACCGAAAACTTCAAGATGGTTCAGACCCACAAGAGAGAGGGTTGGACAAACAAATCAGCTGCTAACAACACAGTAGTCAGCTTGAGATTCCATATGATGGACCCATGCTTTGCTTCTCAGGTCCTCCCAAGCTTTCTCTAGGCTTGGGGATGCCTTGGATGGTGCATGGATGATGCCAACCCAGCAGAGATGTTGGGAGCATAGCGTTTGCAAAGCACTGGTGATGAGGCCCAAAGATGATGGTTCCCCGTGGATGTTCGGTATGATTTTGGGCATCTTTGCAAGTCCCAGCCTACTTCAAAAGCACGAAGTTGCAGTTGCTAGAATCAGAAACCTGCCATACCAGTGGTTGAAAGCTCGGGCAGAGGGTGCACATTGAACAGTCAGAGGCTCTTGAGTTTTCCATGCTTCAGGGGATTGATCCAGCCTGATTGACATGACCTTGGATGACTTGTGCTTGTTACGAAATCTTAAAGACATGGTGCCTGCATTTGCTGTAGGTCACACCATTTGGGTCCCCCTTCAACACATGCAGCACTGAGACTGAGACCGTTGAGAGGTCCATTGCTCCAAGCGGGGTGACATGTAGTCTCGATCCGATCCAAACGGTGCAGGAAAGATGTTCTCCCTGTCAGGTCTGGGTCTTAGACTAGCAGAGCAGATCAACCTGAGATCGCGAGATCTTCGGATCGCAAATCGACAAGAGTTGAGTCATGAAAATTGAGCAAAACTTTGCTGTTTCTCTTTGGTGAAAATTGTAACTTCATGATACTTCATGTAACTTCCACCAGCGGGATGAGCAACCGATGGCTTCCCACCAGTAGGGCGTTTGGCGCAGCCAGGTTTGGACTTCAACCCTATCATGGCTCCCTTGGCCATTCTGGCAGCGACTTGGTCAACTTTGGTCATCCTTGGCATAGTTCGTAGGTCAGCAAGGGAACCCTGAGTGGGATACCACATTTGGGCCGTGGCAAATATAGGGAGCGGGTGCTGATCCAAGTTGTGCGTTCCAAGGCTTTGGCTCTTTTGACGAAGTACCGCATCTTCAAAGCTCGACTTTGGCCACCTTTGTCAGGCGCATGCAGTGCATGCAGGCAGAAGATTTGAAACTGCCAGGCTGCACTAGGCTGCTAGGTGTTGCAGATCTTGGTAACTGCTTCTCCTGGTAGAGCACCTTAATGGAAAGTGATTTGTCAGGATTTTGAACATGCACAATGCTCATTGGACCGTCAATTTGACCTTTCTGACCAGAATGTGGGCAAGCTTACTTGACGAGACTAGATGTGCACCTGCACAGCTGACCAGGTAACACACCAGACCTCGGTGCCGAGAATTTCCAAAGGCTCAAGAACAGTTCAAGTATCGTGGCTGTTTCACCCAACGTTGAGCTCCCCTTTCAGCCCTGTAACGAGCCATGCCAGGAACGAATTGCCAAAAAGCGATCCAGCTTTGGTCTGAGAAGAATGCAGGCGCCAATCCAGAAGAAGCCGATGTGGTGAAGCTCTTGTGCATGAGCCCTCCCATTGAGAAGATGGATTCGTCTCTCAATCAGCTGGTGAACGTGAGGCATCTTTCCTTGTCGACCAATTGCATCGACAAGATGATTTCCTTGCCAGCCCTGAAGAACATTGAGGTGCTGTCCCTGGGGCGAAATCTCATCAAGAAGATCTCCGGCTTAGAAGAGATTGGCTCCACACTCAAGGAGCTGTGGATCTCGTACAATCAGATCTCCACCCTGGATGGATTAGCACCATGTGTCAAGCTCACCACGCTGTTTATCTCCAACAACAAGATCAAGGATTGGCCAGAGCTGGACAAACTCCAGGCGAATCAGGATTTGGTCAATGTGCTTTTGTACGGCAACCCCATCTATGAAGGCCTGTCAAAGAAGCAAGCCCGACCAAAGGTCCTGGAGCACTTGCCAAAGATTGCCACCTTGGATGGCGAGCTCCTTACCGGTGATGATGACGATGGAGGAGAAGAAGGCGCTGAGTGAGGCGACCGGTGAGTGTATTGTACCGCATTGCGGCGTGAATTCATATCTTGAAAAGGCACAGTGGAAAAGGAACAATCGAAAGCATGCCGGACAAACACATATTTCATCAGTCTTTTGCAGTAATGCGCTTCTTATTCACTGTTGTTTTCTTGGTTTAGTTTTGATTGCCTCCTGTTCTTTTCCAGCAGGGTTTCACACAGCAGGGCAGGACGAACGGACGCATGCTACCTTGCAAAAAAGCTGCCCATTAGTCCATCCGTCTCGTTTCAATAGCCTTTTGTTTGCATGGTTGTCCTGTATTGCTTTGAGGCTGCTTTGTAGATTGAATTCACGCAATATTCACGAAACTGTCATACAATAGCTAAGGTTAAAACATTGATTATTGAATTGCCTATTATGTTGGGACAAGGTGTGATGAAGATCGGAAGCCAATAAAATTCTGCAGCGGGAGATTGGGAGATCCATGATAATAAACCACACCTCCAATTTGACCATACTGTAATTGTTGGTAGCTGGATGTAGCTGGGGATGTTGACATCATTTGCCATCGCATATCTTGGTGGTGCAATACTACGGATCCAACGGATCCTGTGTTGGCGCAACCCCCAGCCTTGCAGGCCTTCCAGGGCTTCGAAACGGCTTGTACCGCTTGCCCTATAGGGGCTTTAAGGGCAGGGCTCCTCAGATATGTTGATCTGGTGATTGGGAGTGGGAACAGACTTGCTTAATCAGCATTCATCCTTAGCCATGAGTGTCCATCATCAGCCATCATCATTGTCTGAACCGTCACGTTAGCCATCATTAACCATTGCCAACACCCTCGTTGTGCATGACACCGATAGGTGCCGACAGTATTGGTCACATCTACCAACTGTTGCTGGTTGGTCGGTCGGTTGGGGTTGACAGCAGGTTTCAGATCTGTCATGATTGGCACCAGTGTGGTTGATCCAAAACGGCGAGTCAATGGAGCAAGTTGTGGCATCAAGACAAAGAGCGCTAAGGTGGCCAATACTTCCAAAAATTTGCATGGCATTTTATGGTTTTCAAGTACAGGTGTGATATGCAAGCTGTTGTGTGTGCGTGTGGTGAAATGCTTGGAAGGCACTAAAAGGATTGGGGGATAAATCTGTGGCATTTGTCGTATCGCTTGAGCCATGCTGAGGTGTTTTCTCACACTTGCCATACTTCGATCAACTCTACAATGCAGGCGCAGAGCTCTCTGGGCACCCTGGGCACCCTTTGCCGCTTGGTTCTGCCAGCACCTTCAGAAACTGATGTGATTTGACGTGTGTTGAGCTTGTTTGAGCCAGGAAGCAATAGAAACTAAATCTAAAGACCTCGCCAGGTCCATGTTTCAGACTCAGACCATGTTTGGTTTGTTGATGCTTCAATCCAGTGAACATGATAGGAATCATTTCCGCAGCACACCTTTGCCCATTTGTTTGGATACGGGTGTGTTCAATTTGAACTGATGCCACTTGATGCTACCCCAAACTTTGGTGGATTCCCAAATAAGAATGGCCAATGAGGACCTTCCTTCGTTATTGTTGAGCCATACCACACAGCTGGTGGCTTGCTTATTTTGGTCCAAGTTCTTCCAGAATACTGTGTTGGCAAGCCGCTGCATCTTTCTGGAATTGAGCTGCTGCTTGCTCTTTGACGGTTGAAACACTTTAATTAATCATTAATTACTGAATTGATTACTGTACATTGTCGCATTGCTGTATCCTTATTTGCACTGATATCTCTAGAGTCGCAGTTTAAAGCTGCCATTTGTGTTGTGTACATGTACTGCGACACTACTTTTCATTGTCAGATGTTTGCCATCGTAATCTAGCATGGCAGAACAGTGACAAGAGGTTGAAGCGACCAGTGACATGGGTCCACTTCATGGATAGCACTCAGTACTCCCCCCAACTTTCTGCAAAATGGTCATTTGAGTATATAGGGTACCCCTAAATCATTTTTAATCAACCATTCATAGTAATAAACCATCCATAACTTTTGGGGGTCCCAATTTTAAGAAACCCTCATTGGTTGAAGGGAAACTATGTGTACCAAGTGTGGGGGACAACCCATGGACAACTCCATGTTACACTAACGAGTCTCATTTCCAGGCGGTCGTCAGGAACTCAGAAGAAGCGCGGATGGCATGCCGAGCTGAATCCTGGGTTGGATCGGTTGCTGAACCCATCCGCAGTCTTCGTTGGTGAATCATAGTCAATCATTTTGCTTACCATGGCCGTTGGGGACCAATCTCACAGAATGATCGATAACCACTAGCAGTAGCAGCCCGCATCATTCTTGGCATCGCACCAGCAATCTATGTTTAATGTGGGACGATACTAGTTGCCGCCATTGACAAGCACCCAGCAGCACTTGGAGGAAAGAAGCGGCTCTAGCTAGCTAGCCTCTAGTCATGGTGACATGAGCGGTGGTCGTTAAGGAACTACCATTGCTGTGGTACTGGTAGATCCAGCTGTGAAGAAACCCTCGCCAGTTTATCGAGAGCCCTAGCTGGTGATTTACCATCAGATATGGGGACTCAGCACTGAGGCCGAATCATTGCTGTAGACTCAAAGGGTTCAGACCTGTTTGGTTCACCACACCAGGCCAGCCAACTGGTTTCTGTACATGGTTCAATCCATACAATTGACAACATTGACATACAGCATGCAACACAAGTCTCAGAACATACCTGACATATTGCATCTGTAGGCAAAAATATATCGCAATTATTGCAAATGTATTTACTTATATATATATATGTATCCACGCCCCGGACACTAAGATGATTACCCTGTATGCTGTTCCTTTAGTGTTTCGGCTTAAGGAGGTGAATGATCTGTGACCGGTGTGGGGTATTCATAGGTGATCCCTGTGCTGCTTGCCGAGCTCTAAATCGGCTCACCTTCTTGCTGGAGTGTGGCCGCCTCCAGCAAAGCCAGGAAACTGAGGTGGTCTCACTGCTTCGGAATAGTGTGGGGGCAGTTGCGGACCTCATTGAGAAGGTCCCTCCAACCACCTTTCCCTCACAACACTTTGAGGAATTTCAAGCCAGGCGAGCGAAGCGGTTAAGGGACCTACTCGAGGGCTGCCAGCCCTTGCCTCAGAGAACCCAGGTCGAGGGCTCCAAGCCCTTGGAAAAGGTAGAAGAGTCGCCAAAGAAAAGAGAAGAGCCCACACCGGAGGTTGACGAGAAGAACGAGAAGGAAGAGCCATCCAAGAAGGAGAAAAGTAAGAAGAAATCAAAGAAGAAAGAAGGAACGAGAGCGAAAGGTACTGCAAAAGAGACCGAAGAGAATACTGGAGGAGAAGCTAGTGGACATAAAGATATTCCAGGAGAAGACATTACCCAGAAGGAGAGAGAGAGGAAAGAGGTAAGTGACAAGAAAGAAGACTTGTCTGAGGCTGACCGAGAGGTACAAGAGAATCCAGAGAAGTATCGATTGGGGAGGCTACCTGAGAGAGGATCTGCGGCCAAGGATTCACTTTCAGAAGAAAAGGAGAAAGACACTCGACGACCAGCTGAACCTCGTCTACCGCCACCTCGTCACCACGGCGGGTCTCGACAGACAAAGGTTCGGGAGCGATCTCGCTCACGTCGCAGGGGGACAAAGGGTGCCAACCACTTTGCCCGTGGAAGAGAGAGAGGATACGTGCGAGGCTGGGAACACAATAAGGAACAATGGCTCCAAAAGCAAAGGCAAAAGTGAAGGCCAAAGCAAAGGCCAAAGCAGTACCAAAAGGAAAAGCCAAGGCGAAGGCCATGGCCAAAGCGAAAGCCAAGGCCAATCCTCGGCCACGAAGGCTAGGGCGTTTGAGGATGAGGCGACCAGCAGGAGGACGGGGCGACGTTCCAGCCCTGGGAGTGGAAGAGAAATGGAATCAGGGAACAGAGACCGAACTCAAGAAGGTGAGTTTAGACGTTTTCTTCGACGGCTGCAAGGTGATCTTCACAGAGGCGTACTACTACCACCAGAAGTGCAAAGTGGCGGGGATAGTGCGAGACCTATCCTTTGGAGGAGGACAGACTCGGATCATCTTGGAGCCAACCGGCACCGACAGCGACAACCTGTTGAAGTTCGTGACAGGAAACCCTCGAAGCAGGCTGAGGGTGATCAGGTGCGAGCCAGGATGCGCTCACGAGGAAGTTGCCGACGATCTGGTTCATGCAGTCAAGGGTCATGCGGGAGGACTTCCCGGCGGAGTCTTTCCATGGGAAGAGAACCTGTTGAAAGTGGTTCCCATCGACGAGGACGACGACATGGAGGCGTTGAGGAGAAGAGGACGGGAGCTAGCAGCTCCTGTTGGGCGAGAAGCCGAAGCAACGCCAAAGCAGAAGGACGACGAGAAGAGCGAAGGAAAAAAGAAGAAGAAGAAAGACAAGAAGGACAGAGGCGATTCAAAGGAGGTCGGAAAAGAGAAGAAGGAGAAGGAAGTGCTGGATGGTCGCTCTCCGAGACAGGCGGCCCAGAAGTCACTGTCGGAGCTGTTCAGTGGCACGGGGCTCGACCCCAGGGAGAGGGTGAGGCATCGGGTGTCGAAGCGGGCCCGGCAGCACCTGAAGAAAAAAGGAAAGAAGAGCAGCAGCTCCACCCACTCGAGTTCGAGCAGCGGGGAAAGCTCGCTGGAGGTGATAGAAGGAGAGGATGGGGAAATCTTTTCCCACTCATCTCGAGTGAGGCAAGTTGCCGACCGCTACCCCGGTGCCCTAGCCAATCAAAGCTTGGGTCAAATGAAACGAAGTATTTTGACGGAAGTTGGCGAGGAGAGCTCCACCTCCTCCCTGAGACCTCTGGCCACCATGTACTTCAAGCAAAACCTGGCAAAGAAGGCTCAAGGACCTGCATTGCGAGAACTCCACACGATAGCAGCAACAATGGACGTTTTGCTGAAAGGCAAACCAGCAAAAGCCATGGACCTATTAAGTCAAAGACTGAAGAGTATAGAGACAACCTTAGCAGGTTGTCATTGGTCGGTGGCCCAAAGACAAGAGATACTACCGTCGGAATCCAGCACTCTGACGGCAACCCAAGAGCTTTCAGCAGTGCAAAAGGAAGTGAGCCAAGACAGTCGAGCGAGGTTTTTGGCGACATGGCCCGGGCCGAAAGGGCAACAAAGGTACAGGAAAGATGAAGGGCGACTCCAAGGACGATGGAAGGAAGGGACGAGACCGGCGTCAAGGGAAAGGAAACAATACCAAGGGAGGAGATGGCGGCAAGAAGAAGGGCGATGGCGACGACAGGAAGTAGAAGAGGAAGAGAGATCGGAGCACCCTTGCTCTGAAGAGAAGGCGGGAGCGGCAGCTCCTGGACATGTCAACGAGGGATGGTTGGAAGCCACGAAGCAACACACCGAAGGGGAAGCCATCTCAGCACCACGAACCGCACAGGTGGAAGGACTCCATCTTACAGAATATGGGGGGGTTCATCCGCAATCATTGCATGAGATGGGATCTACGGGTCCTCGAATTCAGCACCTCCGAAGTGAGGGCGCAGAGGGGCAGTATAGCCTGACTGCAACTTCCACGGCACAGGCCTCGGACGCTACGACAACACAGCGCGAGGAAAAAGAAGCTGAGACCAGCTGCTTGAGTGGCCGCACCTTGGGACAGTGTGGGGGCAAGCTTTTTCAACGACTCCTAGAAGTTTTACCACTCCGTAGCAAGACCACGGGTAGAGGCGATTCCAAGGCTCTTTTCCCTTTACCCTCTTCTAGAGATGTGTTGATGAGTTTGTTCCCTGCGTTGCCTGAGGATGAGTTGTCGTGGTTGCAGTGTGTGTGTGTGTGTTTCACTGAATTCAATGTGGGGAGATGAGTTGTTTTCAACAAAAGCGGTAAATGAAGGACAGCGTCAATGTCTGAGTTACTTGAAGGATCAGGTTGGGGAGTTCAACAAGTTGACGACGACGATCGAGGCTTTTTCTTGGGAGGAGATGTTTAAGGTCAAAACGGTGGACTACAAAGGAGAAGAGGTGAAAACTGCAAGATGGTTTATGTGGGGAAATGTTTCACCAGCCTTACCAACTGAAGTGGGTCGAGTTCCTTTGGAAGAAGTATGTGAGCATGGGTGCAAGCACTTTGTTAACCACATAGATGACTACCTTAAACCGGAGCACTTGTGGGGCTCTGTACGTTCTCCTCGAGTAATGGTTGAGGATGCCCATTGGGGTGAGGTGTGTCAGGGACTCGTCGGTGCAGGAGTGTGCACTTGGATTGAAGAACACGAGATTTTTCATGTTGATGGTTCCCCCTTGCTCAACGGTCTTTTTGGGGTCACTAAAGACGAGGTTGCTGAGTCTGGAATGGAAATCTACCGGTTGATCATGAATCTGGTGCCTTTCAATCAGTTGAGCCAACCACTGAGTGGAGATATTGATACTCTGCCCAGCTGGGGAATGATGTCACCATATTTCCTGCAGCCTACTGAGCAACTACTGGTGAGTTCAGAGGACGTCAAGTGCTTCTTCTATGTCATGTCTCTGCCCCCGGCCTGGTATAAATAACCTTGCTTTTAATAAACCGGTGCCGCAAAGTGCACTGCCTCCGCACTTGGTGGGGAAGTCCGTGTACATAGCTTCTCGCGTACTGCCAATGGGATATTTAAACTCAGTCAGCATAGCGCAGCATGTACATAGAGTGGTAGTGTCACGATGTGGTGATTTGGCAAACCTACCTCAACATGAAGTCAGGAAAGACAGGCCACTGCCCGATTGCTCTTCGTCATGGAGAGTATACCTCGATAACTTCGACCTGTTGGAACGGGTGCAAGCTACTCAGATGATCCATTCGGAGCATACCCTGGCCCCAGGGGTTCTTGCTCTGAGGGAACAGTACCAACGATGGGATATACCGCGCAATGAGAAGAAGTCGGTTGCGCGCTCATCACGTTGCGAGGTTCAGGGAGCTACTGTGGACGGTGTGTTGGGTGTTGCGTATCCCAAAGAGTCCAAACTTTGTCGGTATTTCAACATGGCCTTTGACCTCTCCAAGTCCACTACAGCAAGTCAAAAACAATGGCAGGTGGCGTGTGGTGGGCTGGTCTATGCCAGCATGTTCCGCCGTCCCTTGTTGGGTTCGCTCAACAGGGTGTGGACTCACATTGAAGACTTCGAAAGGCTGGGCTCACATTACTTACCTACCCCTCAAGACTGCCGCATTGAAATACTCCGGATGCTAGGGCTTTTCCCTTTGGCCCCCATGAATTTCCGGTGGGATATGCACCCAATGGTGACCTGTAGCGATGCATCAACGTTAGGGGGAGGTCTTTGTTGCTCTGTGCGAACTACTCCAATGGGATCCTTGGTTGCTGAGGGCACTCTTCGAGGAATGCAGGATACTCCGGAAGGTCCTGGTGTTGTCTGCGTTGGGCTCTTTGATGGGCTCGGAGCCTTGAGAGTGGCTCTGGATCTCCTGGGTTTGAAAGTTCTTGGCTACATCTCGGTGGAAAAGCTGCCAGAAGCTCGCCGTGTGGTACAAAGTCATTTTCCGGACGTCCTGCATTATGACAATGTAGAAGATATCACAACTGAGGTGGTACGAGGATGGAGCCTAAGGTTTTCGCAATGTGCTGCAGTCATCCTCGGGGCAGGTCCTCCGTGTCAGGGGGTGAGTGGCCTAAACGCGGACCGTCGCGGAGCTCTCAAAGACAGCCGGTCTTCACTATTTGTCCACGTTCCCAGAATCCGTCATGAACTTCGGGCTGCTTTTCCTTGGTGCCCCACTTATTCATTGATGGAGTCAGTCAGTTCCATGGATTCTCAAGATCGCCACCATATGTCGGAAGCCTTCGGCTCTGCTCCGGTACAGTGCGACGCAGCTGACATCACTTGGTGCAGACGACCGCGACTATATTGGGTCGATTGGGAATTGGTAGATACTCCGGAGGTTTGGCGGGAGCAGGGTTCCCCAAATGCTCCTGACAACTGGCGACTGAAAGCACATCAGCCCCTGGACAAGGTCATACTTCAAGGGTGGAACAAGGTAAACATGGACCAGCCCTTTCCTACGTTTACTACTTCCCGGCCGTCTCAGAGACCAGGACGCAAACCAGCTGGAATTCAGCAATGCTCTGATGCTGACATCCAGCGTTGGCAACAAGATGACCACCGCTTTCCACCATATCAATATGCTCTTCGGAATACCCTACAAAACCGCTCTGGTGATTTGTGGCTTCCTTCCATTTCGGAGCGAGAGGTAATGTTGGGATTCCCCCTGCACTACACCAAGAACTGTTTGCCAAAGAAGCAAGCTCAGTCCGTGAAAGCTCATGATTGCCGCCTTACTCTCCTCGGTAATACATGGAGTGTCCCTGTAGTGGCTTTGTTGCTGGCGCAGCTGTTCTCACGGCTGGGGTTTATCTCTTTGCCGACGCCTCAGGAGATCGTCAACAGGTGTTTTGCAGAAGGTCTCAGCACTTTTCAAGAGCGCTTGTACAGGTTGCCACTCAACCCAGGCCGTCGCAATGTAGCTGACCGTTCGTATACTTTGGCATGTAAACTTGGCAATATGGTGTCCATCAAGGGGGAGGACATCATGCTGGTTACTCCAAGTTCTCAGTTGGCGAAATTCCACCGTCTTCGTTCTACAGTTCCAGGACGACTTTGGAAGTGGAAGATAGTGTCTGGATGGCGTTGGTCTCCTACCCGAGAGCATATAAATGCTCTTGAATTGAGAGCTATTTTGACGAGCTTGAAGTGGCGATTGCAGCATCAATTGCACTCTCAGACCCGATTCGTTCATTTAACTGATAGCTTAGTCTGCTTGCATTGTTTAACAAGGGGCCGCAGTAGCTCCCGCAAGCTTCGTAGAACCATGTCGCGTATTAACTCACTCATCCTGGTTTCCGGTGTGCAACCCGTGTGGGGGTATATCCACACATCCCAGAACCCCGCTGACAAGCCCAGCAGGTGGGCTCAGCGGGTCCGCACAAAGTTTAAAAATGCCAAAACGACGTTTTGTTGAGGCATTAAACCAGGATGACCGAGTGAAACAGCGACAACAGATGGGTTCTCTACGCAGTTTGACTGTACAACCTGCAACGAAGCAAAGATATCAGAATGCAGTGGATGGCTTTCTCAGGTTTTTACAAACTGAACGAATTTCTCTTCCTCGTCAAAAAGAACGTCTCGATCCATTGGTGGGTGACTACATCGAGCATCTTTGGTCAACCGGAGCCGGCCGTGCTCTGGCCAGCGATACGCTGGCAGGTCTTCAGGACAAGGTTCCAGGCCTTCGCCACAATCTGCCGGGAGCCTGGCGGCTCCTGAAAACGTGGGCCATACATGAAATACCCAACCGGGCACCCCCGATCCCGGAACATATCCTGCACGCCATGGCAGGATGGGCTTTTTTCAAGGGTCACTATGGTTTTGGCATTTCCCTGGTCATTGGTTTTTATACCATGCTTCGTTCTGGAGAACTGATTGACCTCAAGTCCTGGAATATTCTTTGCTCCCCCAATGACCGACAAGCATTGATTTCTTTGGGCCTCACCAAAAGCGGAAAGCGGCAAGGAGCTGCGGAAAGCGTGGTCCTTGGTATGGAACTGGCTGTCAAGTTGGTCAAAAAGTGGAAAGAATTGGCCACTCCCTCCCTCCCTTTAGTGCCTAGTGCCTATCGTTGGAGACTCCTTTTCTCGCAATGTTTAGACGCCCTGTCTTTGTCTGCTCATGCTTTTCGACCGCATAGTTTGCGTCGTGGCGGAGCCACCTTTTGGTTCAGCAAGCACCAATCGCTGGACCGTATTTTAGTACAGGGTCGTTGGGCAGCGCAGCGGAGTGCTCGCATATATATCAACGAAGGCCTAGCTATGTTAGCCTCTTTTCAAGTCCCTCGGTCAAACCGTCACATCTCCCCCTATTTGCATGTTTTTTCTCGCACAGTTGCTACCTTGTCGTTCTCCACACTTGAGCCTCCGCGAAGCGGAAGTGCTGGGGGACGCGGAAAGAAAGGTAAGCGTAAGACCAAGGTGAGGCGCAAGGGTCCAAAAAAGGAACAGGACTTGGACTTCAGTGTGTAGGAACCATTGTAAATTTTCTGGCCACAATCTGCGAGGAGGTTTGGCTCGGCAGTATCGTGGAGGGAATGAGTCATCTTTGCATTTCTGGGGTTTGGCCCGGAATGTATAAGTGACTTCCCACAGGGGTAGATGGGTTACAATGGTTTCCTCAGTTTCATATTTGTTTCCCAATTTATTTTAATTTGACAAAATCACTACGGAGTGGAACAAAAAGAAAGGGTGCATCATCTTTGTATCCACGCCCCGGACACTAAGATGATTACCCTGTATGCTGTTCCTTTAGTGTTTCGGCTTAAGCCCACCCTCTGGCCACCCGGGAGCTCCCAGCTCCTGTTTGCTTAAGCGTAAGACCAAGGTGAGGCGCAAGGGTCCAAAAAAGGAACAGGACTTGGACTTCAGTGTGTAGGAACCATTGTAAATTTTCTGGCCACAATCTGCGAGGAGGTTTGGCTCGGCAGTATTGTGGAGGGAATGAGTCATCTTTGCATTTCTGGGGTTTGGCCCGGAATGTATAAGTGACTTCCCACAGGGGTAGATGGGTTACAATGGTTTCCTCAGTTTCAGATTTGTTTCCCAATTTATTTTAATTTGACAAAATCGCTACGGAGTGGAACAAAAAGAAAGGGTGCATCATCTTTATATATATTTGCATATAAATAAAACAATAAAATATATATATATATTTTTATTTATTTATTTACGCATGCAAAATAATTATCATCAATACATCAGTAAGTGCCCCACCTTGGCTCCGATCAACTTGGCTCCCTGGTGCTGAGGCTTCATGGGTATTACTGGACTCCCTGCGGTGGCACGAAATCCAGGCACCGGGTCCATGTCAAAGCAGTGTGTATTTAGAGAGGTTTATGAATGGAGATTGACGCTCATCATTGCTGGTTGATCGGTTCTCAGATGATGTTTCGTCATGGGGCCCATAAATCGCAGCTCGTTCTGGACCTGGTCACTACACAACCCACAGTGCTTTGTGAGTTTGGTTGAAGTTTGCTGCAGGAGCGCTGAATTGCCCAAGGTGGAATCTCTTCCCACCAGAGAATCACAAGATAATAGAACCCAATGCTAAATGATGGTTTCTCAAAATAGGGGTACCCCCAAATCATCCTATATTAATCATTTATTAATCATAAACCAACCATTTTTTGGGTCCTCTATTTTGAGAAACCACCAAATTGGCATCCTAAACTAGAATCGCCTCCCACCCGAGAGCCTCCCACTGGTGTAGCAACTCTTGAGACAAAATTCTGGCTTCGAACGTGTCAAACTATCGCCCGTTGTAGGCGACCAGCCAACGTCAGCGAGTTGGCGGGACCCAGATGACAAGAGTGGAGGAAGTGTCTCACCAGGTTTTGCTATCTGCCGTGAAGCAGGGTCTGAAGCAGGGCTTGGATTCCTTCGAGTCCTAGGATTACAAGAAGCAGATCTCCTTGATGGCACTCTTGCCATTCCAGATATATCAAGATATCTCACAGAAATCTGTTGGTGACCTGTTCCTGCAGCTCAATTTCGCTGAGGAGTGGCTGCACCACGGATCGAGGGTTTGGGAGGCCGGACTGTTGGTGCTGAATGAATTCCCTCGTTGCTGAACAATTGGTTTAGTGCCAGTCCACCGTATCAAGACTGCTTGACGTATGCTTGGGGTTTACATTGAATGCAAATTCATGCAAATCAGATGGGTTGAGCCAACTTGTAAGTGGGGATAAGTGGGGCCACTTGTGAAGTTTAGGACATGTCATATCTTGTCATGAGACTGTTTCCGTTCAGATAGTCGACACAATCTAAGCACAGGACTGTGCATGATCAGTTCAATTGGTCTCTCTTTCAAAGAGGCTCCTCCGTCTCAACAGGTTTTTCCAATTTCGACAGAGGCAACTCTTTGAGCTGTGTTCAATCTAATTGTATGGAGCATCATACAGTATCTATTATTTGGCATCATAGCATGCTGATGTGTCTGCAGTGAATTCATTGCATACAAATGTGGTGCACATGTGATTGCGTAAAATACTTTGAGGTACTTGCATTCGGTGATTCTTAGTGTAGGCATCTACGCGGAGCGCTACCCTTCAACTGCAATCCAAGAAGGATAGAGTCTCAATGAGTTTCAGTAAGCTCAAAGCTGTAAGTAGACGCGCTCTCACAGGAACCCTATTTTGACTGGGGGACCGTGTTGCTTCTCTATTTTATTGTAATTTTATGCTCGGGAAAACCTTAAATGATTCTCCCTTATCTTGAGAATAGGCAAGAGCACGTTGATGCCATTGTTGCACTTGCATCAGCTCCGGACTATGACCTCGTCATGAAGGATTGGCAGTACTCGCACGGAGTGCGAGACCCCAGCCTCGGCTTTTCTTGATAATTAATCACATCTAATATAGCATTTATTATCCAAGATTTGGTAGTCGTAGTTTTCTGGCAAACCTTCAGACTTAGTCATAGATGAATTTGGGGTTCAACTTTTGATCAGACTAACTTGCGTCCTCTTGGACTGTGGAGTGTCTTTTGCAAACTCTTGTTGCGTTTGATTCTAGCCCCAGGTTAGCAGATGCCGTGGAAACATGTGGATCGAGGACAGTTGGATTGCCGTATTGGTGACTATTTATATATTATCATCAATGTAATGATGAGCACTAGTAGCCAGGAATAATCTCTAAAAACCGTTGGGAACCATTGACCATTCCTACCCACTGACCATTGCAGCATGATTGCCATTGGGTCCAAGGTGCTTCTGGGGAAGAGTATGCTGGTTCCATCCATCATCCTCAACCTGTCCATGCGCTTTAAGCAGTTCAAAGAGATGGTGCCCTTGATGGGACCCCCCAGTGTCCGCATCCTCAGCTTTTGGCTTAGTTCAGCACTAAGCCAAGCCAAGTGAAGCAGGGTTACAGGGCGTGTGCTTGTTTTCAGGGGACTGCCAGAAAGGTGTGGACTAAGAAACATGCGCATTTACACATGTCATGTTACGAATTCAAACATATAAAACATTGAAAAACAGAATACATGACGCAAATACGAAAACTAAGCCCATCAGTCCAGACTGAACATGTGAATCATGAGTGACAAGCCTCCTTTGCTCACCTCCTCTTTGATCTACCTTTGTCCTCCTCTTTGCCCGTTTTTAGAACGTGCTGATATCATTTGCTAGCTTGGACATATGTGCACTATTTGTGGCCACTCAAGTGAACTGACGTATTTGTCCGGGGAACAAACAGTCCACCAACCAGCTAGGCATCGTAAAGAACAGCGCCCAACTGTCCAAGCCCATAAGGCAGATGAGTTGTGCCAGATATTACTAATCAAGAAGTCCATGTTGTTTAGCAATAGTGTTTCATGGTATCATGCTATTACTCTTAACAGCCATTAAACGTTGATTTCTTGATTATTGATTAATGTTCAAATTGACCCAGCAATAGATAGCAATAGCATATATTGAGTGTTTCCACCATGAACAATGTCTCAAAGGATCTGTCAGTATCCAGTCCCACCATTTTCCCGATGGTCAATCGCATCAAGTCGGAAGTTGACTTCGCAACCGAGGTCAGAGAAATGTTTGGCACAGAGAGTTTTATGCAGAAGATTATGAGGCTGCTGGTCAAAGGACCCTTTCTACAGCATCCATCAGCGTCGTGATGCTTCTGCCTGCAAGCTGTATCAAGAAGCATACCCTGTGAACAAAAACCCGTCAACCCCCGTAGATTTGACTCATGATTGATTTGCTATACATAATATACCAAGTCGCCTGCATAAGATCATGATTTCCCTTGGAACATCAGAGGCATATCCAGGACAAGCTCAGCATTACGGCTGCCACCCCCAGGAGCTGCCACTGCTGGAGCTGCCTCAGTGGTGTTCTTGGAGACAGAGGCGGGCTGGAACCAGTGCAGCGCTTGGAAACCACGAGGGTCTAGGTATGTCTAGGTCCCTTGGTGGGGTCAAGCTCCCCTCATTGTGGTTCTGCTCGCCAAAATCACCCACCACTGTGGCTAGGTTGATTACCTTGAACAGAAATCGAACATAGGATTGCTTAAATAGAGTATTGTCCCAGGCTGAATCGGCTGGTTCCGTGTGGTCAGCCACAGTCAGTCGCAGGGTGAATCCTTGGGGCCCCAGTGCTTTCAGCTTGGTCAGTCCCGTCCCGACCTCCAAATTGAGATCTCGTTCATCCCATTTGAGACCTTTAAGCGACAAAGGCAGATGGGGATCTCATCATGATCTCATGTTCAATTCATATTACATGCATAACTTCTATGTACATGTTTCGGCGATTTATACTTTGATACCATACCCCTTCAAGCAATTCATGATCAAGCATCAATAGCTGGGATGCTCATCCCATTCGATCAGAGTTCCCTGTTTTGAGGTAACAAGCACACACAAGTACTATGAATACTGTTGGGGAATTGATGAGCCCAAGAAGTATAGCAGCCATATTGACCCCACGTTGCTGTCTTAAATCTGATGGTTTGTGATTTGTCCCTATATTTGGCAATTGCTCAACCATCATTGACAAACTTGAACTAGTACTTTACAGATTTCCCTATCATTGATAGTCATCACTGCATTGTCAACCATTGTCAACCAATGTGATCGTTGTTCAGTGTTGTTACCAACAATCATTGTTAATCATAGTAAACAATCATTGACAACCATCGTCAATATTGTGAACCATGTTTGCTAATCATTGCATCCATTGCCAATTCATCTTCACCACTTTGACGGCATCACCACGGGCCATGATCAACTCATGGCTACCAGGCTGTTTGCCCCTGGCCCCAAGACTCGCAACTTGAGGTGTGGTGCTGCGTCCACCGTGGGGATGCGAGCGGAAGCCATATCCCAAATGGTGATTTTTATTGTGAAAACAATCGTTGAATTTTTGGAGGTACATAGTTGCATGGATTAGTATTAGTGCAGTTTATTGCCAAGTGCATCCATGTGCATCCATGTGTATCTATTTGCATCTACGTGCATCCGTTTGCAATGTTGTTTGTTCCACGGCACTTGGAGCACAGCCGAAACAGACTGGATAAGTGTTACACGCCAGGCTGTTTGCGGCTGGCCAACTATCGAGGCTGTGACTGTGTTGCATGCGGACATGCAGCACTTGTCTGGCTCCTGGTTCAAAACATGTTTTTGTTTTCTCTAGTAATTTATCAACAAATAGCTGGTTGACTGATATTTTTCATGGGGGCTGAAACCACCACCTGGAAGTCGAAGTATCGTTGTTGGCTCCACGCTGCTACAATCAGGGCGTGCTTGCCATGCAGGTCTGTCCATGCTGTCACCAGGTTGGCCCTTCGGAGACCAGCTTCGCCGAAGATTCACTGGGGTTGGTGGAGCCCAGATGCCTCCGAGAACTTTGGAAGCGGTTGGGGGCTTGATATTGGTCAGTACTGGTCAATAGGGCTGGATTCAACCAACATGATGCTTGATGGTGGTGGTGAGATGGAACATATATTGTAATGCCACTTTAGTTTGCTTTAGCCACAAAGTCAGCAGCTTTGCCATGACCCCCCAGGATACTTGGAATCCAGTTTCGGCAAGAGGATTTACACTGTCCGTTTCTCCTAGCTTGTTTGATCAGATATGTTCTGCAAAGAGTGTGTTGATGACTCTGGAAAAGATTGATGTTCCAGGTTTGTTAATGGTGTGTTTACTAGGTACCAGTGTTTGAATATTGGCTTTTCAGCTCGTTGCCATTTGGGAGTGGACTTCAACGTGATCGAATGCAGATCTATTCTTTGATATTCTTTGGTATAAGTTCTTGATTTGAAGCTAGATCAATAGGCTACAATACTGACAAGACAATACTTGTATACTTTCAAGCGAGTACAGCGTCACACTTAGCTCTAAGGCAATGACGTGCTTCACAATTTGGTGTCTTGTGATTAAATCAATGAATGACAGTATCACTGATCTGAATACAGCCTAGAAGTGACGCCCAGGATTCTCAGTCGACAAAGCCCAGCACTCAGCCGCCTCCGTCTACTAATCTTCGCACACTCTGCATGTAAACGTGTGGCACTGTGTGGCTTGGCGTTTCTGATGATCTTTGTTCGGACATGTTTTGATGGTAGGGGTCAATGCATAAAGGTGATGAATGAAAATGCTCGATCGGTGTATGGAACTCTGATGCTTCATTGCATACGTTTTTACATTCTTTTCATTGCAACCTGGACGTTTGAAAAGTTGAAACTTTTGATAATTGTGATTTTTTGAAAGGCTTTCCGTGACCCGCCTCAGCGCTTAGGTTTCGATGCTGAAAGACCTAGTGTACATCAAGAAGAGGCGGCTTCGAGACGTTACAAAGAGGATCAGAGAACTTGACTTTGCAGTCCATCAGCTGGAATGGATTGAGTCACACAATTGTGTCACTCTCCAAGACGATTTCTTATCAAAGTATTTTCATGATATGGTTGAGTTTGATTGATGTGTACTTGTTGAGTGTTTTGGGTTACTTAAACTGAATCTGGGACTGATCTTGATGGGTGCAGATCTTGTTTTGACTGGCGTCCCAAAGGTTTTCCAGACCGCCCCGTGTCAAGATCTGTTTCGACCAGGTCAGGATGAAGCACTTGGATCGAAACATGGATACATCATGGTACACCCAAGCCATCTAATCTAACCATCTCATAACGACCGCCATGGGTAAAAGTGGTCAGCCCGGTGCTATTGCATGGGTTGATCCACCCAAACTCGGTAGCTTCGCCATTGCCCAGGCGCTGATGCCTCTCTGCTTGTTTCCAGCAGTCCCAGGCAAGGCGTTCAATGGATGCCCAGTCGCCTTGGTGGTTTCTTGAGGGAGCTGCTCCCATGAGCGTCTCCCAAGGATGACAAGCAGCCTTCGGCACCGGGTCTTGGATGTGTGTGTCATTGCATGTTTTAGATTCGTGATGTAGAACAGGTGTGGGTCTATGAGGAATGGATACGTTGGGATACATGATCCGGGTACTGTATATTGTTGATGCGATGACCTGGTCATAGACATCAGAGATGCTTCGTATGTTCGAACACATGTCGATGGAGAAACGGCCATGTTATGCATTTGGTGGTTCAGCATGTTTGTCAACGATGTATCCTCAAGTGATGACGTTTCAAATCCCAAATTTGTCAAATCTTGGTGGTTGGGTTACAACATGGACGGGACATCGAGACAATCCCAACACAAACTTCATCCAAAGGTGACCTCGAAAGTTTTTAGTGAATGAAGTCTTCAGGTATCAATAGCTATGGTTTGCATGCCAGGACGGTTACTGCATATTGGTTAAGGCAAAGGTAGGATTAACAAAACCCCCCCCAGTTAATCAACCACCTCCTCATCCCCAGACCCTGGTCCTTACTAAAGTTGATTAGGCTCTGATTCACCCCCTAATAAGCTAGGTTCACCCAAAACCCCCCCCTAGTTAGTTCATCAACCACCTCTGGATCCCTATATTTTATTTTTTTGGTCAGTTTTAAATTAGTTTTAATTAGTGTCCTTACTAGTTTTACTACTTCTCATGGCTAGGCTGGATCCTGATCCTCAACCCCCATGGTTCTCAGAATACTCTTTTCTATCTCTCATCTCTCATCTCTCTAGGGGGTTATTATTTAGGGGTGGTCACTTTTGGACACCTATGGTCAGACCTTGTTGACCTTGTTGACCTATAGGGGGGGGGTTATTAATTCGGGGTATGCATTATCAATCTGGTCCCAGGTTAATCCATGGTTAATCCATGGTTAATCCAACAAGTGCACCCCATGATCCCATGATGGTTACTGCCAGGGGCCCATCATAGACGCCAGGTGACCGCCAGGCTGTCCCGCGGGCCGTGTTGAATCATGGGGCTCTCGAGCCATAGGGGACCCCCCCCAAGTTGTGGATGGTTGATTCTTACTGGGAATAACTGCATCATTGGTTTATAAATGGTTAAGAAACTGCATCACAAGTGGGGGTATCCCTAGTTTGAGAAACCGCCATATTAATGTTAATGATTGTTACGTAAGAACAATGTATTTTTTCACACTGCTCAAGAGTTGTTTTAAGGTATAAACATGGTAAATGGTGCAATCAGGCTTTGTGGGCTTTGTTCTATACTAATGAGGTGAACGTGGCCTTTTAGAAGCTAGTAGATTACTGGGATTAGACTCCAGCTCACCACTTGGTTTAATCCAACTTTCTGACAAACTGTTGGCTGAGGTGGTGAATGGCATGAAGTGAACAGTGAACAGTAATCATGGCTTCATATCAATTCCATGCAGCTGCACCAGTTCTATATGATGTTGGAGATATTATGTACAAAGCTGGGCGAAAGTTTGTTAAACCGCTGGGAATTGCTGGTGCCACCATCCTGCACGCAGGTTGTATCGCTGCACACGTTCCTTTGAGCTGGTTTGATGGTAGGATGCAAGCGGTCAATGAAGCATCAAAAGAGGGAGACAGTGGAGGATGGAGGAGAGTTTGATGCAGATCTTTTGCTTAGCAAGTGTTTTATGTCACGGACAAGGGAGATAGAGAAGATTTGCACAGGGTCACAGTTGGGCCCAGGGGCGGGAAAGTGGTTGCTCTTGTTGCTCTCCGCTGTAGACATGGCGTGACTTCTCTGTTGCACAGGGAACCATTGGCATCGGTACGACAGGGTATGACTAGTGATTTGCTACACTGCAACTGGTTAGTAATAGTACTAGGTACTACTTCATTTACCCGGTATTCCTTTGAATTGCCACAGTCACTAAGATCACTAATTAGGATGGAATCCCTTTGACGAGTGTCATAACACCAGGATTTTCCGCTGTTCTCTCGCCCCCACTCGTTGATATCAATACCTTTGATCCGAGAATCACTGAGGAGTCCAGTGTTCTCAGGTAGGCCTATCACTAGAAGTAAAGATTTGTGCGCTTTAACTTCATAACTTCAATCTTTCTGCGTCCTTTCCGGCTCAGCTTGGGGGGGAGTTCTCAAAAAGAAACCACGTTTCTCAAATTGAAGCACATCAAACGGACTACGAGCGCTGGCAGCAGCAAGATTGACTGGTGAGAAATTAATTGTAAACACTTGCAACCTCAGAAGATACAGCAGATCCACCACATGATTCTAATATATATTATCATCCGAGTACATAAGATACAGTACAACAGAGCTACGTGATGCTACGTGAATATATATATTTGATAGAGCTAGAAGTTTATAGGCTTGACTAGATAACTTCTGGTATTCAGCGCTGGTGAGTCGTCTGCAAACTCGAAATAGTTGCGTTGAGGATTAGATAGTTGCTGCCACATCAAATTTTAAATTCAAATTAGTAGGCCACTTGAGAGCCATGTGCAGTGGACATCTCCCGCAATGAGTCGAGGGGTGGAGGCAATGGCAATGGGTTCCCCAGTATGGATCAGAAAAAAATACTACAGTACTGTATATGAAATGCCAGTCAGGGTTGTCTTTGATTTTGCGCTTTGAAATGTACAGGGCCCATCTAAACCTTTTTGCCTACAGAGTTTCTGTAGATTTCCCATGAGAGGACGATATGCATGAAAGAATACATTTGCTGTTGCTACAAGCAGACTTAATTGTGTATCATTCATGGCTTTCATGTTGTAGAATTGCATGCGTCAACGGGCTTCGGCTTTCCAAAAAATACTGTTTGAGTTTTGAGGATACTGCTGTAGTTTTGGGGTGTTGCTAAGAAGCAGGACATTCGCAAACAATCCGTATGTTTGAGATACCGTTGGGAGAGATCCCAAGCAGTTTCCAAACGACAACTAGACAAGTTCATCAATGATTCGGGAATGATATTATGCCAAGAGTAGTTATTGGATGTTATTGGTAAATTTTACGCTCCATTGATTTTTCATTGCCTTTTGATGCATGATGATGCCTCCTATAAGTCTCCCAAACAGCTACGGGTAAGAGCTGCACCTTTGGTGATCGCAGGTGCACATGCGCTCAACGTGGACTGGATCCCAGAGAGAAACATGAGAACCCAACAGGGGACTGGAATTTTCGCGCTTGCGTTGGATGATTGATGGGGGTGTTCGCCACAGTATATATTGTTGGGTGTTTTTGAAGGGATTGGAGACTATCAATGATCCAAAACGCACAGTGGGGATCCGGATTAGCATCGTGGATGTTTGGTATCGGGTCATCTTGATCGCATGGAATTACTGATCCAATCTGTACAGCCATGATGAGAATACAACTATCAGCTGGGATGGGCAAACTTTGGACACTATACTCTTAAAATTGATCGGACTTCGCTTCATTTCGCATCTTCCGTTCACTTCCGCATGTCAATGTTTGATGGTGAATGGAATCAGTCAGCAAGTGAAAGAATTTAAATTGCCCAAATGAGCAGATCTACAATCCCATCAAACATCATCAAACGAAATGAGCCCCGAGAAACCACGGCTGTGGATCAACGGCGCTGGTCGGAGCCCAGGGATGAACGGTCTGAACGGTGACCGCTTCGTTACGGGAACGCTGACTCGTCCCTTTGGCAGGCCGAAGGGACCCACGGTGATCAGCGCCAACATGCGCCAACCATAGCTGGGGCTCAACAGAATTTCGGGAAGCCAAGCATAGCCAGTGTGGAAGCTGACAATGGAGCTTAGCTTCAGAAACACCCATTTTGAGAAAATTTGGATGCAATAAAGATTTGAAACACCTATAGTATTCCTTTCGACCTATCTGATTATTGAACGAAAGGTGTGACAGTCCCTTCCCTCTACTATTAGCCTTCCCAAGTTGTCAGAAGGGCTCACAGATTTTGTCCAAGAAGATTTTCTTTGGTTGGAGCACACGCCCAGGGATTTTATCAAAAAGCTGTGCTGTTTGGCACAGACCCTGGTGTCGGAAAAGTCCTTTAGTTCGATGTGAATCGTTTTAGAATACCAGATGTAGATATGAGCAACAGCTTTTATTTACGTATGAATAGTTTAATATTCCGGCGGAAGTGGGAACTGCACAAATATCCGGAATTCGCATGTAAAACGAGTCAGGAACTTCCCGAGAACGAGTTAGGCATTTAACATGTAATGTTTATAAAGTAAAGGCAGCTGCGCCGTTGGAAAACGAGTCTATTTGTAAAAACTAGCACGGGACTGGAAAACGAGTCAAGAACTTCCCGAAAATCTTTGTAATTGCAACAATAGATAAAGTCCACCGCTCATATACATTTGATTACCAGATGATTACCAGATGTAGAGATTTTACAGAATGTCCTGTGTCGAGCTTCTTCAGTTCTTGCGATTGAAAGCCTAGAACAAGACGTAACCTGGCTTTTTCGGAATCGACTTTTCTTTGCATTCCCTTCCGTCAACACCATTCACAAATCCTTTTTTTGCCAAAGTTGCTCTGTGAAGCTTTTCTTCCTCCCTATTGAGAGAGAGAGAGGGAGGAGAGGGAGAAGCAAATAAGAGGGAGAGGGGGATAGAGCGGGGTAGTCACTGTAACACTTCCAAATACAACAAATCAACAGCCTTTGCTTCACCATATTTTGACATATTTTTTCACTAGATTTCACCCCTATGTCAAGTACTATCTCATTGGAGCCACTTTGGCATTTCACTGCTATATTGTAATTGTTCATTGAGATATTATGTTGCAATCAGTATACGGTTGGCTCACCATGTTGCAGGCAGCCTGAAAGCTTGGTGCCATCTCCCGGGCGTGAGGCCCGAGAGATGCTGATGGAGTGATGAGCACACACATCAGTTTTGACCAAGGTTGGCCAAACCTTGACCATTCTTAATCAGGATCAATCAAACATTGCCCAACCACTGGTAACACCACTATAAACCAGTATCGATCATTGCAACCCATTGTATATAAACCACCATTGTCCACCATTTCCTCTGGGAACTGCATCAGTCAAACCGTTCTGTTATAAGTTGCAACATGTTACAACCTCATATTACTGAGCACGCAAAAAGTTCGTCATAAACCAGCCCTGTTTGGAGGAACCTCGACATCCCCAAGCTGACCCAAAGGAGACGAGTTCTTTGAATCGCCGGCTCTTGGCGGCCGCAAGGGGGCCCAGCGCATTGCGCTTTGAACATGACACGTTTGTCACATAGAAAACGATAGAAAAGTCATGTTTGATAGGAACAAACTATGAGTTATCTTTAATTATCAGCTTTATTTTGAGTACTGTATAGTTTGCCAATTATAGATGATCTCCATTAATTAAAGAAAATGGTATTAGTTATCCATTAACTTATAGATTATAGATAGGTATCTACTTTAAGAACAGATCATATTACCTATTATCTATAGTTGATAACAGTCCAATAATTTCTATTCGAGAGATTTAATAGCTCTTTGAATCTATGACCACTGATTCTATTAGCATTGATCATGGGGAATGAAACTCAGTATATGGACAGTTTTACCAATAATGGCAACGGGCATGCATAGATTTTTACAGTGTATGAGTGTATGAGTTTCGGCTCACAAAACGATTAGGAAGGTCCGAAAAAAATACTTCTGAGAACGCATGCTTATATCGAATGTTAATGTTCTCCATCATGTGGGCTACTGCCTGAGAACAAACTTTAAGTCAACAACAACAGAAAAATAAATCATTACTGATAACAAGCCAATACAGATGCAGTGTTGTCTAGACCCTTGCCAATTCCAGCTCCATTGGTACATGATACATACATAATGCACCAACGACCAAAGAGATGGAAAGATCCAGTTCCTGATGACAGCTGCACCACTTCCTTGCAAATACCGCCAGCATTTTCTATTCCGGGTCAAGGTTTGACATGTGGAACGAAAACCAGTGAAAGCATATGCTTACCGTTACCTCAAAGCATCTCACAACTATGCGATTAGATTTAAGCAGATTTGAAAAACATGTCCGTTGTTTTATATGTTGTTCTTTTGTAAGGAGGTGTGCGGTGAAACACCTGCGTGAATGAAATTGACCCATGAGCAAGACCAGAGGCTCGTAGAGGTTGAACGTCTCCCCAGGAGTTTGCCAAGGCATTGATCGTGGGTTCACTTGCACCACTTGCTCAGACTGGTATCAAGAGCATTTCTGAGTTTCCGAAAGTAGGATGCCAATATCGACTTTGATTCGCCATAGCAGTGGCTCAGTGGCAAATCAATGCTGTGTCATCACAAACCTGGGAAGAGACCGAGTGTCTCTTCCCTTGGTTGCCGTATTTGTGCTTGCCATGGTCAACTGATTTGCATCAATATGAAGGAAGTCCCACTGACAAAAACACTTGTGGAAAAGCTTTAAGGCTGAAGCTGATGAAGACTCTGCGTGGCGGCACAAGCAGGCAGGGCTAAGGAACTTTCAACTACCAGGTAACGCAACGTGGATAGCCTGTCACATTCCCTCCTTCTTGAAAGACCTTTCCATGCTTCTGTGAAAGATAGGCGGGTTCCTTATCTCAAAAGCAGTTATTCCAGATTCCATCAACGCTTCCTGAATACAGGAGTGTCGGTCTTTGTTTGTGACACTTTGTGTTTGTTCTGATTTGTCATCCACAGAAATGAACTTATAGAGGTACTAACCCATTTTGGTGGCATCAAGCTTCATTCGTCACAATTACTGCACTCATTATGCGTGGAGCTCGCTTGCTATGCTTGGTCCACTCTAGCCAGTCCCAGTGTGCTGGGAATCCACCAGCGAGCCGTGAAAAGCCATTGCTTGTTGATTTGTTGGAGATGTTTGTGCCATTGGCACCAAGAGTTTAGGGTGTGTCAACCTGCAGGCTCTTTTTGTAGAGGTCATTTTGAGAGCTAGTTACATTCCGATCAGGCAGGTCATTATCATCAATGCAACATGGCTTGGCTTCCGAGCAGAGGGGGAACTGAGTATTCCACCAACGCATCATGAATGTTTATCGATAGGGGGGCAGGCTGCCAAAGCAATTTATGTGGGTAATTATGAGTCATGTGTCTCCTCAACTCGCTGCCACTTTTTTAAATGACGATGGCAACAAGCGGAACGAATTTCGCAAGAAGGGATCAATATGTACTCAATGATTTCGGTCTGCAAACAAATGTAAGGAAATAGCACAAGTTATGTTCCGCCTAATATACATCTGCTTGAATTTGTATTTGCGAACATGTACAAGCTGTTGTTGATGTTATAGGTTGGCTGCTTAATATGCATACAGGATGAAAACGCATCTAATCTTCACCAGAAACAATGATGCATTTGATGCCAAGGCCTTTCGCTTGCACTTACACATGAATGCATGCCGAGCAATTCTTGATTGTATTTGAAATTATTGAGGTTCACCAGATGCTTGGACCGAGATCGGCATGACTGTCACGTCAGTTTCTCTATAAATGGGGTGTTAGTGGATCGGCACGCTAGTGTGTCCACCAATGGCGTACGCTGAGTGATGACTTCACCACTCTGATGCCGCTTTTGTGTCCTTACAATCTTTGACCTGTACGTACCTTGTTGATAAATGTTTCTTACTGTTCCAACCATCATGTTCGGCAGTAGAATGAGCATTAATATAGTTTTCTTGCTATTCTAAAAAATCAGTAGCCATGTATGATTGTCATGGCTACATGTTTGGATTGTCATGGCTACATCTTTGCTATTGCCTGCAATGCATCAATTGTTGCCGTGGCGACCCCGTGCCACAGGCAGAGATCCGCGAGTTGCAAGCAGCCAACCGCTCCTTGCTGCGAAGGGTCGCTGGCGAAGCAGAGGCCGCGCGCGTGGGGCGTTCCAAACAGCTTCACAGTTGGTTGGTGCCCATGTCATGTTCAGAGATGATCGTGATCTTGTGAGTTTATGGTAGTTGGTTTTTGGTATTTATGGGTTGTAAAGTCAAAGCAACATGAAACAACAACTTGTATAAAGCTTGGCAAAGATTCTGGGCATAAAGAATTGGTACTTTCATAGATGCACCTTAGTTTGAAGGAGTAGAGGACTCCATTGTCATGGTGTCCCGTGAAAATATGTCCAAATGTTTGTTTAAGCGGCAATGCGATGTTGATATTGATGTTTCATGTTCATTGATTTGTTTGCAACCAGCAAATTTCCCTCAGGCTAAAGGTGTCCCATCATCATCATCATCATCATCATCATCATCATCATCATCGTCATCATCATCATCATCATCATCATCATCATCATCATCATCATCAATAACAAGAAGAAGAACAACAACAACACGCAGAAGAATAAGCACAAGAACAAAAAACAACAACACGAACACCAACTGCAGCAGCATTCACAAGAAGCACGACAACAACAGAACATTATACAGAACAGCCACGTTCACAGCAACAACTCTGGCATCAAAAGAGTTGATGTTGATCCTGCTCATGGCTTTTAATTCATACGCCAACGAAGCCATTTTTGTTTTCTAGATCTCTGTGCGTGTGTGTATGTGAAAGACACGTCACGATTCCCATCCTGAATTGTATCTTGAGCAGTCAAAGCTCATCATTGCATGGTGCTTTTACAGGATGAGTTGGTTGAGATCCCACTATCAGCCGCCTTTGTCGTTCCGCTGTGCAGGTCCAAAAGACTCCACCTCGAAGAGTGGAGGCCTGGTCAGGATGTTGTTCTGAGGTTGGATGTGAGTCTGTCCATCACCTCAACACTCTCCAACGACCAGCGAGCCATGCTGGATATTCATGGTCATTCTATGATATTCTGATGGTGATTCTAGTTGATTGATTGTCAGCAAAATGCTCAGGCCCCGCCAGAAACCACCAAATTTCCCCCACTCGGCATGGCTTCAGGCAGCTCAAGACTCGAGCCACTGTGATGAGGCATCGGACCCTGAAAGCTCAGCGTGATGAGAGTTTTAGGCTTTTGCTGGTTGGCACACAAACACACACACACACATGAATGTCCAATGATTCACAGGCTTTTGTACGTGGGAATAGCTGGTGTTTTACAGAGTGATCATTGATCATAGTGTTGGTAATGGAAGCCACCTACATGATCACCAGAAGAAAGATGTTGTGTCGACATCACCATCGGGCAGTGTTGAAAACTGGTGTGTTGATTTTGTTGGTTGCTATGGCTTTGTGCCTTCTATCTGTAGTTCTATATAAGAGTATCACAATAAGAAAAGCCTAACAATCAAGCGTTGTGATCGATGCTTGTAGTTTCTTAAGTGGGATTACTCCCTAGAATCATGGTTGATCATGGTTCCAGCACATTTTATCCTTATTGACTATTACCATCACGATTGCTGGATTATTTGCAGCATAGAAGAGCCATCATTCACCACCATCGTTACCAATAAATTGAACATCTATCACCAGCCATCATTTCAGCATCTCCAGGCAGTGGCCACAGGCACTACAATGCTTCCGGAGAGCCAGGCGATTGAGCTTCCACACTGGGTGGCCGATGCATTGCTTGCAGTCAGCACAGTTTGGGTTTGTCCACAAATGATGGTGAGTACTAACCATCCAATAGATCATAATGTCCCTTAAGAACCATTATTAAGAGAGAAACTAGCCATTTCTGGGGGGTACACCAGCCTCTTAGTTGGTACTTTGGTTCGCAATAAACATTTGGGAATGGTTGGATCATGTTGGATAATTGTGTGGTTATATCATGTTATATCATGTTCCTTCATTGGCGCTTACGTGTGCTTACATGTGTGTTTCTGTGTTTATGCGTGTTTTTGTTGCTGTTGTTACATTCAGTCGTACCAGTTGCCAGTCTCTCAATTTTCTTATTGTTGCTTACATCCCAAGTATCGTTAATAAACAAAACCAGCTCCTCGCTTCTAACTCAGTCCAGCTCACCCATGATGCATCTTGCATATGAATGAATGGCAGCCCTCAAGAATCCCAAAGGTCGTCACCAAGCTAATTTGGACAGCAGCCCCTGTATGTATAATGGTTACTAGTGGTCGATGCTTGCTGGTGGTGATGGTCAATCATCGTTGAAAGTGATTGACAACGATTATCAGTGGTTTATGAGCATCGTGGTCAACAATGGTTCACCATGGTTTAATCAGCCAAATTTGACATCGTTGGGTCATGGGTGTTTGCCAGCAAGATTTAACACGTTGGATCATCACGTTGGATCATCACGTTGGATCATCATGTTGGATCATCATGTTGGATCATCATGTTGGATCATCATGTTGGATCATGATGTTGGATCATCATGTTGGATCATCATGTTGGATCACGTTGGCACTTGAAGGATCTACATGTTAAGTAATCCTTCACCATGCTATTCTCACTGCCTAAAGATCAATGCCATGCCAGGTTCGCACACCCTTGGATCTCTCCCGAGAGGTGGGGGTCCACCAGGGACAAGCATGCCTTGGTAGGTTTGCGGATCATGGTTGATGGCAGATGATGGCTCATGATGTTTCATAGTGGCTGATGGTTGATGGCTAATCGGTTAGGGAATGGTTGATGATGGTTGATGCTGATGATGATCAAAATGGGATGTGAATGGTTCATGCTTGGAGTTGGTTCATAGTGTCATTGATAGTTTGTTCATAGTAGCGATAGTAGTGGACAATGATTGGTAGTGATAAATCACGGTTTTGAGTGTGAGGCAGATGTTGCTTGCTGATATGCCTGCCAATGTTGAAGGATGAAGCTAAGAGCAATGAATCATATCATGTGAAAAAACCTGTTTAAAAAAACCAGTGGTCCCCCTGCGTGCTGTGTCCTACCCCGGCTGAGAATGATTTCATCACTCCTTACCATCGACATTGGAGCTCTCCTCGGCTCGAACCCAAGGTCTCGTTTGCACATGACACTGGAACTCTAGAGGGATCCAACGTGGGAAGCTGAGTTGCCACAGCATTCACCAAGACTCCCCTGAGCCTGTCGGAAAATTGCTGACGAGACTTATACTCTCTGACAAACTTATCTGGAAGCGAAACATTGCTATATATGTTCTTAGGTGAACCAACTTAGATGGCGGATTTTCCGCTTCTAGGTTGGTTTATCGGAGTGTACACATTGTTCAGGCATTTGTTGGAACCCAACGAATCTAATGAGGTCGTCCTATTTACATGTTGCTTGACAGATACGTCGAATACTGTTGCATATTGTTTTCTTGAATCCAGGGTGTTGAATGTCATTGATGTGTGTATTATTTGATTTGCCTATACAAAAGTATACGATAGATAGGTATACAAACTAGAGGTATTGTTTCCTCAGGTTTATCTTTTTTTCTATATGGTATCTATTTTGATCAACCACCATATGTGTATGTGCACGTGTGTTCTGTTTTAATGTGTCCTCGCAAAGCTTGAGAAGTTGAGAAGTGCACCTGCAGGGTGGCACGCCCAGTGCAGACAGCATGACCTGGAAACAGGCGCACTGCAGATTGTTTCGGCGTTGCAAACATGTGCACCACTTGCGAAAGGTGGCTAACCATGATTAACCATAGTGAAATGGTGGTCAATATGGATTAATTATTGTTAATAGATGATCACAGGGAAGGTTGTGCTTTTAGTTTTCGATGCAAGATGCAGGGCCGCAAACCCAACGATTGGAAGATTGAGTAAGTGCAAATCACAGCATAGAAATATACAATTGTCATTTTACATTGTGTGTAAAGAGAGGTACAAGGTATGGACATGTGGCAGCAGAGATCCGAAAAAGGCCAAGGTTCACCACTTGATCTCAGGCGAAACCAAGCCCTGTATGGAGCTTAGCAATCTTTGCTTCCCCTTTGTGGAGCTTGTTTGGTTGGCTTCCCATTGGCACAATGATATAC
Source organism: Symbiodinium kawagutii (assembly GCA_009767595.1). Classification (NCBI taxonomy): domain Eukaryota; class Dinophyceae; order Suessiales; family Symbiodiniaceae; genus Symbiodinium; species Symbiodinium kawagutii. The sequence goes on from VSDK01005988.1 coordinate 66,162, forward strand.
CACTGAAGTATACCCAACAATAATATACAATGATGTACCGCAGCATTTGCAGATTTGCATGCATAGGAATAGCGACATTATGATCAGTTTATCTACTCGTATGCATGCTTGTACCATGTACGACATAAGAACTGCGCATTGATTGCATGTTACGCATCAATGTGACGGAACAACAATTTTGGCATGCAGGGTTTGGGTCACGTTGCTAGTCTCATTCCTCGAGTTCATGTTTTCTCATAATTTCAGATCCGCTTTACCAATGACCATGCTTGATCGATCAGCAGTTCTTTGATTTGTTGGCATATGATGCTTGAAATATCAATCAATTACACATGTTTAACTATGAATTGATCATTTATAGATGTAACATTACATATATATAAAAATGTCATTGTCATCTTCTCAACCTTCGTTCTTTCCGTGTATGAGTGATTCATCGCGGCAAGGTGGGAAGTCGCATTGTCGAAAGGTCCAGCATCGTGGATCAGGCGAGGGCGCTGCCGGCTTTGGAGACAAGGACACTTCTGTGCAATTTTCTCAATGTACCAGTACAATTACTTGTTTTTTCTCTCCCTCTCTTTCTGTCTCTTTGTTTTTGCGTCTATCTGTGTCTCTCGCTCTTTTTTTTTCTCTCTCTTTCTCTCTCTCTCTCTCTCTCTCTCTATCCGTGCATCTCTCTCTCTCTCCCTCTCCGTGTTTCCCTCTCCCTCTATATCCGTGTTTCTCTCCCTCTCTTTGTGTTTCTCTCTTGCTCTCTCTACCATAGCCATAGTTTACATAATTCACATATTAGGAGCATATAATCTGTATGTATATATATATATATATTTATACTGATTTGTTTGTACATCATATATTATGTATTCATTTTGTTGAAAACATATCCCGCGACCTGCACAGCGAGGCCAACACTGTTGAAATCCGTCGCTTGGTCCGGCAGCCTAAGACCATCTCGAGCCAAGGTGGGGGAAAGTGATGCACAGATGCTGATTCATTGATGGTTGTTGTGTCATGGTTGTTGTGTCATGGTTGTTGTGTGTATAGTGGTGTTTGCGTTCATGCACACAATTGTACACAATTCCATAATTATTGCATGGGCATGCTTAGGTGCATCCAAAGATACGTGAATTTAAAACCATATACATATACTTGTATACATATACATGTAGATGAATATACGTATGCTTACTTCTTGATGACTATAATATCCGAAAACATGCTATGTTTCATCGTGTAGATACATGTGGCAACACATGGTTGCAACACATGCATATGCTTCTATTTACCCATGCATACCATACATGTTTTCATGGGTGTTTGCACACATATCCATCAACGTGTACACACAAGTATATCATATATGTGTTTATGCTTGAACAAGTATTGCATGTTAGTTACAATCCTTGCCTATTTGTAGTGGTGGAAGCAGCAAACATGCTCTGGGGGTAAACTTACCTCAAATGCTCAGAGTGGCTCTTTTTAACAGCATTGGTTCAGTTCATTTTGATTCTAAGGTAATTTATTGGATGCAAACTATTGACGTAATAACGTATATACTTTGATGTGTTTTGCTATTTGGTGTATTATTTGGAGCATGTTTTGCCCGAATCAATGTTTCGCATACGCAGCATGCAGTTTATTTGTCTATATGTGTTACTGAAGTCTGCTTTTGCTTAGAAATGCCTTTGTGTGACGACTTTGCGCATGGCTGACTGTGTGGCACAAATCATTCTACTACTTGAATCGAGAGATAAAAGAAGCACTAACAAGAAGAGGAATAATTGAAATTGGTGGTTCTGAATCTATATCTTTTATTATATATACATATATGCATATGTATGTTCCAACCAAAATCATCTAGTTGTCATTCTCGTTTTTGGTTTCTTGATTCTCCTGCGCTGCGCCAAGACGAACTGCGTGGCCAAGTTGGAGGGGCATTTGAACGCACAGGTTGGGCCCGGATGCCATTCAAATCGAACAAATACCGCGAAACAATGAAGGAAATATATGGTAAAAAAACTGAAGAAACTTGTAAAGCATGATGTTTGTTGGAGTTGGAAATTTACTTTACACTTCAGGGATGGCTTTGTTTTGCTCACCGTTCTTGATCGATCCAAGCACACAAAGATTTGTTCATTTTTGGGAAAATGCCAGTGATGTGGGGGCAGCGTCACTTTCGAAAGCGCCCAGCCAGTGGAACTAATCCGCAGGTTTGTAAAACTGTATGCATTTGGTCAGATAAGTCAAAAGTTCTTGGAAGTCCTATAGCATTCTGAGATAAAAACCTATTTGGCCATGGGTCAATATTAACCAACCAACTAATGGAGAATTTACCAACAATAATAAGGGAAAACAATGGGTAATGATGGGGAACCAGGGGTACGGGGTTTTGACTCACAGCCATTTAAACCACCAACTGGTCCAAGAATCCTGACCTAGGAAGAACTCCTTGCGGCCGAAAGAGCTCAACACAAAGAGGACGTGAAGTTGAAGCCTGTTTCGGGGATGTGAAGGTCAACATCACTCTTTCACTGGCGAATCCCAGGACAAACTAATGTGGCTGAATGAGGTTGCCCTAACCACACGTGCATTTCTGAATTGGGGGTTTTAGGGTTCAGCAGGTATCACCTCTTGTTAAACGCATATCCGCATAAGTGAAGCCACAAAGGCGTGATTTCCTTCAGAAGCATATCAACATGTTTCTGACAAATTGGCTCTCTGCCAAGACCAGGCCTGATGTTCTTCAAACACAATCACTGATTTACAGAAGTGAGACTATAGAGGGTCATGGCTAAGCTGTCCTGATATTTGTTGTGAATTTGCTAGTTTTTACTTTTTACCTTATGTTTCAAAATGTTCAAACATCCCGGGTTCCGGGCTACTGCTGCATGAATTTCGGAACAGCCGGACATGGTTGGGTAAAAGATGTTACCCAAAAAACTGAAACATTCAGAACATGATTTTTTCAGCTATGGTGATTTTAGCGGCTTTGAATACATCATCAATGCTTGGCCCATTCTCAATCCTTCGTATGTCGCTCTGAATCATACCATTTATGAAGTTTGAAGGCATAGCTTACCCGATGTATTTCACTTTCTTAGAAGGTTGAGATGTCTCCGAGTCAACTCAGTTGACATCCGACACTCGATTGGTCGCTTGGCATGGCCTTGTTTGGCACAGCCAAAGGATCTCCAACATCTTCAAACCGAGGTTGGATGGTGCTGCAAGCGATGATCACCCTGTTTTCTGTTGGTTGATATCAAGACTGTTTTGGCGCACAGAAGCAATGCCAGAGTGACCACTGAGTATGCGAACCTTCGGGAACACTAGAAGTCCCTAGAATTCTGAAAGTTCTTCTGATCGAATCTTTGCTCGCAAGTCCATGGCCATACCAGCCATCTTGGGAACGACACCTTAGTGGCACCCGGATCCAAGATGATGCAAGGCTTCCCCGGCCCTCGGTGCCAGGCTCTAGAGGAGAAGAAGAGAATGCGGCGAGAGAATGCCAAGAAAGTTGCAGAGCTTCAGGCAGAGTTGCAAAATATGTAAGTGTCTTAGTTGTATACATATTACATCATATTACTATGCATTATTCAAAATAATTCATAAGTTCTTAAAGTGTCAACAAAGATAATTCAGATCTTTTGAAGCATTATTCTACATTGTTGATCTCAGACTCATGGAATTTTCAGACGTCATGGCAAAGGCACGCGGAGAGGAACTTACAGAGGAGGTGCAAGGGCTGGGCGACTTGCTCAAACCTTTCGAACTTGCTCGAAGGGTCATAAGGACATGATTGGCTGTCGAAACTCTACCTATCAAGTATTTGTGATATATATATATATATATATACATGTATTTTTATCTATCTATCTTTATTTATATATATATATATTATTTATACCTTGAGAATCCATAACCTGCTTTTTTCCAGGTGTTCAAAAAAAAACAGGTTTTTCTAGAAAAACCAGGTTTTTCCAAAACCTGGAAAATTTGGGTTTTTTGAATGAGCTCTTCAGGGATAGGTTTGTGAACCATCAAAGCACATCTAAGGTTGATCCCTGCCCCATCACTTCATTTCATTTTTTCGACCACCTTCGAACAAGCGCATTGGACTTCTTCCGCTGATGACTGACCATGCTTTTCTGGGTGTCAGCCCTCAAAAAAGCCATAGGTGGATCAATCACCCAAGATTGAACTGATTTGGGCTACCCGAAGTTCACTTGAAGCCAAATATTGATTAACAGGGAATTTTGATGAGTGTATCATACAGTTCAAGCTGTAAGCAGCACCATGTCGTTTGTTGCAGTCACATACCATGAGATCAAAAATTATTTTTGCCAGAGCAGTTTCCCCACAGGATACTGAGTTGTTTCAGCAGCTCAGTACTAATTGGCAGCTGTTCCTAATGCAACGCACACAGATTCAAAATTGAAGCTCTTCCTAGCCGTGTGTTTGGAACAGGAAAGCCGATATATATTATCTCGAGCCAACAAAGTCGCATAAAGTTTGATCCAAACCATCTTAAAACTATATAAAATCTATATAAATTCTAACATGGAAAAACCTGGTTTTTCCCGAAATCACCCATAAAATTTTATGGGTGAATTACGGGTTTTTATGGGCGAATTACGGCGAAATTACGATTACGAAAAAACCCATAAAATTTTATGGGTGAAAGTCAAAAAAAACCTGGTAAAAACTAGTAATTACCAGGTTTTTCCCGATTACGGCAAATTATGGGTTAAAAGTCCCAAAATGGAAAATAGTTTGATATGAAAGCTACCTTAACCAATAAAAGTCTGATTTGGAGTTCGATAAAACCAATAAAACCTTGTTTTTCCAATCATGATGATGCTTCTGATGAAATCACACATCACAACTACCGATCTCTGTCAGACTTGAATCACTTTCATCGGGCAATGTGGTATTTTGATTCATGATTTACGTCTCTTATAGACAATCTGGGACTTGGTGCCCATACACTGGGTTGATGCCCCTTGTGGTATTTAAAATATCGATCGATATTCAACAGGGTGTATATAGTTCTTTCAATCTTAGACGAACAACACAACCAGTGAAGAAACCATGTACAAGAAGGCGTGGGTATCTTGAGCATTGACGAGTTGCACACATCGCAGTGAAACGTGGTGAACCCATGGATTACAACACATTACAACCAGATAAGGTCCTATTACAACCTATTAATATCATCATCATGGCAAAGAGAGAACATGATAGATTCTACCATGATAGTAGAAGATGCAACATGAGTATGTTCAACCCCTAACTAAATACAACCATATCACAACCAAAATCATCAAAAAACAGCTATACGGAAAAAAACCAGGTTTTTCTGAGAAAAACCAGGATTTTGGGGTTTGTGAGAAAATAACCAGGTTTTTATTCTTCCACCCAAAAAAAAGTAGGTATTCGATTCAGTAGGTATATATATATATATATGTGTGTGTGTGTATGCATACACGTAAATAGATATGCACTTAGTTATTCATTTTGACGAGGGCTCACAGTGACATGTTTTTTCGGGTTCCAAGTTTTTCATGCCCCAAGTGTTCCACAAAGTACTCATGGAAAAAATCCATCGCTTGAGATTGGGCAACATGGTTGAAACAGCCTCACGGTGGAGGAAGGCTTGGGTCACAGCAAGCTACGTAGGTATTGCCGATCCCCCGTGGCAGGTTCAAGAAGCCAACAAGAAGACCAAGGAAGCAGAACGTACCATGCACACCAGGACATTTCTTGAGCCTGCTGATGCAATTATAGACAGCTATCATGAGCCCCACTTGGACCAGCACAGAGTTTGGCCTTGATGTTCTTCGGAGTTTTGAAATAGTCGGAGGAAGTTTAGAAGTCTAACTTCCGACAATATGGACAACTCAGCTAGGGTAGATCGCCTATGCAGATGTGAGAAAGAAGAGATGTGAGAAAGATGAGAGTGCGAGTGCGCCAAAATGTTAGGAAAGTCGCGAAATGCTGTGTTTTGCAAGGTTTTGTGCATCATGAGGGTCCAGAAGGGTACCTCGCTAAAGCGGCGGGTGCGGACCACTGTGGCGGAAGGTGTGTGCAAAAATCGTTAAAAAACCTAGGCGCGAAGCACATTTGGAAGTCAAAATCGTAAAAACATGTCAGCCTCGGAGCACTTTTGGGAGATGCAACTTGCAAAATCGTGAAAAAACCTAGGCGCGAAGCGCATTTGGAAGTCAAAATCGTAAAAACACTGCATGCTCGGAGCACTTTTAGAGGATTCCACCTTCAAAATCGTTAAGAAACCTAGGCGCCGAGCACATTTGGAAGTCAAAATCGTAAAAACATGTCACGT
>VSDK01005992.1:1635-14841 GCA_009767595.1 Symbiodinium kawagutii
GCTCGATCTAGCGCTACTGGAGGCAGCAGAAGATCGGCCACTAGCTTGCTGACGCCGTGGTTGCCAAGTCCAAGGGCGACACTCCTGCTTGGCCATGTATGGGTTGTCCCTCAGGTCACCAATCCTATACCAAGCGTCATGGATGGCATTTCTGCTCTTCTGGGAGATGGTGGGAAACCATTCCCGGTGAAAAACATTATTGCCTTTCCCCATGGGCGTCCAACTTGGCCTATCAAAGGCTTGTAGGACCGGCCTCGGCTCAGCCATCACACCATCTGGGGCGAAGAGAGTCTCCAGATTCGAGCTCAGCGCGGCTTCGCATTGCAGGCCATCGAAGAGGTAGTCCCCATATCTTGCCAGCAGGTCCGTGGGAGTATCAGTACCTTGAGCAGCTCCGATGGACATCAATTTGCCCGGAGTCACAGACATTAAATCCCAATTACTAGGCACGTGATTTTCAATGCAATCATGTTCCAGAGGAGTGTCACCAGACACCACCGGGTCACGAGTTGGCACCCGTACTTCCACATGCATAGTAGTAGGGCTAAGTCTGCAGGAGAGAAGCTCAACTGTTTTGCTGGCTAAAAGACCAGTGCCCACTAACCTGCGAGTGAGAGGAAAACGTATGCCACTTTCAACCTGTGGCAAGATGGCAGGAACAAATGCTTTGCCTTGTTCGATAAACAGCACACTGCACGGGTCTATTTCATGGGGATACGTCTTGACAACAATCCCCTTGGGGGAGAATTCCGCTTCCTGCCATGATCCTATAAACTTATGCTTTTTGGCATTGGAAAGAACCAAGTCAAGGAAAGCGATGGGGAAATAAATCTTGGTGTTCCGGAACGGCAGATTACCTTTGGTGATGACCGACTCCACATCATGCAGCATGACGAAGGAAAGCATCGTGGATGCATCCCTACTTTGTGGAGCTATGACCATGCCCCTGTCGGTTTGCCTTTGGGCCTGTACTGCCCCTGCTAGTTCCACAATCAGGCTCTTGTACCAAAACAACGGGTCCTCAAACAACTCCCACTCCTTGAACTGTTGCACGAAGCCAATCGAGCGGATTCCTGCGAAAAGGGAAGCAATCAACTTGGCAGTCGGAAGAAGGCTATCACTCAAACCTGCAATGACATCTTCCTTCTGCAGGACCGCACTGGGGTCGCTCAGGCGCCTTTCTAGTGAACTTCTAACCATTGTCTGCTTATACAAGGTAGAGGCACTGGGTATCTTAAGCACCATGCGAGCCATGGGCCAATCCGGAGGCAATGAACTCAGAGAAGCAGGGGTAGGGATGGCTTTCGCTGCCGCTTCAGTGAATACCTTTTGCTGGACCGAGACATCAACGAAGCTGGCAAAATTGCGAGCAGCCTCCAACCACCTTTGCATTTCCGTATCATCTGCATCATCCGATGATGGATACCCTACTTCAGTGGCCGCTTCCATGATTGTAGGGGGAAGGGCTCGGATTTGTGTCAATGTGACTTTCCTTGCCTTGGCTGTTCGAGATCGCTTCCTCTTCTTGGTGCTTGATTCTTCGTTCTCCTCCGCTTCTGTCCCACTAGACGAGAGCGACACATCAGAAGCTTGTGCCGCAGACGAGATGCTATATGTGGACACCGCTTTGTCAGGATCTAGTGGTCGTGATTCCCTGCCACTGAGGCCTGGTGTGACAGACCGAAGGCAGTGGTCACTGAGCCCAACAGGTGATGGTTTGCGACCACCCAGGACATCTTTCTCTGAGGCAGCCTGTGGCTTCAAGGCCCATGAGTCATAGAAGTGGCCTCGGTGCAGGGGCCACATGATGTGTGCATCATTGTGTGGGTAATATATTCGATGCGGCATGCTCCGATCCACATGCAGGAGGCAACAGCCACCGTCCCTAGGGTTGGGACGAACCTCCCACAATGCTCGTCTCTGGTTGTCAAGCCCATAGCCCCACAGAAGACCCATGAACTGCCCTCCGGGGAAGCACCAATGCTTCCGAATAGAAGGCTGATAGTTTCGTGCCTCTACCAACATCAAGTGCAGCCTCATGACATGTCGTCCTTGTAGCGAGTTACAAGCCCAGCCCAATGCTAGAGGGAGCGGATCCTCACAGATTTGGTTTCCTGTAAGTCGCTGGTGCATTGCCGTGTCGGAGACAATTCCTTGATCAAAGTGCTCTTCACTGTGTTGTACTCCGAGCGAGTTAGTATCAATCCTTCCCACACCTCCCTGTAAGACGGCAAGCACTTGGGCCATCCCAATCAGTCCTCTCATGTCCACGGGTGACAGGATGATGGTCGTGCCTATAGCCCGTGACAAGCCAACGTTGGCCCGAGCATACGCTTCAAAGTTCTGGGGCCCACTATACCGATCATTCCCAGACAAAAAGGAGACACCAGATTGGATCAAGAAGGATCTGTAGCATGTGGCCCCGGCCAGCTTGACCGTGTTTTCAACCTTGAGCGGGACATGTGTGAGATATTGACACGACGAGGAAGTCCCCTGTAGGCCAACCCCTTTGGATTTCCCACTGTACTTGCCTTTGCTGGAGCCCTTAGCTCCACCGTCCTTGACTCCTTCTTTCCCATCATCCGGGACGTAGGCTGGGTTGGGGGTGAAGTCGGGAAGCTTTGGCCTCACCGTAGATGCATTGCTAAGCACACTTCTTTGGTGATTGGTATTGGTCATTAACAGTTGCCCCGGGGTATGTCCGGGTTCGCCAGCAGCATAGGAAGGTACAAAGCTCATCATTTCGTGTGCCCGCGAGTAGGCAGCAGTGACGGCCTGGGCAGACTCCCTAGGGCGATTCACGCCTGGTGTGGCTCTTTCAGCATCAGTTCGGCGCCTCCTTTTGTCGGCATCAAACCAATATACATAGCGGAAACCATGTGGTTCGTTTCTGGCAGCATTATGCGTGCCAGTCCCAAACACCCATTCTTCCTCCTGGCCCTCTGCGTTGAAGTGTACTAAGTCTTGGTAGAAGGCTCCCACCAGGCTTTCATAGACTGTGCCGGTAACTCTGGACGTGGTAGGGAACATAATAGACCATGCATGTGGCCCTTCTCCCACTCCTGCTGCCGTGGATGCAGAACATGCAACAGCAAGCGTAACTGGAGGGTGCGGCATGGACAGGAGCGCCCCCAACGAAAGCAACATCCCAATTGGAGACTCCAATTTTAAGGAAGCAGCAACAGGGAGCTGTTCAAGGATCCAAGAGGCAATGGCATGATCACTCGCCTGCGCCTGGCCTTCGTCATGTCTCCAGGAGTCAAAGACCGAATGCTTGGAAATATCTTGGGCATGCTGCAGCAGGTCATATCGGTTGACTCCCTCACAAAGGGTAACCAGATGGCTGATAGCTATGCTGAAGGTCGCCGGAGTGAAGGTACAGCTGGGTGCTTTCAGTCCAATTGGGAGTTTCATGAGCTCGGAGCGAAGTGCAATGGCTTCTTTATTGCGAGCGTCGACACCTCCAGGGGCCTGATGTCCATCGCCTACTAACACATACAGACAAGGCACTTCAGGTGCCGCAGCGGCCACTGCACTCTTGAACTCTACGGCTTGTTGGGCTTCTTCGTGAATCATGATGCAGCTATTGGCAAGGTGTATTCCCAACTCATTAGGAAACCCATCCAGATGTTCATGAATGGTGCCGGTCGTGGCAATCAGGACCCTGCCGTTACTGAGCCTAGGACCTGCAGCACGAGTCTTGACTTCAATTCCAGTGCACGCCTCTCCCAACTCCTCCAGTTCTTTCTGTGAGCATGTGCGGACAAACTTATCTTTCACAGACTGTGGAAGGTGGAGTCGCACTATCATGGCAGCGATGGCCTGTCCCGCAGGGTTTTCTCTACTTGCCACTGTGAACTTTGCACTGTCTGGTGTAGTAAGGACCAGCCAAGCTAGAAGGAAAACCACAGAAGTGGTCTTGCCAGCCCCAAAGAGTCCTTCTGTGCAGAATGTACGATGCTGGTCCATCTCTCTGGGGGGGTTCCTTGTGATGAGCATGTTGAGCAGGAGTCGGAGGCTCTCCAGAAATTCACCATGCTTGTGGTTAACGTATGGAGAAGTAGACAGTTGCGAGGGAGTACCCAAGACCACCGGCTTATGCTGTGGAGCCAGCTTTGCCACTTTCATCAGTTGAGAACCACTCACAGTGGAACCCAGTCGAAACACGTCCTGTAGCCGATATGTGGCAGGGCATTCTCGCAGCTCCAGCTGCTCTAACTCCTCAGGCAAGCCTACACGTGCTTCCTGCAGGAAGTCCTCGAGATTGGATCGCTTAATGAGTCCTTCTGCGCCCGGGAGATGGGTGAGGGTGGCTCGTCGCAGTTTGGCACGTTTCCACTGAGCTCTGGGGATGAGTGCGTGCGATGCTTCCGTTGTCGTCCATTCTCATCATTCTGGTGCACTGTCTCAAGAGTGGGGAACGAATCTCAGCATCTGTTCGCTGATCTTTGCTGCGGAGGCGCCCAAGGGAACCTTGCAGATCGCAGATGCACACAGATGCTTACCGTATGTTCAACCGCACAACGTCGCAACTCTTCAAGTGATTTGTGTGCTTCAAAAAAGAGCTGAGAGGAAACCGTTTGGCAAAAGCAATACTCTGCTGCACGAGCCCGTGTAAATCCTACTAAAACTAGAGGGGAATTTGGGAAGAATATCCGCGCCAAATAAAATATTTCCGGAAACGCAGTAGAAGGTGAGCAGAGGGTAAATCACGTCTGAATCGAAAAGTAAGCGTGATGTAAGCAAAAGATGATCTTATTACGCAATGATGGCAAGTTGGTTTTTGCACTGAAGGGTCTTTCAACCAATGCCTAAATGTTCGAATGTGTCAGAAAGCATCATATCTCTCGTGCAACAATGCACAGGTGCCAAAAAGATCCGCAGTATTTTGTTTGTTTGGACCTTAGCGGCGTCATTTCTCAGAATGCTGCCATTTAAACGCCCATGTGTCAAAGCATTTGGACTTACGGTCATGAGACGATGAGCCTTCATAATCTAATGGCAAGATACATTGGAACTTCTTGTATCACTTCGTGCCAAGAGCGACCCAAAGTGATTTCCAGCACTGCAAAAGAAGCAACACAAGCACAGATCAACAGAAATTGGACTATACCTGGTCGGAGGAGACTTCGCATGCAGCCTCTCAGAGTTTCTCGATGCGAGGCTTGCTGCCGGTCACAGTTTCCACCACAATGAGCCGCCTTCATGGTCAAATGTCAAAATACATTCTGAGAACAACTTCTTGCACTCACTTCGTGCCAAAGGCGACCAAAGCGGTTTGCAGCACTGCAAAAGCAACACAAGCATCACACACACAGTTTGATCTCTGTTCCAGATCAACAGAAACTGGATTTTAATATCTGGTCGGAGGAGACTTCGCATGCAGCCTGTTCTTGCGCTTAGAGTTTCTCGATGCAAGGCTTGCTGCCGGTCACAGTTTCCACCACAATGAGCCGCCTTCATGGTCAAATGTCAAGATACATTCTGAGAAGAACTTCTTGCAGTCACTTCGTGCCTAAGGCGACCCAAAGCGGTTTACAGCACTGCAAAAGAAGCAACACAAGCATCACACATACAGTTTGCTCTTCGTCTCAGATCAATAGGATTTGACTTTAGTATCTGGCCACAGGAGTATCCCCAAGCAGCCTGTTCTTTGCGCTCAGAGTTTCTCAATGCGAGACTTGTTGCTGCCCACAGTGTCCCGAAAGGTGGCTAAAATGCATCTTGCTCAGCAGAAAACTGGGGACAAAGCGAGTCTGGCTGCTTGAAGTGGGGACCGGGGGTCTTGAGAGCTTCAGGGATGAAGGAGTGCGATGGTTCTGTTGTCGCTTCCTGAACTCAGTGTCAGGTGGTACTTATGGTGGCTTTCCGTAATGGAAGTTTGCCTGGAAATCATGCAAAGAGGACTTGAGATGCTGATGCCTGGCTCCTTGACCACTGAGATGCGTGAGTGCGGATTGTCACCCGTTTCATTCAGCACAGTTAGTTGCTTTCTTTTCACTTGGGCTCCAGATGACTGGTGGTTGTTCGGCTGGTTCGTATTCTGGTTTTTTGGTGTTTTTTGTTTGCTGGTTTGTTTGCTTGGTTGCTGGTCTGCTTGGTTTCTTGGTTTCTTGGTTTGGTTGGTGGCTTGGTCATCTGGATCCAATTGGTGATCTTCTAATCCCTCTTGCAGCTTATGGGGACACACGGTGACCTGCATTCCGCGTGCAATAGGCACCACCTGGCCAAAAAAAAAAGTCGCTTCCTGAACTCAGTGCTGCAGACCATCACTGTATTGAGAAGCAGTTCCCTTGATATGGTCAATTTTTTTTCACGTGTCCCCAAGAAATGGTGCGGTGAAGTTTCTGGGGCGAAACCCACAAAAGAAGAGCTTTCAGGCTTTCAGGTGTTTCAAGGTAATGTAAACTTATGCCCCCCAGAAAAAAAACTCAACACAGATGACTCTGAATTCTCATTTCTTGATGCCTTTGTTCAACAGTAAAATACCAGTTTGCAGACGATGCTGTGTTGATGGTATTTCGGATCTCCGTCCTCAACTTTCGGCACAAGGTGGCTTGCATTTGCTGCATTTGCTGCATTTGAAGAGGAAACATCAGAAGTTGTGTGGTTTGTTCCATGTTCTTTATTTTCACTACCATCAAATCGTCATCAGCCAGCAATAGTCAATAGTCATCAGCAATCAGTATCAGTCGTCATCATCATCAACAACCACCATCACCAATTATCATTAACCATGGATAAGCATCAGCAATCATCGACAACATCCATTTTTTAACCAGGAGACTCTCACAGCCATGCCGTCATGCAGCGTTGCTGGATCCAGCCCGATGCTTGATCAGGACAGAGCATGACACAGCTTGCGCAGATGTGTTTTTTGGATGGTTGGATTCACCGGATTCACATGGATTCACTATGGTTGATTTGATGTTTTGATGCTTTGACTGGCTGAGGGCGGCTAAAAACGTTTTTGCCGCGGTTGTGTTGGGGATTGACAAGCTGATGCCGGGATGCTTGCAGATAGTTTATTTTCAGGGAATTATAAAGCACTATCAAGCAACCAAGCAGGGTTGGTACATATCGAACTTGTTGAATACGAATATGCAACAACATTCGTATTGCGTAGCCATCGATTTTTGGGATCGATCTCTTGCACTCACTTGTTACCAGTACCATCAAGTGGATAGCAGCTGTGCATAAAGATATTTCTGTGGACACTCCCAGCAGTGAAAAACACTGAGGGGGCCCATCTTGAGTGAATGATAGGTCACGTTGGTTTTCCGCTGCTGTTGGCTATGCCATGGGCCATCACCCTGATCAGCATCCTTGGAGCATGTTGCAAGATTCTCTGCTCATTTTGACTCTCTCGTGTCGTATCGATGCCACGTGTTCAATCCTGGTAGGCTCCCCTAAGCTCGTTTGATTGATTGTTAGAACCGCGTAAGATGGCATAAACCAAACTGAATCAAGATGTTAGGTTCAGAGCACATGCAAATGAAAACATGCAGGCACTTTGAGTTTGATGACCATATGTATCGTGTCGATGCACAAGCTATACTTTAGGATGTCCTTGGCGTAAGCTCCCCCTGTCAAGCAATGCACAGGTGAACGAATACGCCACATGATACAGACATAGACAGACCACGGACATCCATGGACGCTTTCTTCCACCCTCATTTGATTCATTTCTGAGAGTTCTGTGGCAACCGAAAAGTTCCGGAGCAGATAGCTGACAAGGTTTTGGAGGGTTCCGGTGCAGAGACTTTGTGACTTTCAGAGGGTTCTAGTGCAGATGCTTCGTAAACTTCCAAATGGTTCCGATTTTTTCCTGACAGCAAAGCATGGTTTGCTATGGGGTCTTCAGCTCCGGTGCGATCTGGTGCTTCCAGAGAGGGTTCCAGCATGTTCGCAGCATCCGCCTCGGGTTCCGCAGGGTTGCGTGCAGATCCACGTCAGCTTCCTGAAGGTTGTGACAGGTGCTGCTTCAGCATTCATGTTGGGTTCGGCCGGGTTTCGGTGCAGCATCCAGATCTGGTTCCGCCAGGTTTCGGTGCAGGATCCACATCGGGTTCAGGTGCACCATCCGCGTCCAGTTACGGAAGGTTCCGTTGCAGCATCTAGATTTGGCTCAGAAGAGATGTTTGAGTTCGGAGGGAATGACAGGTGTTAGGTGCAAGAACGGTTGCAGATGGGTCATGTGCAATGTTGAAACACGGGCAGTGTGCAAGACCACCTTTTTTTGGCAGGATGCGTATCATTTTGGCAGGTCAGGTCAACCATCAATAAATCCGAAAGCAGGAAGACGGGCTTCACACAGGCTCCGCATATAAATTGTCATGCTGTTGGGGATAGCACTTTTATTGTATCTTGTTGGAACCGCTTTGCTAGAATGTTTGTTTGACCAGTGGGGATTCAAGCTTATTACGTATCCAGCAAACACACATTTCAACATTTTGCAAGTAGGTACTTCTTTTTTGACGAACTTACCCACGAAACATTCCTCCCAAATCTGTGACATGTACATACATGTGCAACTTTTTTCCTTGTGAACATCCCGAAGTGGAGGACTCAAACAGCAGTGACCTAATGATGCACCAGCAGATGGGCCCTTGGTGAACTGTAGATGATACCTGGTGGTTTGGTCCTTGGAGTCGCTTTCCGACCTGGCTTTCAGGAAGCATCGATGCCGCGATGATGAAGAGCCAGCATCTTGGTGGGCGTCGCGAATGAGCAGCCGGATGGCAGCTGAATAGGTGCATCATGCTTTTCACTGTGAAAAATTGCAAAAGCTATGCTAGCAGATCATTTGCGAAGTCTCCACATCAAAGATGCTAGATTTCCTGTCCAATCAGACATCATCCTAGGACTCCCAGGTCTTCAAAATATGAGGGATTTTCAGTAAAACTTTGTCAAGAAATTCTGCGCCAACGCCTCACGAGAAGTGTAACGACATGCCCGCCTGGCATGACGATGTACATTCCCGAGTTGCGAACGACTTTGGCCTGGAACACTGCGTTGGAAATCTTGACCATTGCTGGTTCACGCAACTTGGACCATCAGGACCTCTCCTGGAACCTGGCATTGGATGATGAAAATTTCCAGTTTTAAGATTCTCCAAGGACAGGATGCTAGTTCCGGAACTCCACACAGCAACTGACCAGGATGGTTGGTATGGAAGCTGAGGTTCAGGTGAGTGCATGGAATCGATGCATTTCTCAGCTCGGTCTAGACTCAAGACCAGGATTGCGACCAAGACGTGTATTTGATGACCTCAACTCTGGCTCGAAGTTGATGACCATGTGCCAGGGAACACTGCGTTTCAGTTGCACAGCTGCGCTCAGATTCTCCTGTTGATGGAGTAAGCCGTCCAGATATTGCAATTGGATGTGCTTTTCTCGCGATGCAGCGCCTGGCATCAGCACATCCAAACTGAAGAACTGCCCACGGGGCCATGAGGTGCCAATTGCAGGAGCATGGCTTGACGTCACTGGAGAAGCGCCACGCACGGCTACCCCATGCAGTTTGAAGTTCGCAGTGAAGTCGAAGTCGACCGGAAAACCCTGTGGCTCCACAAGACATGGCATGGCACAGGTTTCACTTCAACTGACACTGCCGGGTGGATAGCGTTGGATAGCTGCAGCATACTCTAGCAATGTTTTTGTTCCAGGTTTGCTGCTCAATCCCAGGCTGCTCACAAACTACCAACTGACAGCCATTCTTTGGACAATCAGAGAAGATCGATATGAGCTTGGTTCATACGTGTTCGTACTCGAAAACAATAAATTATGAGCAATTCATGCACCGGAAAATATACACTTGGCCTTCCCCGTGGGACCAAACCTCTGACTGAATTCCTGCCTCACAAAATGAAGATGTTTTTGGTGAGGTCGTACCAGCAGATCAATGTTGTCAAAATGACAAAAAACTGACAGGGAAAGGTTCCACTGTTGGTCATGTGCATACTGACTTGTTGTGTCCGGAAGTTTGTCTTCACGCTCGAAGTTGATCACCATTTTGCGTTGGTGAAAGGCTCTGAATCTGCGATGTGTATTTCATCCAGTCTGCCGCTTGCCACTTGAAGATGTTCAACATCGCTTGACCTCGAAGAAAGATCCCAGGCTTGATGTGAGCCATTGTTTTTATCGCCTTCCCTGAGCCACAAATGGTTGGTTGATCATGTTGGCGCCTCAGCCTTGGCAAGAGTATGTGCAGGTTCTCTAGGTAGCCTTGATGCCCTGGCTGGACTGTTGATGAGCAATGGCTGACACCGATGGAAAACAACGAAGGATAAGCAACTAATAATTCATCACTCGCTTGGTTTGGGATCCCCTCATTACCTTTCCAGGCCTTGCCGGGCGTGGGCATTTGCTGGAAGACCTGGTGAAGAATAGGGTGGGAAGCATTCAAAGCTGCACTTCCAACAGGATCAACAGGTCAATTGCGCACGGATTCTTTTCCGGTAAAGAATAGCTAACTAATGATTTATCACTTACTTGGTTTGGGATCCCCTCACTGCCTTTCGATGCCTTTCGGGACTTGGGCGTTTGCTAGAAAACCTCATGAAGAAAACATTAGGAAGCATTCGGAGCTGCACTTCCAAGAGGATCAGCATTTCAATTGCACACGCACGTTTCACAGTCAGAGATGGTGAAAGACTGACGCATCCGAGTTTTTTTCTTTTCAGAATCCGTGCTTGTCGATGGAAAAAAACTCCTTGTTGGTGGCGTGGAACGTAAAAGGGATCCACTGAGACAAACCAAACGAAAAGCAGATGAGCAGAGCATGTCCCATGCCAATGCACTCCAGAAGAAGCACCGTAAAGTTTACGGAATGCAGTCGCAGCAGCCTTTTGCAGCAAGTGTTATCCACACCGGCAAGATAGATGGGGCACTAGACATGTGGATTCTTTCACTTGCGGTGGACGATCAGTGTGTCGAATCTGCACAATGGCTGATACCGAGGAATATCAAGCAAGATAAGATAGCTAGTGATTCATTACTCACGTGGTTCGGGATCCCCTCACTGCCTTTCGATGCCTTTTGTGACTTGGGTGTTTGCTGGAAAACCTCATGAAGAATAGGGTGGGAAGCATTTGGAGCTGCACTTCCAACAGGTTCAACAGTTTCATTGTGCCCAGATTCTTTTCCCGCGAAGAATAGGTAACTAACGATTCACCACACAGTTGTGGTGGGATCCCCTCATCATCTCTGCATGCCTTATGCGTCTTGGGCCTTTGCTGGAAAACCTCATGAAGAATACATGAGGAAGCATTCGGAGCTGCACTTCCAAGAGGATCAGCAGTTCAATTGCACACGCACGTTTCACAGTCAGAGATGGTGAAAGACTGACGCATCCGAGTTTTTTTCTTTTCAGAAAGAGTGCTTGTCCATGAAAGAAGACTCCTTGGTTGTGGCATGGAACATAACCACTGAGACAAACCAAACGAAAAGCAGATGAGCAGAGCATGTCCCATGCCAATGCACTCCAGAAGAAGCACCGTAAAGTTTACGGAATAAAGTTGCAGCAGCCTTCTGCAGCAAGTGTTATCCACACCGGCAAGATAGATGGGGCACGAGACCTGTGGATTCTTTCACTTGCGGTGGACGATCAGTGTGTCGAATCTGCACAATGGCTGATACTGAGGAATAACAAGCAAGATAAGATAGCTAGCGATTCATCACTCACTTGGTTTGGGAGCCCCTCATTACCTTTCCCATCCTTGCCCGATTTGGGCATTTGCTGGAAAATCTCATGCAAAATAGGATGGGAAGCATTCGGAGCTGCACTTCCAAGAGGATCAGCATTTCAATTGCGCACGCATGTTTCACAGTCAGAGATGGTGAAAGACTGACGCATCCGAGTTTTTTTCTTTTCAGAAAGAGTGCTTGTCCGTGAAAGAAGACTCCTTGTTGGTGGCGTGGAACGTAAAAGGGATCCACTGAGACAAACCAAACGAAAAGCAGATGAGCAGAGCATGTCCCATGCCAATGCACTCCAGAAGAAGCACCGTAAAGTTTACGGAATGCAGTTGCAGCAGCCTTCTGCAGCAAGTGTTATCCACACCGGCAAGATAGATGGGGCACGAGACATGTGGATTCTTTCACTTGCGGTGGACGATCAGTGTGTCGAATCTGCACAATGGCTGATACCGAGGAATATCAAGCAAGATAAGATAGCTAGTGATTCATTACTCACGTGGTTTGGGATCCCCTCACTGCCTTTCGATGCCTTTCGCGACTTGGGTGTTTGCTGGAAAACCTCATGAAGAATAGGGTGGGAAGCATTTGGAGCTGCACTTCCAGCAGGTTCAACAGTTTAATTGTGCCCGGATTCTTTTCCCGCGAAGAATAGGTAACTAACGCTTCATCACACAGTTGTGGTGGGATCCCCTCATCATCTCTGCATGCCTTATGCGTCTTGGGCCTTTGCTGGAAAACCTCATGAAGAATACATGAGGAAGCATTCGGAGCTGCACTTCCAAGAGGATCAGCAGTTCAATTGCACACGCACGTTTCACAGTCAGAGATGGTGAAAGACTGACGCATCCGAGTTTTTTTCTTTTCAGAAAGAGTGCTTGTCCATGAAAGAAGACTCCTTGGTTGTGGCATGGAACATAAACGGGGTCCACTGAGACAAACCAAACGAAAAGCAGATGAGCAGAGCATGTCCCATGCCAATGCACTCCAGAAGAAGCACCGTAAAGTTTACGGAATGCAGTTGCAGCAGCCTTCTGCTTATCCACAACCGCAGGAAGGATGAGGTTCTAGACAGGTGGATTCATTCACTTGCAGTGGATGGTCAGTGTGTCCAATTTGCACAATGGCTGATACCGACGGACAACAACGTAGTTCTAGGGGGAACATTTCGTTTTACGAACCAAATTATCATGAATTTTGATGTTGCTCCAACAATAATAGTTGGTGTATGCCAACAATTCTCGTGGACATGCGTTCAAACCCGTTGGAATGCGTTCCGAGCACAAAAAAGCAGTCTTGTTTTCATACAGACCCGTGTGTGACCCCGTACCTACCCCTACCCGTTCAAAACCCTTTCGTAAATCGCTGTACTTTGAATGCTCTTCGTAGGGACCCCCAAAGGAATGCTACTACATCATGAAAATCCGCACTACATCGTAAGGATTCGTACTACGACGTAAATTTGAGCTAAAAGACAGAATTCGTAAGAATTTTGATTTCCACCAGCTTT
>VSDK01005992.1:14851-37151 GCA_009767595.1 Symbiodinium kawagutii
TTCAGCAGGTAACTAATCTTTCTTCACTCACTTGGCTTGGGATCCCCTCATCAACATTCCATGCCTTGCGCACCTTGGGCGTTTGCTGGAAAACCTTATGCGAAGTAGGGTGGGAAGCATTGGGAGCTGCACTTCGAAGCGGATCAAGAGTTCAATTGCGCATGGATTTTTCTCAAGAATATTCATCGCTAGCAGCAGTTCATGGCCGTCAACTCACCATTCTTAGCCTAGTGCGAAGATTCCCAAAGAAACCGAAGCAGATGCAGCGAGACAAATGAGCCAAAGGAAAAGCAGATGAGTAGAGCATGTTCCATGCCAATGCACTAAAGCACCTTGAAGTGTGTGGAATACATTTACAACAATCTGTTTGTTCACGGTGCACGGATTCTTTCACTGTCAAAGAGTCAAACACGATGAAAGACTGAAACAGTCGCGATTTGTTTCTTGCATAATCCGTGCTTGTCGATGGAGGAAGACTCCTTCTTGGTGGCGTGGAACTTAAACGGGATCCACTGAGACAAACGAAACAAACAAGATGCAGATGAGAAGATCATGCCAACCCATTGAAATTGAAGCACCTTGAAGTTTGCGGACTGCAGTTGCAGCAGCCTTTTGCAGCAAGTGTTATCCACACTGTCAAGATGGATGGGGCACTAGACATGTGGATTCTTTCACTTGCGGTGGACCATCAGTGTGTCGAATCTGCACAATGGGTGATGCTGAGGGATGACAAGCAAGAAAAGATAGCTAGCGATTCATCACTCACTTGGTTTGGGAGCCCCTCATTACCTCTCCAGTCCTTGCCCGACTTGGGCATTTGCTGGAAAACCTCATGAAGAACGGTGTGGGAAGCATCGGGAGCAGCACTTCCAAGAGGATCAACAGTTGGATTGCGCAAGAATTCTTTTACTGTCAAATATAGTTGCAAACTACAGCAGTTGCGAATTTTTCTTTTCTGAATGAGTTCTTGCCGATGGACGTTCAAAGACTCCTTGTTGGTGGCACGAAACCTAAAAAGGATCCACTGAGACAAAAGAAACAAACGAAAAGCTAATGAAAGAGCATTCCAATCCACTGAAACACCTGGAAGTTTGCGGACTGCAGTTGCAGCAACCTTTTGCAGCAAGACTGGAAGGGTGGATGAGGCACTAGCGCGACCTGTGGATTCTTTCACTTGCTGTGGACGGTCAGCGTGTCCAATCTGCACAATGGCTGATATCAACACATAACAAGCATGACTAAGTAACCAGTGATTCATCCCTCATTCAGTTTGGGATCCCCTCACCACCTTTCCATGCCTTTCACGACTTTGGCATTTGCAGGAAAACCTCATGCAAAATAGGGTGGGAAGCATTTGGAGCTGCACTTCCAAGAGGATCAGCATTTCAATTGCGAATGCATGTTTCACAGTCAGAGATTGTGAAAGACTGACGCAGTCGAGATGTTTTCCTTTCAGAATCCGTGCTCATGGATGGAAGAAGACCCTTGGCTGGTGGAACCTACAAGGGATCCACTGAGACAGATAAAAGAAGCAAACGGAAAGCAAATGAAAAGACCATGCCAATCCACTGAGTGTTATCCACCCCGGAAAGGTATATGAGGCACTAGTACGACGTGTGGATTGTCTCACATGGGGTGGAGGGTCAGTGTGTCTAATTTGCACGGGACTGTTGATGTGAAATGGCACTGACGGATGACAAGCAAGAATAAGTAATTAATGATTCATCACTCACTTGGTTTGGGATCCCCTCATTACCTTTTCACCCCTTGCGCGACTTGGGCATTTGCTCAAACACCTTATCAAGAGTAGGGTGGGAAGCATTTGGAGCCGCACTTGCAAGAGGATCAACAGCTCAATTGCCCACGGATTCTTTCACAGGCATGACTAAGTAACCAGTGATTCGTCACTCACTTGGTTTGGGAGCCCCTCATTACGTTTCCTGCCCTTGCTCGACTTTGGCATTTGCAGGAAAACCTCATGCAAAATAGGGTGGGAAGCATTTGGAGCTGCACTTCCAAGAGGATCAGCATTTCAATTGCGAATGCATGTTTCACAGTCAGAGATTGTGAAAGACTGACGCAGTCGACATGTTTTCCTTTGAGAATCCGTGCTTGCTGTTGGTGTGGAACTGAAAAGGGATCGGCCGAGACAAACGAAACGAACGAAGAGCAGATGAGCAGAGCATGTTGCATTCCAATGCACTGAAGCACCTTGAAGTTTGCGGACTGCAGTTCCAGCAACCTTTTTCAGGAAGTTTTATCCACACTGGAAGGGTGGATGAGGTGCTAGACATGTGGACTTTTTTACTGGCGGTGGATGGTCAGTGTGTTCGATCAGGACTGGATTGTTGATGAGCAAAGGCTGATGCTAACGGATAACAAGCAAGAATTAATGAGTAATGATTCATTACTCACTTGGTTTGGGATCCTGTCATTACCTCCTCACCTTTCCTGACTTTGGCGTTTGTTGGAAAATCTCATGAAATTTAGGGTGGGAAGGAAGTACTGGGAGCCACACTTCCAACAGGATCAACAGTTTAAGTGTCCACGGGTTCTTTCCCAGCCAAAGATGGTGAAAGACTGACGCAGTGGAGATATTTTCCTTTCAGAATCGGTGCTTTTTGATGGAAGAAGACTCTTTGTTGGTGGAACTTAAAAGGGATCCACTGAGACAAACGAAACAAAAGCAGATGAGCAGAGCAGGGCACATGGCAATGCACTGAAGCACCTTGAAGTTTGTGGAATGCAGTTGCAGCAACCTTTTTAAACTGCACGGCCTAGTTGCCCAAAAAAACCTTTCACTGTCAAATATAGTGGGAAACTACAGCTGTTGCGACTTTTGCTTTTCAGAATGAGTGCTTGTTGATGGACATTCTAAGACTCCTTGTTGGTGGAGTCAAAGTTACAAGGGATCACTGAGACAAATGAAACATACGAAAAGCAGATGAGCAAAGAAAGGCACATGGCAATGCACTGATGCACCTTGAAGTTTGCGGACGGCAGTTCCAGCAACCTTCTTCAGGAAGTGTTATCCACACCGGAGGGGTGGGTGAGGTGCTAGAGATGTGGACTTTTTCACTGGCGGTGGACGGTCAGTGCGTTCAATCAAGAATGAGTAATCAGCTAATAACTCAATGATTCATTACTCACTTAGTTTAGGAGCCCGTCATTACCTCCTTACCTTTCGTGACTTGGGCCTTTGTTGGAAAACCTCATAAAGAATAGGGTGGGAAGGAAGTATTGGGAGCTGCGCTGCCAAGGGAATCAGCAGTTCAATTGCGCACGGATTCTTAGGTTCCGATCCTTTTTGGGCTCAGGCCTTTGTAGTTGGTTTCTCTTTTCTTTTGCTTGCTCTCCCTTGCTCGTTTGGGCTGTGCCACTAGGCCCGGGGGCTGGGCTGCTGTCTTACCAAAGGTAATCCTTGTAATTTTGTTTTCCACGTTTATCCTTCAATTTGAGATTCAGACAGCACCGATTCTTTCACAGTCAAAGATTGTGAAAGACTGACGCACAGGAGATGTTTTTCTTTCAGAATCTGTGCTTGTCGATGGAAGAAGACCACTTGTTGGTAGCGTGGAACTGAAAAGGAATCCCCTGAGACAAAACAAACAAAAAGCGGATGAGAAAACCAGGTCACATTCCAATGCACTGAAGCACCTTGAAGTTTGTGGACTGCAGTTGCAGCAACCCTTTCCTTATCCACAAAGGCAGGGCGGATGAGGCACTAGACGACGTGGATTCTTTCACTTGTGTTGGACTGTCGGTGCACTGGACTGTTTATGAGCAATGGCTGATGCGGACAGATGACAACCAAGGATAAGCAACTGATAATTCTTCACTCACTTGGTTTGGGATTCCCTCATCAGCTTTCCATGTTTTGCTTGACTTCCGCGTTTGCTGGAAAACCTCACGAAGAATAGGGTGTGAAGTATTGGGAGCTGCACTTCCAAGAGGATCAACAGTTCAATTGTGTTCAATTGGGCGCGGTAGCAGCAGTTCATGCCCATCAACTTACCATTATTAGCCACTTGCGAAGATTTCTGGAGAAACCACAGCAGATGCCGCGAGACAAATGAAACAAGCAAAAGCAGGTGAGCAAAGCATGTCCCTGCCAATGCGCCCAAGCACCTTGAAGTTTGTTGTTTGTGCATTACATTTGCAGTCAGTTTTTTCATTGCGCACGGATTCTTTCACTGTTCTTTCACTGTGAAGGAAGATGAAAGACTGACGCAGTCGCGATTGGTTTCTTTCAGAATCCGTGCTTGTCGATAGAAGAAGACTCCTTGTTGGTGGCATGGAACTTAAAAGGGATCCACTGAGAGAAGCAAAACACACGAAAAGCAAATGAGCAGAGCATGTCCCATGGCAAAATCACTGATGCACTTTGAAGTTTGCGGACTGCAGTTCCAGCAACCCTTTGCAGCTCGAGCTGATCGGGGTGTGCAGCTGTGATGCGTCCGGTGTACCAGACCGCTGGTGTCCGATGCACGGGTTTCACGGCCGGTTGCGTTTTGGAATCTTCAACATGTCAGCAGTTGTTGGCTGTGTCTCGGACTTACCAAGTCCGACTTATTCGTTTGGTGGACTTGCTATCGATCAGAAAACATTTTTGCGCCGGCCAAAAGGCTGACTTTGTGACGAGAAGCATAGTCTCCCTGAAACCTCCCTTGCTACGCAAAAAAGTATTACAATTCCCCAAAAAACACAGATAGGGATGTTGGCATGCCCAATCATAATCCCTGAAGCAGCGGAAAGTGCTGGCGTTTAGCTGCGCGGGAGTGAGAATGAGAATCTGATGGACACCGTGTGAATATACCACCAAATCAATCACGCAACGTCTTATAGGCATTTGTGAAATCCCATTTCTTACACTTTCTGAATTTGGGCTCATTTGCCGCACACAGTCAACAAACCAAGTATAAAGCCCAGACCTGCTGGAAGAATTCGAGACAATTCTGACATGTCAACTTGTCGGCTAAGTCTCTGACTTACCAAGTCCGACTTATTTGTTTTTGTGGAATTGCTTGCAGAAAGAGAGTTTTTGCGCCGACCAAAAGGCTGACTTTGTGACAAGAAGCATATTCTCCTGAGCCTTCCACCGATACACAAAGAAGCGGTATAATTCACCAAAAACCAGACATATGGACGTTGGCATGCCTAATCATAATCCCTTAAGCAGCAGTGTAGGTGTTTGGCTGCGTGGGGGTGAGAACGAGAATCTGATGGACACCATGTGAATATACCACCGAATCAATCATGCAACATCTCATAGACATTTGTGAAATCCCAATTCTGACGCTTTTTGAATTTGAATTTGTGCCCATTTGCGAACCAAAGTCAACAAACCAAGTATAAAGCCCAGACCTCCTGGAAGAATTCAGGAGGTTCCGACATGTCAGCAGTTGTCGGCTGAATTTCTGACTTACCAAGTCCGACTTATTCGTTTTGGTGGAATTGCTTGCAGAAAGAGAGTTTTTGCGCCGACCAAAAGGCTGACTTTGTGACAAGAAGCATAGTCTCCCTGAAACCTCCATTGATACACCAAAAAGTGTTACAATTCCCCCAAGAACACACAAAGGGATGTTGGCATTTCCAATCGTAATCCCTGAAGCAGCGGAGAGTGCAGGCGTGTGAATATACCACCAAATCAATCACGCAACATCTCAGAAGCATTTCCAAAATTCCAATTCTTACACTTTTTGAATTTGTGCCCATTTGGGAACCAGAGTCAACAAACCAAGTATAAAGCCCAGACCTCCTGGAAGAATTGGGGAGGTTCCGACATGTCAACTTGTCGGCTAAGTCTCTGACTCACCAAGTCCGACTTATTCGTTTTGGTGGAATTGCTTGCACAAAGAGAGTTTTAGCGCCGGCCAAAAGGCTGACTTTGTGACGAGAAGCATAGTCTCCCTGAAACCTCCCTTGCTACACAAAAAAGTATTACAATTCCCCAAAAAACACAGATAGGGATGTTGGCATGCCCAATCATAATCCCTGAAGCAGCGGAAAGTGCTGGCGTTTAGCTGCGCGGGAGTGAGAATGAGAATCTGATGGACACCGTGTGAATATACCACCAAATCAATCACGCAACGTCTTCTAGGGATTTGTAAAATTCCAATTCTGACACTTTTTAGATTTGCACCTACGTGCGAACCAGAGTCAACAAACCAAGTATAAAGCCTAGACCTCCTAGAAGAATTCGGGGGAATTTCGACATGTCAGCAGTTGTCGGCTGAATCTCTGACTTGCCTAGTCCGACTTATTCGTTTTGGTGGAATTGCTTGCAGAAAGAGAGTTTTTGCGCCGATCAAAAGGCTGACTTTGTGACAAGAAGCATAGTCTCCCTGAAACCTCCATTGATACACAAAAAAGTGTTACAATTCCCCCAAGAACACACAAAGGGATGTTGGCATTTCCAATCGTAATCCCTGAAGCAGCGGAGAGTGCAGGCGTGTGAATATACCACCAAATCAATCACGCAACATCTCAGAAGCATTTTTCCAAAATTCCAATTCTTACACTTTTTGAATTTGTGCCCATTTGGGAACCAGAGTCAACAAACCAAGTATAAAGCCCAGACCTGCTGGAAGAATTCGAGAGAATTCTGACATGCCAACTTGTCGGCTAAGTCTCTGACTTACCAAGTCCGACTTATTTGTTTTTGTGGAATTGCTTGCAGAAAGAGAGTTTTTGCGCCGACCAAGAGGCTGACTTTGTGACAAGAAGCATAGTCTCCCTGAAACCTCCATTGATACACAAAAAAGTGTTACAATTCCCCCAAGAACACACAAAGGGATGTTGGCATTTCCAATCGTAATCCCTGAAGCAGCGGAGAGTGCAGCCGTTTAAGCTGCGCGGGAGTGAGAATGAGAATCTAATGGACACACCCATTTTGCGGGTAACTAATGGCATCAAAATCCTAAAGGATGGGATGTGTTGGGATTGTGCATGTATTAAGCATTGGTGGCCTCCTCCCCAGCAACTCAGCTCCTCCATGTTTGATTGCCACTGGGTCATCATGAGTTCTCCAACTCAGGAGCCTCACCTGTGAATTCTGTTCAGACAAGCAACAAACACAATCATCTAAACATCCAAAACGTGAACCCATGGGTTGCCAGAAGAAAAATGCTACAATGGAATATTCAGGCTTTGAAAGCTTGGGTCCTTCTAACCCATTCTCAGCCAAGTTGACCGCAAAGTTCAGTTGCTTGCTCCTTCAATTTGCTTCGTGTTTGGTAGCTCAACAAACTTTCCAAAAGAAACTGGGGGTATCCCCCAAATTATCGCCAGTGAAGCTATGGAAAACTTGGCACACCATGGAGTTTCGACTTGTGTCTCGACTCAGCGTGTCCATGACAAGAGAAGCACAAAGCATGGGTGTTCTTGCTGATTCCAAGCAATTGATACCCAAACTAGACCAAACAATTGAAACAACTGAGAAGTCGAGCTCTAGAAGCAATGTGGAAAAACTGATTGGAAAACCATCCTGCGTGAAATATGATTTTCATTGCACGATGTTATTCTCACCCTTGAATTTTACACACTTCAAAAGGAGATTCTTTGGTTGGCGAAAGGATTAAGTTGGCTTCACTTGCACTGAAGTTCCAAAAAGGAAAGGTCACTGAGTTTAAAACCTTGCAAAAGATATTGACATTACTTGCCCAACATTGGCAGATGCCAACGGGATCCCAGCAGTAAAGTGCAGCCTTCGAAGCGACTGTGGGTCTGTCGGTGTTAGATCGCTTGGTTTCTCCGGTTGGGGGTAGCTCCAGATAGCTTGGTTGACCCGCTCGTGCGTAGAAGCAGATGGGAACCAGAAGCTGGGAGTGAGTTTCTGAGGTGTCGATCTCTACTTTTCCGATCCCGAGAGGCCCTGGAGGACACAAAGACGACTGCTTTGTGATGCCTAGATTGCGTCCAAGACTTGTATTTGATGTCATCAATTCTGGTTTGCAGTAAGAGGTCGGAAAGCTTTCAGCCTTCGCAAGCAATTGGTCAGATTCTGAACTCTGGTCACACGAAGATTCGTAGGATATCCCTGCGCAAACTCTACAGAAATTAAAGGCTCGAGCCCCTGCAACCTGCCATTTTTCATGCAAAACCAAGCCCCTGCAGCAAAGATCAGATCTGCATTGAGGGGCACGGGTGGTTGAAACCAGGCCCCTTCTGCAACAGCTTAAGAAAGAAAAGTAGGAGGCTCAGGGATGATGACAGGATTCCTGCTCTGTGTCCGGAGGCAGCGTTCTGCTCAAAACTGAGAGTTTTGGTTTTTCTGAGAGCACCTCCGTCAAGGATCTTGTTTAATACCCGTTCGTTTTCCAATGGGCTCTCGCCCTCGCTCTGCTTGGGTAAGCGTGACTTTGTTTGCAAAATGTACTGAAGTCATGGTTTGACCGCCGGTGCTGTACAGCCTCATGGCTGCAGTTTCCCATGCTGTTTGGTATTTGAGGCATCCAGTCATTCATCCCAACTGCGGCTAAAAGACAAACTTGGCCATTGAAAATGCGCGATGAATCGAATGATAGTGATCGGAGCATCATTTGAGTTCCGTCAGAACCTTGCTAAGTGCCTTTTCCGAGGGTTTTGGCAAAGTTACGTTCTCAATGTTTTTTCAATTTAAGAAGCCGTCCGGCTACCATTTGCGGAGCCTTCTGGTGATGGAAACTGGAAACTGGACGCGATCCATCGTTTCTTAAGTGGAGAATTGCGTGGCAAAAGAGAGAGACGTTGTATGTAAAGAACTCCTTGAAGCATTCTTCAAGCATCCTTCACAAGGCTCATGGGAACCAGCATGATTCAACAGAGCAGTGTCATTGAAAGCTTTAACTTTTAAGTTAAGAGTGCCGATTGAAAAAAGAAGCGTTCATCGCTGTAAACCAACCTTTTGTTTTTCTTACATCTAGTCTAAAATCATCACAGTTGGGGATGGTGTATTCAAGCTGCAAGGAAGCTAGATCAAGTATTTCAAGGTGAAGCCTGCCATTGGACAGAGAACGGTAGATGGTGCGCAGCCGCCTAAGTGTGGGGGCAGGAGGTCTAGTTGAGGAGCAGGTCCTTCTTTCGAAGTCTTCCATCAATTTAATGTTGTGAGGTCTTTTTCAAGAGAGATTGACATCAAAATGTGTGCTCTGATTGGTAAAACGCAACGACTTTGCTTTGGCTTTTGTCAAGAGTTTGACTCGCAAACACTTTGAAATCAAAACAACGGCGCTGCTCCAGACTGCGCGTCACAAGCAGGAGAGTTCCTGTCAACAGATCCAAAGTGTGCTCGAGAACTGCGGGCTGATTGAAACCCTGTGCAATTAAAATGCAAGAGCATCTTCGTAGCTCAGAGTTAGCTCGGCGCAATGTAGGCAGAAGTGGATGAGAGCACTCCTAGATCCAGTCCGAGTTTGATGCAAGCGATCTGTTGTTCCTTCTGTCCACAACAAGCTGTGAGTTGCAGCCTTTTGGAACAAAATCGTCAGTGGCGAGGGCCGGCAACCAGTCTCCAAAGCTGCAGATTTCGGAGATCTCGACCGCATGGGTGCTGGGTTTCAGTTGTTTGTCGGTCGAGATTTCGACTTCTGATCTCATGATCAGCCATCGTTCGCGAGCTGCAGACCAGAGGCATCAGGTGGCGTCGCGTGGCATCAGGCATTATCAAAGTGCAAGATCTCAAAGCTGAGATTTGGAGTCAGCTCTGCCAAATTGGAAGCACATGATAGGTGGATCCAGCTTCCACGAAGAGCAGGATGGGCCCCTGCCTCCACTTTGGTTGTATCATTGTGCACAGGGCTGCTCGGAGCCCCAAGATCCCGCTGAACATCCAGGGTATGTATCCTTGCGCTTCCAGATCTTTCCCAAGCTGTCGTTCCCAGATTTACCGACTACGAACGCCCTTGAGATGCTCAGAACGAATCTCAAGATCAACGCTGGGCAATGTGAAAGCCACTTTTCATGCAGGGTAAGATGAGACTTGCTGGATGAAACACTGACGCAATGAGAAAGGATGGCCCCCTGGCAGGTTCGGGCGAACAGAAATAAATGGCTGGCTAGTCGCACTTGAAGGTCCTTCTTAGTGTAGTTCACAGTGCCATGTGGCACCTGTGACCAATTGTGACGTCTCATGACACCTGCCACTCAAGTGCCTCCAGTCTTTGTTGAACAGATGCACGAGCCTGCGCATTCCCCAGTTGTTTCGATGAGCCCATACATGGAAATCTCGAGTCTCCTTTACCCACTATCAAGTGATTCTAATGATTTGGGTAAACTTGTGCAAATTTATCGATACCAAGCAGAACAGCACTTTGGCACCAACCTTCGTACAAAAAGCCTGCGGAAAGTGCAAAAGCCAGGAGCCTTTGGACGAAGGGCAAAGGACTGAAACCGAAGGTGCAAACTCGGGCACTTTCAAGGAGCAAACTCCAGGGCAGAAGTTTCGGCTGCTTGGAAGAGCTCACGCTGTTTACAAGCAACTTGTCACGTAGGTTGAAAAACCTGAGTGCGTTTTGAGGTTATCCATTTTCCAGGCTCGAACCTGAGAAGAGTGGATAGGAGAATTTTGGTAGCGCGTCACTTGATAGGGGACAGCAGTCTTTGACCTCCCACTGAAGCATTGATTGGTGGAGTTATACAGTCGTCCATTTGACAGATGGAACTCGCTTGATACACGGACCATCATGGATGGTGGACCCGCTGAAGAGATTGAAAAAAGAAACGAAGGCGATTCAGCTGAGGTTCACAGGGATCCTTGGCAAACTTGAGCATCAGAAACGGGAAAATTCAAGGCTTAACGACTCGGGTGGTTGTAAATGGCATTGCCTGCGAGGCTGTGCCACGCTTGCACCCAAATCATCCGACAGCGTGTCTCCCGCTCTTGTCATCCCCCTTTTTGCTGTGTGTCACTGACAGCAAAGTAGAAGTATGCGAGCTACATGCAAAGCTCTGTTGCGACAGTTTTGTGGGAGACGTGCTTTCAACGCCAGCTAGGCCTATGGAAGGTGTCATTTGAGCCAGTGCAATTCAGCCTGCATATGAGGAGATCTTTCCCAGGGAGACATCAGCTTTGCTCAGTGCAGCTTGAAAGCCGCGATTCTCCAAACGCTTTGAGCGTTTGAGATTTCAGAATCGCGCCCCAAAAGAGGCTTGTGTAAGACAGCATGCCTCAGATTGGACGCTTGGGTTGTTTGAGCAGTGCCCAGGGATAGACTCCAACTTGGCACTTGGGCTGTCAGCTATATCCTAGTCGAGTCATCCTCGCAGGAAATACCCATGTGATCAAACCATATACAACCCAAGCGCGCCGAGATGTGACGCACTTGGAGCTATCACTTCTGCCCTAAACACTTTCAGCCCTAGTCAAAGAATAGCCCGCTGAAACCTGGACAGCTTGGCATTCCAACAGAACCCGTGAAAATGTAGGGCCACTGACTCCAGAGTAGTTGCAGATAATTTCTCTTGTCTCTGCTCGTCATGAAGAAAGAAGGTCTCATTTTCTACCTCGCTTACATGATCCTTTTGTTTTTAAACTTTCGGTACAGGTACAGAGGCACTTTCCAGACATTTGAGCACAGCAAATTGACAAAGGCTACAGCTTCTTTTCAGCGATCCATCAAGTCCGCAGTTCGTTCATCATGTCATTCACATCGACAAGTTCCAAGGAACTTTGTAGATCACTGTGCAAATTTGTTTTTATGAATGGGGCGGATGATGCCTTTTTTGAGAACCTTTACTCTATGGAGGGATAAACGGTTCATTCCGAATAATCAGCCTGATTGGCGTGGGAGGCACGACGCCGTTGTTTCTATTTTGGACTCACCCCGAACCCCCACCCCTTGTCCAGCACGATAACATAGGAACAGTCATGGCGAAACCATATTTCCCAGCAGGAAGCACCAGAAAACTGGGGGCTATGGCAACCTCGTAAAACCAATTAACAATATGTTCTCTGAATTTGGGTACCGCTGCATCGTCCAATCTTGTTTGCGCCTTTGTGCGAATGCTCAACTTAGCCAACGCAAGGTGCAACATCGTGACGTGCTCATGCAGTAAGCCGGCGGTTGTGCTGCAAAAGAAGCAACACAAGCATCACACATACAGTTTACTCGTTGTCCCAGGTCAATAGGACTGGACTTTAATACATGGTCAGAGGAGACTTCGCATGCAGCCTGTTCTTTGCGTTCAGAGTTTCTCGATGCGAGGCTTGCTGCTGGCCACAGTTTCCCCAAAGATGGCTGAAATGTTTTAAATGCATCTTGTTCAGCGGAAAACTGAGGACAGAGTGAAGTCTAGCTGCTTGAAGTGGGGACTGGGGGACTTGAGAGCTCTAGGGATGAGTGGGTGCGATGGTTCCGTTGTCGTCCATTTTCATCATTCCCATGCAGTGTCTCAAGAGTGGGGAATGTATGTCAGCATCTTTTCGCTGATCTCTACTGCGCAAGAAAACGGTGCCCAAGCGGAACCTTGCAGGTCCGTTTACAGATGCTTATATTTAGCCGGGGCAGCAGAACACCGCAATCCTCAAAGTGATTTGTGTGCCCCAAGAAAGAGTTGACAGACAATAAACCGTTTGGCAAAAGCAAGACTCTGCTAGCACAAGCCCGCTTAAGGTCCTGCTGCAAGCTTAGAGCAGAAGTTGGGGAGAATGCCCGCACCAGATAAGGTAATTATGTCCGAGGAAACGCAATTGAGCAGAGGGTGAGCAGAGGGTAAACCGCGGCTGAATCAAAAGGTAAGCGCGATGTAAGCAAAAGATGATTTCACCACGCAATGGTGGCAAGGTTGTTTTTGCACTGAAGGGTCTTTCAACCACTTTCTGAATGTTCGGATGCATCAGGAAGCATCAGACCTCTCCTGGAACAACGCACGGTTTAGAAAAAGACCCGGTGTACATTGTTTGATGAGACTTTAGCTGCGTCATTGCTGAGAATGCCGCCATTGAAACGCGATGTGTCAAAGCAATTGCACTCACAGTGATGAGCCTTCATAGACATATGGCAAGATACATTTTGAGGAGATTTTCTTGCAGTCACTTGGTGCCAAGAGCGACTCAAAGCAGTTTGCAGCACTGCACAAGAAGCAACACAAGCATCGCACATACAGTTTGCTCTCTGTCCGAGGTCAATAGGATTGGACTTTAATACCTGGTCAGAGGAGACTTCGCATGCAGCCCGTTCTTTGCGCTCAGAGTTTCTCGATGCGAGGCTTGCTGCTGGCCACAGTTTGCACTGTGAGAAGCCTTCATAGACACATGGCAAGATACATTCTGAGGAGAACTTCTTGCAGTCACTTCGTGCCAAGAGCGACCAAAAGCGGTTTGCAGCACTGCACAAGAAGCAACACAAGCATCGCAAATACAGTTTGCTCTCTGTCCGAGGTCAATAGGATTGGACTTTAATACCTGGTCAGAGGAGACTTCGCATGCAGCCTGTTCTTTGCGTTCAGAGTTTCTCGATGCGAGGCTTGCTGCTGGCCACAGTTTCCCCAAAGATGGCTGAAATGTTTTAAATGCATCTTGTTCAGCGGAAAACTGAGGACAGAGTGAAGTCTAGCTGCTTGAAGTGGGGACTGGGGGACTTGAGAGCTCTAGGGATGAGTGGGTGCGATGGTTCCGTTGTCGTCCATTTTCATGATTCATGTCTTGAAAGATGTTTGGCACAGGGGCAACGTGCCACTTACTCTCGTTTTTTACGGCTCCTATGGCTCAAAGGATTGGACATATTACTTGTCCGGTCTTCTGACGTCCAAGTGTTTGACACTGAGTGGGGTGGGTTGAACAAGTGAACGTTGGTTGGTGCAAATTTCTGTTGGTGTTTTTGATGCATTTATCGCCGAAGTTGTGAGTTCCACTGCCATTGAAATTGAAATCAAATCGCTTCATGTGTTGGTTTTGTGCTGGTGAAGAGTTCCTTGTTGCTACTGTACTGATGCCGCGTTTGGTCCTGCTTGCTTTTCTTGTTGTAATGGTTGAGGTTGAGGCCGGCTAAAGCTCAGTTGGTAGAGCATCTGACTGTAGAGGCAGTTGGCACAGACAAGTTTGGAACCTGTACACGGTGTTTCGTTAGCCTGCAGATTGTAAGTTCCGTATAATCGTACATCAATGTCCCTGAGGGAATGGTGGGTGTGTTTCACCAATTTCTTGTTGCTTGCAAGATTCCCCCCTGCCCTCAATCGTGATGCCTGTGGCCGACGTAAACCAAGGTGAAGTAAAAACTCAAGTGACATCATATGGCTATGGGTCAAAACCCTGTACCCTTGGTTCCCCATCATTAACCATTAGTTTCCCTATAGTTGTTGGTCATTATCCACCATGAAATTGGTTGGTTAACTGCTTGACCCAGCTCGCCATATCCAGGCTCCAAACTCCAAACCTAGGGATGGACTCTGGGGTTCAACGTGCCTCGCTCAGCGGAAGATCCGGACTCCCAGGTTGGCGCCGGCAGATCACCGGCGGTGTGGAGGCGTGCTCCTGGGTGCAGCATTGGTTTTGGCCCAGGCAGTAGCTGCGGGTAGGCATAGGGGACCCCAAAAATGGATGGTGTATTACGGATGATTTGGGTGTACCCCTATTTTGATAAACCACCAACTGGATTCATTTCTTCGGTGAACTAGCTGCAAGCCGGTCAGTAAGTTGCAATCTTGTTTAGTTTTCATGTACTCGATCATTCTGGATTCGATGTTGTTTGATCTCCCGCGAATTTGGGTTGACATCTGCTTGAAATGACGAAGGCAGCATTCTGTCTTGTTGTTTGCCAGGTTTCGACTAAATGAGAAGGCGCCACGCAGACACAAATGTTGGTTAAGTACTTGATGTGTTGGCATTTGTCAGGAGTACAAGATGGTACAAGATGGCAGTGTCATGTTGGCAGATTTATTTCGGCGTACAGGTCAAATGATTCATGTGATGTCACAGGTTTGAGGTGTAACTGATAGACTCTGATGATAGATGTTTTGGATGCTAATGGCAGTGGAAGAGACACTGCTGCCCCGGTTTGCTGCCCTGCAACCTTGGAAATCCGCAGCTCGAACATGTTTGAAGCCCTATGAATCTTCTAAACTCGAAACTCAGAGCTATGAATCATCCGCATCCTTGTAAAGCTGCAGCAACTGGTTTTCTGTCTTCCAAGCCTGGCTTGATGCGGCCGAAAGTTTGGAGCACTTGAAGTGTTGACATTTGCGACCTGGCATGGTGATGGAACCCAGTCAGAATGGGGTTTGAATTGATGGCTTTGCTTACTGTCCTGGCTGCCAAAATTTACACACGTCCAACCCCTTGAGCGCTGCAACCATTGGCTGGCTTTTGGCACCCAACTCCTTTTAAGTGTCAGTGCTTTTTGATGCATTGCGCTTTGCTTGGTGGAATTGCTGAAAGTTCCTAGCAGCTATGGCTGTTGAGTTCCAATCTCTGGTTCTGGGACTAGTAGAAGTTTGTTCCGACCCCCAACACCGAACTGGAATGGAAAGCCCGGAACCTTAAAACTTCGGAAAGTTTGACCCTTGGAAGGTTGGCAGGCTGGGAGGCTCGGAGCTCTAGGAATCCGCTTCGGAATGCTGGCGTGGGCCTATCTGCCTGCAGGGTGGAACCAGAGATCCGCTTCTCAGGGTGGAACGTGGGTCAGGCTTGAGCCACACTTCCAGCGGTGGATACATTTGCTTGGTCGATACCTTGGTCTTCCAGAGTGTGAGGTGGCTATGGGTCAAGCAGTTAACCAACCAACAATGGGGAACAATAATCAACAATAAGAGGGAAAACAATGGTTCATGATAGGGAACCAGGGCTACAGGGTGAACCCACACACAGCCAGGTGGCAGTTTCGGGACAGCAAATTGGATTCGGTTGATATCAAGTAGCTGCGATATGTTGCGAACGGGTAGCCTCAATCTTCAAGTTCCCAAGGTTTCACGCTGCAATTTTAGACAGCCCATACAGCAAGTGGTGGATCCATTTTTTTGGGTTCCTTTCATCCCGGTGACCTTCACGGTCCCATGGTGGCTGCCAGGCTCCATCCACCTTGTGCCGCCGATGGGCGGCATTGGAGCCAAGGCCCACATCTATTCCTTGGTCGCTTGCCGTTTCCGATGGCGAACCAACTGGCTACAGTGATGCAGAAGTTGCTGGTGTGGGTGCAGTGTGGTTCAGTCAAATTCCATCTTGGTTGGTTGTTGTCAGCATATGCCTGGAATATAGTGTATAGTTTGACCGTGGCATTCCGAAACTTGCGGCTCTCAAGGAGAACATGCAAGATCTGGCGTGATGTTTGTCCGAGTGACTACTGATTCAGATTCAGCATTCACAGCCGCCCACAATGACCAACGATGCAAATGACAACACTTCAAAAGGCAAATTGATAAACCAACAGTTTTGAGGTCACGAAAAAAATGTGTCGCACTTCGCACTGTCCTTACCTCGTGTCGCTTTTAGCTGCAAGTGCCCAACGACCGTGCCCAACACCGTGCCCAACGACCGTGCCCAAGCGGCCCCGTGAGCGGATCGCCATGGTGAACTTGGAGAATGCAGGGATCGCCTTCTTCATGGTCCTCGTGGCCGGCCTGGCCAGCTGCCTGGGAGCCTCTGCCGTGTACTTCCACGCCTGTGTGCCGTGGCGAACTTCGCAGCGCTAGAGTAGCGGAAATTTTCGGCTGGATTGCATGGTAATATTTACCACTATTATTTAGTAACCATGAAATTATTTAGTAACCACTATTACTATTACTTATATACTTAGTAACATTAAGTACTATCATGAAGTAACCACTATTACTTAGTAACATTAAGTAACCATAATAAGTAATCATTATTTAGTGCTATTATGAATCACTATTCAACCACTACAAGCACTATGAATCATTATTGCATGGTAATCTACCCACGAATTGATTCAGGTCCCAGAAGCTAAATGGTTGACTTTTTCAGGTCAGCATTTCAACCTTAGTCGGTCAGCGGGCGTCAGCGCAGACAGAAATGTCATTACCAGCTGAAATGGGAAAAGCCATGGCTGGATGGTCATCCCACGGCCGGCAAACTGGTTAGTAACCATGGCAACTCAACTATCGATCAATGGTATAACGCACAACAAAGGGTAGTAGTTACTGAAATTTACTGACCATGGTTACTAGCCAGTTACTTGCTTTGGGATGATCATCCAGCCGTATAGAAGAGTCTGGGATTGGATCCGTGTCGTTTTTGATCCTGCGAATCGCCAATTCCAGCTATAGCCAACCATCACCAGTGTCATGGGTGGTTGTTATCCCTGCTTATCAATGGTTACACCTGGTTGCAGTTTGTTGTTGCTGATGTTGATGTTGTGGGTGTTGTTGATCACAATGATCACAACTCCCGTGTTGAACAGCCATCCAATCAACCGGAGAGGGGGGTTGGTTCGTTCGTTATCTCATAGCCTTGACCAACCAGGGTCAACAGGCGTTCATCAACCAGCCTCAGCCTGGCCAGCTGTCATGTCGTTTTATTTTGTCGAGCCATCAACTACCTTCGGAAGCTGATGCTGGTGGGGGCTGTTGTTGTCAAGGGTCAATCTCTGTGAAGATCCGTGAAATACATGTTATTCCCGGACCCATGACTGTCATCAATTTTTTATTACGAATCCTTCTTTGACCATCGTCGACCATCACTGTTTAACCATTGTCAACTCTCATATTAACCATCATTACACCAGCAGCTGACCATCATCATCAATCATTCTTTAAATCAGTGAAGCACAATCATCATGTTCCATTATTGTACTCACCACTCACAGTCCTTTACCATCATACCACCATCCATTCACCATCATTGAACCATCAAGAATCATCGTGCAACCGTCCTCCAATCAGCAATTCACCAGCAATTCACAAGAAATTACAAGAAGCACCCCAAAAACCAATGGTTTTCCTCGTAAGATCAATATTTTTTTGGTGGGTCATTGGTTTATTACCCTATTTTGGCACATACTCAAATAACTATGGAAAAAGCCCATCCCGTGATCTCTGGATTTGAGGTCAAGTTGGCCAGCAAGCGCGTGCTTGCAGCCTCCCTTGGCTTTTCAGCTGGTATCATGCGTCCTGGCTCCAGGGGAGTGAACTATGGTTTAAGAAGCAACTGACAAGCTGGATGCTTAACTAGCTTGTAATTAGTACATGTTAACGAGCTAATCTTCCATCTAGCTAGATGGTTAGCTAGATGGTTTGTTAATGTTATTTTCCATGGTTAACTAGTACATGGTTAAATAGCTTGTAAAGAACAAAATGGTTGCTGGTTTACATTGGTTATTTGAGGGTCAATCAATCAAGCTGGTTGGTGATTGAGATGGGTAATAAGATGGTTGATTTGTTTAGTGATTAATGAGCTGGTTTATACTTTGTATATTGGTTAATGAGATCGAACGAATTGGTCTCGATTAGACATACTGACCTATACTGAATAGACTAGATTAGATGGGTTTGGATTGGGTTGGATGAATAGATAGACTGCATTGGATTTGCTTGGAAACAAAGGTGGTTGCAATTGGTTTGGATGAGATTGGATCCGGTTTTGATTTGGTTAGATTATGGTTGATTGGAGTAGCTAGGCAGACAGACAGGCAGACAGATAGGTAGGTACCGAGGTAGATAGGTGCATATGGATAGATTAGATAGCTTCGGCCGGTTAAAGGTTAGAGGAGATTCCACAAGAGTAGAGTCGATTGAATTGGATTGAATTGGATCAACGCACAAATAGAATATTCAGGTCTCATTTGAGCTTAGTGTGGATGGACTTAGAATTGGGTTAGACTAGAGAATTGGCTTCATGGATAAGTCGATGGAATGGGATATGAATACAAAAGCTACACTAGCTGGGCCCTAGCCATCGTAACCACAAGAGATAGTGCAGAGTAGGGGCAGGGACCAAATTCCGCAAATCATGCCAATGTGCTATGCCTTTGCAGATCGGTCCAGTTGCCTGCACAAGTTGACAGTAGAGTGACAGTAGAGTCCATCTCGAGTTATTGATTATCAACCATTACTTGTATTCATTATTAATTATTCTAACAATCACTTGGGTAAGCAGTACCTAAATCACTTTGAGTAGCCATTGCCTAGTGATCGACAAGAGGTGTTAAGATTACCTATGTTGCCAATTACTTGATTACCCAAATCACTTGAGTGACCATTAATCAACCACCCTTGATTATGATCACCCATGAAGGATCAATGGCACCGATGTCACCGACACTGGCTTCATCGAAGACCGATGATTAATGAATGGTTGTAATGGTTTATATGAAAGGTTTGTATCAATGGTTTATATGAAAGGTTAGTACGAATAGTTAGTATCAAAGGTTTATGCGAATGGTTTATATGAAAGGTTTATATGAAAGGTTTGTATGAATGGTTATTTGGTGGTAAATTGATGGCTATTCCCTGCTGAATCCATGGTTTTTTCGGCCTCCACATCGTTTTTTGCAGCTCTGAGGCTCTACGTTTCCTTCATCGAAATCTTTGTGAAGGACACAGCTGGACCGTGTAATTGCCCCGATGGTGGTCACAGTAGACCTCCGAACTTGCGCCATCAGGTGGTGCTATTTAGTCTATAGGGTTTAGGTAAATCATTTTAAGCAATTGAGGCAGTTTGACAACACTATTGGTTGACATTCTTCTTCATTTTGACCCCTGCTGGCCATTAGGAAGGGTGTTTTTTATCATGGACAATGATCCGGCATTAAGTCTGTGTTGTTGCCCGGCAGCGTAGGGAAGCATTTCCCTTCATGGCACCTTGCGGCTTCTGCACGGGGGGATGAGGGTGCACAACCACCGGTGTTCACAGCAGTCTCTGTGTATATCCCTGCAAGCACCCCGCTTGATGGTTGTACCGTCCAAGTCAGTGTCGAGGTTATCGCTCAGGGTCATCTAACACGCAAAAGTTGGGCCCTCACAAGTACACAGCGTCCCTCACCTCACGGTTTCCTCAAATGACTGGGGTCGATCGAATCCTCTGATGAACCATAATTGTGTTCATCTGTGAAGTGTCAAACACTTGCATCCCAAACATGGATATGAGTGCCGAATGGATTGGTGGTGCATGGCTACGGATGTTGCTGGGCATTGTTCCTCATTGCTGGGTACCCCCTACTATGGACCGGTATCAGCCATTGTTGGCCATTCTTTGCCGTTGTTCAAAAGTCATCCCTGTCAACCATGGTGCACTGCTCGCCACTCTATTCTCAACCATCAACCATTGTTCACCAATGTTGGGCATTGTTAACAAGGGGTACTGAATAGCTTTCAGTATAGTTGCTAAGATTGGATAGCCATGAATGGCAACTGTTAAATGTGATCGGGTATTCAGACTGACCCTACTAGCTCTATGACTGATTGTTTGTCGCAAATTTGTTGCTACTGGCCTTTTTATTTGTCACCTGCGTTGGTTATTGGGGTTAGCGCCCGCCACAGCTTGCTTGTTGGTCTTGCACGCTTCGCTGTAGATCCACAACTGGGGATTCAAACCATTCCCCCAATTTGGTTGTATACAAACTTATGAACAAAGCCATTCTTCTACATGGTTTCAATCCATAAGTTTCTATCAAACAAGTTTGTGGACTTTTGCAAAAATCAATTTAATTAGCACACTGATTGATAATATGCAGAGACGTATAGCCTAGATGTAGGACTTAGATCCATGGCTGTAACATAGTGTAGATTAGCTGCATGACTGCAGCCCCTTTTTGGCTAGTGTGAAGGGTCCAGTGAGTGGACTAGGCCACCTGGCCACGACTAAGAGCCCAATCGACCTGGAAGGAAAAGAGAGTGCTAGTGCCTGCACTCAGTTGGGTAAGAAAGACCCAAATTATTTTTGCATGGTAGCGGAGCATCCTGGCTCCAGCTCTGAGAGTGAAGTCTCGATCCAGATTGTGGACCCAGCTACTGGAAGTGCTGCTTCAGCACGCCAGTCAGCTGAGGATCGTTGGGTGAGGTTGACCCGAAAGTTGTTCGGGATCAGAAAGCTGCAAAGGATCTTTGGATTCTTGGGAAGGTACTTGCAAGAGTACCCAAGGTCTCTTTTGACCAGATTGACGACGCAGCTTCCTTACCAGTAAGGAGCAATGGGAACTCCATCGAATCCTGGATCTCCAACTGCCACTGGTAGTGGTGGCACGGGAGCTGAGATGATGTTAGGACAGATCCTTCAGAATCTTCAATTGGGCCAAGCAAACATAGCTCGAGAGCAAGCTGCATCGACAGCAGCGCTGACAGAAGCTTTGAGGAACCTCAAGTCAAAGCCTGGTGTAGTTGACATCAAGGGGATTGGAAAGCCTGATCAACTCAAAGGTAGCCACGATGAAGCAGCAAAGATGTGGAAAGGATGGTCATATAAGTTTGAGACATGGTTCAGTTCTCAATGGCCCACTGGTCAACAAGCCTTGGATTGGGCACGATCGAAGGGCGATGAGCAGGTATCAGCAGATGACCTACTCAATTCAACCATCCAGGACATCGACTCCATCGATGCACATCTTCACGTAGCTCTGGTTAGTTTGACAAATCAGATGCCGTACGACACCGTTTACAACAGCAGAAGAAAATGTGGTCTTGATGCTTGGAGACGGTTGTGTCAAGCTTATGAACCTACAAACAACAGGACAAATATCAGACTACTACGGAAGATATTATCCCCAGCAAGAGCAACAATGGGTACTTTGAGGTCTCAGTTGGATAGGCTTGAGAGTGACATCTCTGAGTATGTTGCTCGTGGACAGACCCGACCAAACGATGAGACAATGCGTGCTATCATGTTGCAACTTGTACCGGAAAATGTTGAAGAGCATTTGGAGTTGAACATTCAACGGTTTGACACTTATGACAAGATGAAATCAGAAGTTGTTGCATTCTTGGATCAGAAAACCAGCAAAGAAGACAACATGGGTGCTGCTCCGATGGATTTGGATGCCATGAAAGGCAAAGGTAAGCCTAAAGGTGGTAAAGGTAACAAGTCTGGTGTTACTTGCAACAATTGTGGAAAACTTGGTCACTATGCACGTGATTGCTGGAGTAAGCCGTCTTATCCCCAAAATCCCAAAGGCTCAAGCCAGGAAACTGGCAAGGGTAAGCAAAAGGGAAAACAGAATTCCAAGGGCAAGTCCAGCCACCAGAACTCCAAAAGTTCTGGAAAAGGTAAAGGCAAAGGAAAGATGGGCAACAAAGGCCAAGGAAAGCACCATGCTGCTGAAGGCGATGGTGACTGGGAAGCAGAGGCCGAGCCTGAGCAAGAAGAAGAGGACTGGCCAGATGTTGAAGATCCTGGTGAACAGGGTGCACTTTGCATGGCAGCTGGAAAGAAGAGCAAGAA
>VSDK01005992.1:40000-64117 GCA_009767595.1 Symbiodinium kawagutii
ACCCATCAAAGAAAAGAGAACCCAGAGAAGCACTTGAGTTACCAGAACCCGTTTCCATTGAAGTTGAACAACCAGAAGTTGAAGTCCAGAAGGTTGAGACTTCTGAAGGGAAAGCAGGATATCGTCGAATCTATCTTCGTCAAGATGACTTCGAAAGGTTTGGTTACTCAGCTGGGTGTCCAGCATGTGCTCGAATCCGTGCTGGAGAAGAACGCCAAGGAGTCAACCACTCTGAAGAGTGTCGACTTCGTGTTGTTGGCCGCCTTCAAGAAACTGAGTACGGAAGAAAGCGAATCAAAATCGCACAAGAGCGAGAAGAAGAAGCAAAGAAAGAAGCAGAGAAGAAGAAGAAACCCAAGTTCACACCAATGATCGCTGATGACACACCAGATCCCAATGCAAGCGGTTCGGGAGTCAAGCGACCCGCACCGGATGCACCTGATGATCCGCGACTGCCGGAACCTGAAGTTGAACAGCGAGGCACAAAGCGATCCGCCGAACAAGCGGAAGCTGCT
Organism: Symbiodinium kawagutii; assembly: GCA_009767595.1. Lineage (NCBI taxonomy): Eukaryota > Dinophyceae > Suessiales > Symbiodiniaceae > Symbiodinium > Symbiodinium kawagutii. The sequence goes on from VSDK01005992.1 coordinate 40,516, forward strand.
GATGGCGATGCCGAGATGGAAGTTACTAACTTGCTTTTGTCTCAAAGGCAAGGTTTCCTACAGCAAGCTGAAGGTGTTTCGCGACCAGTGTGCGAGATGGACCTCGGTTTGGATCCCGAGACCATTGGCCGCTACTGGGATGATGTCAGCGGAAAGGAGCTGAAGTCCGAGAAGGTCATTGCAGCGCGAATGGAAGAAATCAGTGTGATCAAAGAGATGGGAGTATGGGAAGTTATCCCTCGCCCCAAAGGCGAGAAGGTCATATCTACCCGATGGGTTGATGTGAACAAAGGAGATGAGGTAAAGGAGAAGTACAGGTCTCGCTTGGTAGCGAGAGAGCTGAAGAAGAAGGCCGAAAACGATTGGAGCACTTGGAGCGACTTTTTCGCCTCAATGCCCCCAATCGCAGCTCTTCGTATGCTCTTTACCATTGCAGTGACAAAGCGAATTCCTGACTCACAAGGTAAGTTGGTCACGCAACCTGATGATGTTTGCTTGATCTTCATCGATGTGAAGAAAGCGCACTTTTGGTCACCAGCCAGGAGGCGACTTCTCGTCGAGTTACCGCCAGAAGCAGGACATGGTCCCGACGTTGTCGGACTACTGAAGAAGTCACTCTATGGAACTCGAGATGCGCCATCAAACTGGGAACAGGCAATCAAATCTGTAATGTTGGCTATTGGATTTTCACAAGCTAGTAGCAACAGTTGCATTTATTATCATGCCGTTCGCCAAATTCGAGTTGAAGTTCATGGAGACGATTTTACAGGAGTCGGCTCTAGGAAAGAGCTCGAATGGTTTGCTGCCGAGTTGAAGAAACAGTGGACTATTGACATCCGTGGTATCTTAGGACCGCCGCATATGGCAAATGTCAAGCATTCCATTGTGATTCTCAATCGCTTGGTCACATGGACCAGCGAAGGCATTGAACTGGAAGCAGATCCGCGTCACGTTGAGTTGATTCTCCAAGAAGTTGGTTGCGAAGGTGCGAAGGTGACAACTCCACTTGTCAAAGAGCGCGTGGAAGAAGCGCGAGAGTCCGCACCACTGAACAACGAGGAAGCAGCCTTGTATCGCTCAGCGAGCATGAGACTAGCTTACTTATCCCAAGATCGTCCCGATCTCTTGGTTCTGGGAAAAGAGCTAGCCAAGGGCCTCAAAAGCCCAACACAAGCGCACTTTCAAATGTTGAAGCGCGGTGCTCGTTACCTGCGATCGCATCCTCGGTTAATACACTTGTTCCAAAACCAGTCTCAGTTCACACGACTGGAAGTTTGGGTCGATGCAGACCATGCTGGTTGCATTAGATCCCGTAAATCCACGACTGGGACAGTTTTGCAGTTGGGCCGATGTACCATCCGCAATACCTGCAAACAACAAGCGGTTATTGCACTCAGCAGTGGAGAGGCTGAGTATTATGGATTGGTTTCTGGCTCATGCCAAGCCCTAGGAGAACAAAGTCTGTTAGCAGACTGGGGTATACAAGTTGGTATTATTTGTTACATGGACGCAACAACTGGGTTGGCAATAGGAAGCCGTCACGGTCTAGGAAAAGTCAAGCACATTGATACGGTATTCCTATGGACACAGCAAGTCATCTTATCCGGAAAGATCAAACTTTCCAAGAAATCAACAACAGAGATGCTAGCTGATATGTTTACAAAACCTCTTGAAGCCCAACGCATCAAAACCCTACTCACCGCAATGAACTACCGCTTTGCGACAGGTCAGCACTCGCTTGCCCTGAAAGCGTGAAGCCTGAGCAGGGTCCGAGGGGTTTGAGCCGAGTACATCTAGTCTCACTAATTCGCGTACGCACTTCTGGCACTTTGCATTTTCACTTCTTGCCTCAGTGCATACACTCAGGAGGCGTGCAGAGACGTATAGCCTAGATGTAGGACTTAGATCCATGGCTGTAACATAGTGTAGATTAGCTGCATGACTGCAGCCCCTTTTTGGCTAGTGTGAAGGGTCCAGTGAGTGGACTAGGCCACCTGGCCACGACTAAGAGCCCAATCGACCTGGAAGGAAAAGAGAGTGCTAGTGCCTGCACTCAGTTGGGTAAGAAAGACCCAAATTATTTTTGCATAATACCATTCTAGATCATTATAGATCCATTAGTTTCAATCATTATCATTATCAATCATCATCATTAGTTTATGAATCTAACACCATTATAGATATTTATAGATTATGAATTCATTACTTTCAATCATTATCATTTAGAAACATGGATGCTTGCCCTTAATCCCATGGCCACGAACCAGCACCTGGAGGCCAAGACAGGCTTCGAAGATGCAAAGATCGATTCTTGCCTGAAAAACGGACGGCTTCAGCGAAAGAACACGTGCGGGGCAGATGGGGTGGTGTGGGGCGGCGGGTGATCTCTTTTAGAAACTGCTTACGCATCATGGCTGGGAAATTCCATATTTGAGATTATGAAAGCTAGCAGTGGATTGTGACCATTTTGGCTGGGCACTGACCGTGGGAACGTTCTCCAAGGATGCCGGAGACCAGCTGACCATGAGGTAGCAGTGGAAGGTGGTAGGGATCGTAGATCAGTATTCCTCTATGCCATGCCGTTCCGTTTTTTCTATTGTTGGCAAACGATGCTAGTGTATGGTGTGCCCGGGTTAAACATCTTGAACATGGTTAATGATGATCGACACTTGGGAGTTTACATCCACTTTCACCATAATTCATGCTGGATTAACCTTGCAACCATGCTTTGTTAGAAGATGCTATACCCCACAAATGTCTATTAATCAGCAATAATCGGTTAGTTACTTCGACAGTTGATACTGATTAACTTATACTCAACAATGTTCAATTATATAATTGGAAATGCAGTGATTAGCACCGGTCAATCACGATCAATTCAGGGACAATACTGCACAATTCATGGTACATAATAGCAACTGTGAATGAGATCATGCTTGACATCTACTCATTCACAATGAAGTCATGGCTGATCATGCTCAGTTATATACTGGTTGATAGAATGATTCCTGATGCTAAGTACAGTACATGCAGGTGATGGTCAGCAGTGAGTGATGCTCAATTGCCGGCTGATGAAATGAATAGTTATCAATGGTATGTTATCAACTCAGACAATGTTTTGAAAAGTACCTTAGTTTATATGTTAATTCAGATCAACATCGAATTCATAGATCATCATGGCCAATTCCTTGGCATTGTCAAAAGATGATCAATTGATGGTAAAGAGCTGGCTGACTACTGACTGATGACTGGTTCAGGCCAAAAAAATGGCTTGTCAATGCTTGATTAATGGTCAATGATACTGATCAAGTATACCCACATGGCTGATCAGGAATTGGCATATCCCTCCAATCTTCCAAAAATATTGTGTTCAATAGGAAACCATCATCTTTGGAGCACTCACCGGTGTAGTCCTGTCTAGGAATATTATGCATTAAGCACACAGGATTCTTCAATCATTCTCAAACACTGTCGCGTTTGGACATTGCTCCATCTTCAGAAAGAAAAGGATATCTACACGGGTTGTTCTCCTTGATCTTAACACACTCATCAATCGCTCTTGGCTATGCTTAGCCATGATCAATTACAATCAGTTGTCAATTACCAATGATGAACTAGTTATCGCCAGTAATCAGCAATGATTCACCAGTATCAGCAACCACTCAACTCAACGATTGTTTATATAGTCATTTGTCAATTACCACGATTGGTTAATCACAAGTAATCAACAACCAATGATAGTTTTAAATATTTCAGCATCCGTCACGAGTGATCAGCAACCATTGGCGGTCGGTTTACACCAGCTGGTTTATCCTGGAGAAACGTATGCCCCGCTTGTCACCAGCTTATTTGCCTATTCATTGATCATTACCATTTGGATGTTTCTCAAGCCATAGGGGACCCCCAAAATGGTGGTTTCTCAAAATAGCCCCCCCAAATCATCCAATAGTGACCATTCACAGTACTAAACAAACCATAACCTGGGGGTCCCCTGTTTTGAGAAACCACCAAATGCATGGTTGATCCATATAAAAAGATAAGAAAAATGAGTGATTCGGGGGTACCACTGTTTTGAGAAACCACCATATCATATCAAGGCAGACATATTGATAGTTTTCAACCATATCAAGGAAGACATATTGATCACCCATATTGTCAACCATGTCCTGCCTCTTGATCAGCCAATTCTCCGTGGTACCGAGGAGGAAAAGTATGCCTACATGCTGTCCACTGCTAGCTTGTTCGCCGGCATGATCTTCATGCGACTCCTCATCGCATTGACTCACCGCCTCGACCCCGAGCACGAAATGGAGCCGGGAAGCACAGCCGTGAGATAAGTGGGAGTTACGCCGGTGACCCATCCAGAATCCTTGAGAAACTGGTCCTTTGAAGCTGGTTGATAGGCCACAGGAACCAAAATAGTTGATACATGTTGATACTATGATATCAATTGAGATTACTATCCAATAGGCCAATTTATGTGGTTGATACATTGTTGATACTATTAGTTGATACTATTAGTTGATATAGTTGGATAAGGTATCCACAATAATCGCAGCCGATCATATCCGCTAGGCCACAACAATCGCAGCTTTGCCTGGCGCAATTTTTTGATGTTCAACTCGTGGCGAAAGAATTCCACCTGGCTGGGTGGCATCACAAGGGGTGGTATCCGCCATGGCCGTGCTGGCGAAGCAGATGAAGAAATGGTGGATTCTCCAGCGAGCTGTTAGATTATCAGAGGCTATCCACCAAGACTCAGCATCAGCCACTAGCTGATTGGTGAATTGAAAGAGTTTTATGAACTAGTACAAACAAATATGAAGCCATAGGAAATACACCATCAACTGGTTGGTGATTTGAATCATTTTTTGAATATCCCTAGCATTGAGACATCATTTGGTTAGTTGACAAGCATATTTTTGATAGGGGTTATAACCACCAACCAGTCAAGCATTCTTGACATGAAACCGACCTGCTAGGTGCGAGCAATCCAACAATTCCTGACAAACTTTCGCGTGAGAGCACGGACCAGGGAACTGTTTCCAATGAAGTAGCTCTTGTGATTTTAAGAGGTCATAGGTATACTTAAATGTCTATATCGGACGCACTCACTCATCATCACATAAAATCACATGATTCTATGGCACGCGCACATTGCTGCGGGGCCATCGGACCTGGCTGAGTGTCTACTGCCAGCCCAAGAGTAGTGACCTGGCCGAGTCACGCCGCAACAATTTCAGTACGGGTCACCTGGCCAATCTGGCCCTTATCCTGTGATTCGCTCATGTCTTACCGTATGTGTTGTATGATTTGCGCATGAGTATCTATGTGGGGGTTTCTTAAGCCATGGGGAAGCGTGAAAATGTTTCTTTAGCGACGAACATGATGAATATGAAGGACGATGTGGAGGGTGCCCTATTTGGAGAAACACCCATGTATATGTTCTATTTGTGCGCATGTACAGATGTACTTGCATAGGCCATTATTAACCATTGTCAAGACCACGTTCATTAACCATGATTGCCACTCATTAAAGACATGCATCACAGACATCGCGATGCCCTGTCAGAAGTTGGGTATCCGTATCCATATTTGGGTATCCGTTAGTAACCACCAAGCGACCATTCAATCTGCTGTCCATCAACCAACCATCAACTAACCGTCAATTAAGCATCAGATAGCTATCATTTGACCATCAACTAACCATCATTTGACCTTCAAATAACCATCATTTGACCATCCACCAACCGTCAAATAAGCATCAATTAACCATCAATAATTCAAATAACCATCATTTGATGACTCAACGACTAGCCATGCAGAAATCAATGAGACGATCCCAGGCTGGATCAGATGGACAGCGTCACCGCAGACTCGGCGCCGGTCGCGGCGCAAGAGGTGCAGGTTCCGTGACTTCCGAAGGGCGATGGTGGCACCGGGGGATGAGATTGAGAGTCCAAGCAGTAGATCTGATGAGTTGTCCTTGGATTTTAGATGATTTTAGTTCGATGATTCTAGATGATGTTCATAGAGATTGACATATATCTCTGATATGAGTTTAACGATGTTTGATTGTAGAGATATGAATGATGTTTATAGAGATTCTTTTAGTTGTTCTTGTTTGATATGGATAGTGGTACAGCTGGAACTGATTGATCTCTTTGATGGGTTGATAAACTTACGAACTACGTACTATTAGCCATATTGACCAAGAGCTATAGACTTAGCATGGCTATGGCTGTGAACAAGCTAGATGCTAGCTTGGCTAAGCAAGGCTCATGAACCAACGGGTAGAGATAGCTTGTTAGATGCCATTGGCATCGCTCATGAAATAAAGCCATTCGTATTAGCCATTGGGCCATCGGTATATGCTAATCATATGATAGCTAGGTACTAATGGCTAATACCAATACTACCAGTAGCCAAAAAGTTAGATGAAGAACCCACGAACTTAGTAAGTAATAGTTAGGTACTATTGGCTAATATGAACAAATAGTATTCTTCAGAACGAATAGTTACTATAATACTCATACTGCTCAAAATTGTGAATACTAGTCAGAATGCGGGATACCAACATAATTTTGTCGATTTGCCTGCACCTTGAGGTGGAAGTAAAGGAGCAGGTGGTAGAGAAGACTCTTGGCTTGGAACACGTTGAGTGGTGGAATGATAGGATATGATTCATTGGCACATGATATTGCTATGGGTCAGAGCTTCGCGGTTAGTGATGGGGGATAATCACCAACAATCATAGGGACACCAATGGTTAATGATGGGGAATCAGGCGTACAGGGTTTTGACCCACAGCCATATTGCTGTTACTCTGAAGAAAGGCAGCATCATGTTTACCACTTTATGGGTCTTGTTGATTATGAGTACATTGTCAAGACTAGCTGTGTTCCCCAATACGGTGTTACAGTGGCTCTGATTGCTTTTGATCGAACCCTTCATAAAGAAATTGTCCAATCTTGCGAAACTATAGGAGCTCCAATTGCATGGAGGGGTGATATGTGACAAGATTGGATAGTAGTATGTGTAAACAAATTGGTAGTGACAATACAGGACAATCACATTTGTGATAACCATGATATTTTTTTCTACCAATTCAATGATTGTAGTGATAGGATTGTTATTACACGTAATACCACATATCAATGTTGGTCAATATGATGTGCGCATTAGCAAACAAAATGAGATTGAGTCCAAGATAGGACATTTCTAGGCAGACAGTACCAGCGGACCAGCACTCACTGCTATTTCCGCCGATTGGAAGGATTGCTCCCCGACAGCTTTCAAAAAGTCTGGGCATTTGGTTGTGTCCGCAAATGGTCAGTACCTAGTGACCATCCAATAGTAGCGATTATTCATGGGCAAACCACAATTTTCTGCATGGTCCACCATGGCTCTGGACAAACTCATAGCTTAAAAGAGGATGGTACTGGCCCTCACGAAACATCAACCGATCTGCCATGCGGATCAGCCATCAGCGAATTTGGGCATTTTGGGGGATGGCTCAAAATATGAGCCATCCAATTCTCCTTTTGGGATGGGAGCAAAGGTTTACTTTGGCGGAGCTGGAAGACAACATGAGCTTGGCAGGTCTCGAATCTGTTTAGGGAGCTTTGCAGCCAAAGATCATGAGTTTTCTGTTGCGAAAGCCACGATTTAGGGATGCATCATGCGTGGACTCAGCGACCGTTTCTGGTCATCAATTTGCAGAGCAAACTTCAAACTTGTCAATAGCTGATAAGCCCAATAAACCAATAGAAAAGCCAACTAATAGCTGCAAGCTGGAAACCAATCCAAGTATTGAATAGAATAGACTGTTTGCAGCAACTGGCGTGCACAAACATGTGGTTTATTGTAGGAATCTCAGACCCTGGGTGTAATGGTCTCGTCATCTGCAAGACAAGCTGGATGGGTTTAGAGACCTATTTGGTGCCAGTTGGATTGCTCTAACATACTCAATTTCATATCAAAGTTTGATTGTGAAGACATATTTTCAATTATTTTGATATGAATTTAAGCCTGGAAATCCAGCCGTAACTCACCTGAGTAGTTCACCAATACTGCGAACGTTTTCATAAAACTGGTGTGGTTTCCAAAAAACAGGATCTCCAATGTGCCAGATTTGACAGCGAATGTTTTACCTGCTTTGATGCTCGGGCTTAGCTAAGGACACCCTAACCCATATCTTAAATCGTTTCACTAATCGCAGCCGGTCACGTATCAGAGCCGACCAGCAACCGAACTCGGAGAAACCAGGCTGTAAGTCAGAAATGCTTGGGGTAGTGATGGTCTGTCATGGTTTATAGCCTATCGTGGTTAACAGGTGAAATTATGGTGAATATTTGAGAGGACCAGATTCCGTCCCAGAAAACAAAGCCAAGCTGGTAGGAGTTTTGGCCTTGAGGGGCTTTGGCCTTGGCCTTCATGATGTAAGGTGAATCCACATCCGTGATGCTAAAGAATCAACTGACGTATTGGGATAGGTTTCTTCACATTGGGTTTCATTCATCTGAGGCGGTGTAGGATTTCTAATCTCAACATGGGGTCCTGGCAATGGATTCCTGTGTCTCAGTCGTTCCTGAGGAACACCAAAATCAAGGAGAAAAGACTATGGAGAATGGGCTTGAATACTGCCTTGGCCATCACCATCCACAATTTCCCTGAAGGTTTGGCTGGCATGGTAGCAGGCGCAGCATGGGCACAGCATGGGCTCAGCCTGGGCACAGCATGGGCACAGCATGGGCACAGCATGGGCACAGCATGGGCACAGCATGGGCACAGCATGGGCACAGCACTGCTGTGGGATTGCCCACAGTGTGTTTTTTTTCACAAAAAGGGCAAAGGAAACAAGGACCTACAACAGTAATCAGTAATAGGATAAGTGATCCCGGTTACCCAAGTGTTACACAACCAGTTCAATGGTTCTCACTGGCTTTGTTGAGCCTCATCGGGCTAGGTTTGCATATAGGATGGGTTCAATCATGGTCAAACCAGTGGCTGGTGAACACGCACCAAGCGGACGGAGGAACTGACCTATGCGGTATCGTTGGTCGGTCCAGCGCTGGAAAGGTAGCCGCGAATCGGGATTCGATGGCCATTGCGTTGGTCCGGCCATCATGCATTCCTGACCACTATATACTGTAAAGAGACTAAGGCTAGTGATCAGTAATACAAAGCAACCGCAAGCATGAAAACAAATGAATAAGCATCAACGACTAATCCTCATTGATGATGAATAGCCAAGCATTCATAGCAAACCCTAAACGTCAAACAATAAACGGTTGGTGACTATTGGTGGTCATTCAACACCTATAGACAATAGTAGTGACAAATGATCACTAATATGGTACAGCCATCCCGAAGTAGACAGAACATTTTATTCATGCTGAATATTTTGATGATTTGGGGGTTTCTCAAAATGGGGAACCCTAAAAAATGGCTGATTTATTACTATAAATGACTATAAATGGATGATTTAGGGGTACCCCTATTTTGAGAAACACCCATTTGCATACTGAGGACGATTAGAAGAGTGATCACAAAGCTGAAAGCAACAACTGCCACCTGCTGCAGGTCTCAATGATCCATCTGTGGGAGGCTTGGATGCAGCCGGAGCTGCTTGGTGAGGCTGGTTGGCTGGTTGGTACTGTGGTTCTTCGGGTTTCTATCCTGCCTTGGCTGACTGGAGTTTCACTATCTGAAGCATGCGCGGAAGGTTCTTGGCAGAAAACACAAACTAGTACAAACAAGCTCGAGTGTCCAAGCTTCCTTGGTATTTGTTTTCATGGTTAGCCAATCACACCGAATAACTTACCGTCCAAGAAGTTTGTGTATGTTTTCTCAACACGAACACCAATGGGATTTGCTAGCTGGTAGGGATCTCACTATGGGTTCTGCACCGGTCGCGGCAACTCCCCAAGTGTTGCCACTTCATTTAACATTTTTCGAAGGTGCGAGTTCCGGCAAGTTTCTCAGCGTGTTGGCCCAGTGCTCAAGCCAGCGGTAGCGTATACGCAGTCCGCGTTACCAGGCAGGTCTGAACAACGGATGAATCTCAGGCTTTCCAAGGTCCGCCTCCATCTGAGGATTCACCTTGACCATGGCCATTGCGATTCACAACATCCCGGAAGGTCTGTGCATTGCACTGCCGGTCTACTACTCCACAGGCAGCCGTCGCTGGGCGAAAAGAGCGAGCGAGCTGTGTGAAGCACCCAGTGATGTCCACGATGCAAAAAAGAACCCACAGATGCGTCGCCTGGTTGGCGGTAAACCCTTGCGATTGGCGATGGAAAATGGCTTTTTTCATAGTTGACACTGGTTTGGCTTGTCTGCAACAAAGTGACCAATCATGATAATCATGGCTACGGCCATTCAGCATGGGCAGCAGTACAGCGTGTAAGCAATCATGGTTCATCATCGCTGCTGTAGGAAAGCCGATCGCTGCTTCAACTAGGGTCAGGTGCCGGCCCTCACTTTTACACACAATGGGGCTACTGTAAGCTGCAGGTCACAAGCCCCGAGTTTTATCAGTCAACTGCTGGCTACCTGAGAGTGACGTTCACCAAAGCAATCAACTTGGGATGGCAACGTGGTTACAAGAGCAGTTGTCCAGTGGCACGCCCCTGTTTGATGGTTGCGTTCTACTGCTTGATTGACGCAGTTGGAGATTGTAAAACGGCTTCACTGGGAACTATGAACCAAGCAGGGGTTGGTTCGCCCATGGTGGTTGGTATTTCAGTTAAACTGCTCTTTAGATAGAGAGCCTCAGCAGCTGGGCGCTGCATGAATGATACCCCAGACCACCCCAGTGTTTTTTTCGTAGGTCAACCATGCCTTACGTGAGTAAACCATGGGCGTACGTGGTCAACCCTAAATTGCCCATGCTCTTTTTGGATTGGCATCAATCCCTATCATCGACCGTTGTTAAGGGCCGTGACCAGCATTGACAGTCATTCCGTATTAGCTATTGCAGTTCATGATCTTGAATTTTCATTCTCATCATCATTCGCCAATGTTTTCAATTCAACTGGTCTCAATCGCAATGGGCCGTTTCAAGATTTGCCGCACTGTTGTGAACTTATTTACACCACTTACATCCATATGAACAATGACCAGGAATCATTGACCATCAACAAGCAAGCTTCGTCAGAATGATCGTCATCTACCATGATCACCCATCTTTCATCACTCTTCAACTTGAAATTCATCCATCTTTCACCATCCTTTTCCATGATTGGAGCTTTGCCTAGGTCTGAAAGGCTTCTTGTTGGCCGCGCTAGCGGGTTTGGCAGAGCCGGTAGGGGCCCTCATTGCCTGGGCCATCGTGGCAGCTAGCCATGAGGACATGTTACTTGGAGAAGCTCTCGCAGTGGCCGGGTGTGTTTGGTGGTTGGTTGTTTATTGGTTTGTTTCTTTGGTTGGTTTATTGGTTGTGGATTTGGTTGATTTGTTGTTGTTTGTCGCGTAGTCGCCTAGTTGATTGATGTTTTTGTTGTAGCTGTGACTTGTCCTCGGTGCTGGCCTGGTTGTTCGCATGAGTGATCCTTACAGTGCTTGACGTACCGTCATCTTCAAGTCACTGTGGGATCGTTGATCTGGTGGGGAGGGTCAAGCACCACACTGCTTCTTTTCAATCTTCAAGTGAAACACATGCTTGTGTTTTTTTTTTTTGTGTGTGTGTGTGTTTGTGTGCGCTGCTAGTTTAACGACTCACATATTTACAATCTTTTTAGAATCCTTCGATTTGAGTAGTTCTGCCCTGACTCCGGAATGGCTACTTTCTTTCTTTCTTTCTTTCTTTCTTTCTTTCTTTCTTTCTTTCTTTCTTTCCATTTCTTAATTAGGAGTTCTGCGACCCAAGAGAAAACCTGCCTAGATACCAGTCGAACCAATCCACGGACTTGGACACACTTGGAAACTAGTGGTCGGAGTTGAGTCAACACAGCCTGTTGGTTTTTGTTGCCGGATTTTGTTGGGGATCATGCGATTATGGAGAATACGAAGGGTTTCGCGGCCAAGGATTTTAGAGAACTTTTGTTGTTGAGAAAGAATACATGATTTTAGTCAGCCATTATTGATGTAGTTCCGTGCTAATCAACTCTACACACCATGCAGATTAAGCATCGAACCCGCAGAATCTAGAGATGTGTATCCAGCATCATCCGAATGGGAGCTCTTTTTAAACCTGGTTGCGCCATCAGCTTCCAGGCTTCCAAATCAGTCGTTGTGGTTGGTGATTGAGTGACTATGCGCAGCCTCCGTGATGAAGCGTCATAGTGGGCTCTTTGTAGTGTGTTTATACTTCTAAACGGGGTTCATACCCAGCCGACAGTCAAAAAATTGGTGGTTTGCTACTGAACGCGATCAACTTGATCAGGAGATACTATCATTTGAGGATTGACCCATGTTGCTACTTCCACATACACATTTCAAAAGCACACACATTTGGTGCTGATGCGAGGAGAGAGTTCAGAATCCGTCCTAGTTCTCGTGCATTCAGTCTACCCTTCCTGTAAGTATGTGCAGCCATCCTGGAATAGATAGAATATGAAATTTGATCACTCCCCCCCCCAAAAAAAAAAAAAAAAAATATATATATAATGAAACCAATATTGTATGCGGCTGGGATATTCAGCATCCCAGGATGGCTTATGTGCATTTGTTTTGTCAAAAGAGACTTTGAAAAAAGGGCATGGCACATCATGGCACCTAATTCTGATTGAAGCTTGGTGCCAAATTCTTTGCCCAGGCATGGCATAATCTATGGCATCCTGTTTGGCATGGTGTCAGGTCGGGATAGCGCGGCAACTGCAGTGGATCGGACGGTCATGTGTAGGTGCCCCTGAGCCAGTTCATAGGCGTGTTATGTAATCAAATGGCTATGGGTCAATATTAACCAACCAGTCATGGGGATAGTGACCAACCAATAATAAGGAAACCAATGTTTAATGATAGGGGAACCAAGGGTACAGGGTTTTGACCCACTTCCAATCGTTGTTATTGTCCATAAATGGTCCCAAGATCAAGGTTGGTCTACCCCCCAAATGTGGTCGTTTCCTGGCAAGCATCTTCTTTTTGGGACGTTTGTGGGTTACAGGATCAGCGTACCCTATCAACCCCGCCAGGGTGAAATGGTCCGATTGATTTCGAATAGACGCCCTTTGAGGCATAAACCAATGGCCAAATCAAAGAATTTCGACCTTTTCGTCCATTTCTTCACCCACTGTACATTTCTGGTCAGAACTATCATGACCAGTCGTTCGTTCGAATGTCTTGGTGTAGCACTCGCGATGGTTTCAGATTCAGATGCCAAGTTTCAAGTCTCGAGTTGAGTCACAGTTACCAGTGAGCCCCAAGCAGTTCGTTGGGTTCCAACCCCTGTGACTGTTTAGCCCAGCGAAGTTAGTCATAAACTACCAATGACAACGAGCCTTTCGGGGGGGTCGCAGGTGAACTCATGGAAGGCGCTAATTTGTTTGGTTTCAGAAAGACGCACTGCAAAAATTGTGAGTTTTTGTCGTGAACCTTCAAGTGCAGTCAAGTCCAAGCGATACAAACGACTCATAGAGGAGTGACATGGAGCAGGTAACAGCAAGTAAGTTATTTCGGGACTTTGAATTTGTGCGATTTCAAGACTTATTCTCATGTCCACCTCTGGTGAATGTTTCGAACCCGCTCATATGGATTCAGACTTGAGGCGAATTGACACTTACCCGGTGTTTGCCACAGTTGATTCTTATTGATTCAGCATTGGCCTTTTCATGTTTAACAACCACTTGTGATTAACAATTTTCGGGTCATATTTAGCGCGTACTTGACAGCTTCAAACTCATAGTTGCATGACATGAATTTTCATTGGTAGCTGATACATGCAGTTGTTCGACGTTTGCTGATATGTCATGCTGAATTGATGCTGGATCACCAAGGGCTTTTTCATGGATCGCAATTGACTATAAAAGCTGAGGTTAGAGATATAGCCTTTGGTTAATTGATGGCAAATAGTCAGTGAATTCCTGGTAAGTAATCAAGGATGATTTGACGCCTTGCGCTTTGTTGCCAACCGATGGTGACCAAACTCTGGTTCATTGAACATCAGCATTTATGGGTTCATTGCACTGTCAGTAGCTAACTTACGGCTTTGGCATTTGACTATTTGATGCTTGCTCAGGCATGGCTAGTTGATGTTTCATGTGATAGGTAATACAGAAATGATGGTGGACATCCATGTAGATGTGTTTCTTTGTTTTTTGTTTTGGGGGTCCGAGTGTCAAGTTGGTGATAGATGTAGATAGTGAACGGTTGACCATCCATGGGGGCTACTCATGGTTGGTTTGTCGGTCGTAGTACTTTCAGTGATTGATTGACAATGGACATTACTGGTTGTTCATCCATGATTACTGTGGTATCGCTGGTTGATGATGAATAGTGAATGGTTGACCATCCGTGGCGATTGCTCACGGTTGATCAGCCATCGGTACATTCGTTTGTCAATGTGTGAAATTGAATCTTTAGAATTGCTCAACCATTGATATGATCAATGATAGTTCAATAGTAGTTTTTATGTGACGCAAATACATTCAATCTTCTCCTCTTTTGTTGGAGATCGTTTTTCATTTGCCAGAAAATATGGCTAACATTGATGTTTGTTTTGGCCCAGAGGGGGTTGCACGTTCTCACCCGTAAGTGGCCATCCCCCAAAACTCTCAAACTTCGTTTGGTGAATATCATGGCTGTTCCCAGCAAACCCTTACATGTTTGGGAATAGTATGGATGAACTATTCCCTTACAAATTCGCAACAAAGCCGTAGGTATTGATCATTTTTAGTGCAAAATCAAAGGTTGCTGAGATACCAGCGCCCCAGATATGTTCCAGGGGCTGCTCCAGGAATCATGATCCTCATTGTCCTCATGGAACTGCTTCCCACAGCCCACCGCTATGATCCCCAAGATTCGGTAGTGACCAGCAGCATCCCGGCGCAGTCGAGGAAGGGTCCCTTTCCCAGTGATTGCAGCGGTGAACAGTTCTTAGTCATCAATGACCATCCTAAACCAACAGTGGTCGTCGTCATCATCATCATCATCATCATCATCATCATCATCATCATCATCATCATCATCCACTATTGTTGATTATGTCCTCATTGTTGGTGGTGAAGGGTAGCTAAACGAACCATCGTTGGCCATCGAGAAACATGAACCGGCACAAGCCATTGAACAGCACACCATCAGCACTTGCCGCAGCAACGACCTTGTCACTATCATCGTTGCCGAGGTCAAAGTCGCCAAAGTGGGCAATAGTTGGCCGATTTCTGGTCCACACGTGTGATTTGATAAAGGTTAGGCAATGGCATTTGAAATAAGGCTTACAGTACTATTGATTTTTTAGTCATACAAAATGGTCAATCTAGAAGATAGCAACCAACAATAGTTTTTGAGCATCTTGCCAATCATGGTTCTGCCCAGGATGGTTCCACGTTAGCGCCAGTACCGTAGATTTTCCCATGAACCAATCTGGTGACCTTTATGCGATGGGGATGGGTTGTGGAAAGGAACAGGTACGTTTCCACTTGGATGATCCATGACCATGGGGTATGAACTTGGTCTGTTGCTCCGCTAATCGCTTTGTGTTGAACAGGGGGAAACCGGGCGGTCCAACTCGTTTTACACCTAGTTACTGGTACCAGCCGTGGGATGATCATCCAAGCATGAATCCCCGCTGATTAGTGGTACAGACCGCTAGTCGTGGCGCTCGTGAGCAATTGTTCATCATTACTGACGAGGCTTAAATGTCATAGGGGTATTGTCCATTCTCAACCGTGGGACCGTGGATTTGTTGCCATTATTAGTCACAGTCTTATGTTTTTCCCAGATGCTAGTTAATGCAGATTTTCTACCTGGTATGACTTGCAGAGTGATCGCCCCTACGAATTATTCCTTGTCAGTAACTCGCCACAATTGCCTTAATACATCGTTACCTGGATCATCAACAATCATTCAACCATCATGAAGCAGTAATCATCATTCAACACACAGCATGTTATTCAAACTCACCACAAAGAGATTAAAATAAGAAATGATCAAAAAATCATCCTCGACCATCAATAGCCATTGATTCACCATTCTTGAACCACCGGCAAACCATTTATTGCATAACGATGCGCATCATTCAAGCCCTGCGACCGACACCACCGCTGAGCACGCTGAGGTGTGGCCTGTGGCATGCTGGTCATGGCCTTGTCTTTGGTGCTCTTCATGGCGTGATCGCGTGACCGCGAGCTCGGCCGTTTGGAGCGACACAAAGATATGGCGAGTTGGGTCAATATAGGAAGCTCCAAGGAGTGACCAAGTTTCATGGGGGATATTCCCCAAACAAGTTTCATGGTTAATGGTTATATAATGATAGGGGATAACAACCAACAATAATAGAGGATATACCAGCTACATATGGCAAACTGGGTCGAGCACTTAACCAACCAATTTCATGGGGGATCAGTTCAGCAACAGGTTTATAGGGAAAACAATGGTAAATGATGGGGGAACCAGGGGTACGGGGTGAACTCACCCACAGCCAGATGACGAGCGACACGAAGTGCTGTGAACGGTGAATAGCAAATAGTAAGTGGTTGAAATTGCTACTCTTAATATGTTTTGACAACGCCTAATGCTATCTTTGCATGGTCAAACATGTGATTTAACCAGTGTTCATGGCCAAGAGGGAGATGTAGATGTTCACATCGCCACCTTGGCGCCACATGAATTCATGCATGGCTGTTCTGGCTCAGCCGCGTTGATCGTGGTTGATCATTTGTTAAGAAGTCTGGTGAATCAATGGTTGATTCGTGGCACACCACTGATAATGGTTAAGGATAGGGGACAATAATCAACAAGAATGGTTCAACAACTACTGTTTGGTGGTTTCTCAATGGATTGGGAACTTGATGGATGGTTTTTTACTGTAAGTGATGGAGCAAATATTTGGGGCACCCCTATATTAGGAAAACACTAGATGGTGAATCCATGTTCTTGTGTTCGCGTGATGATTGTTGTGTGAAGATGTTTGAGAGTGATGAACCACACCGTTTTACAGAATCGCCAACTACCAGGAACAAGCAATTTGGGTAGTCATTGTTTGAAGCCAAAAAACACGGCGGCGTACCGCAATGTACCACAACCGAACAAGACTGGAAAGGAACAAGATCAACACCCTGAAACAAACAGCCGTTCATCGAGCTTTAGTTTTAGGTGCCATGGGGTTCTGAGAATGGGAGCCTGAGCCAAGCATCACTTAAGGATTGGTTTTGATCCCCTATTGTTGCAATGATCATATGATCATCTCGTTTATTGGATCTGATACTATTTTGAAAGCGGACTCATTGTGCCCGATAATCCTCTGCAGGCCTTCTTCTTCCGTTCAAAGTGTTGCTGCAACAGGGTGCGAGGCGATACTCATGACTTTCGAAGTCTCCAAGGCGAGTTGGCAGATTGAGGTATACCTGAAACCATTTTCAAATCCTATCAAATCTGTTTTTGTTGCAAAAGGAAATACCTTCATTCTCTTCAGTACTCAATCTATGGCAACTGCCTGTCAAGGTGTGGGGGATATTTCCTCCATACCTACCTCCGAGTTGTAAATTGACGACCAATTTATTTGGTTGTCGATAGATCGATTTGTAATGATGGTGTCGAGGTAGGGCCATCCAAACTCAGCACTCAGACCATCAACTGGGGTCGATGAACTTGCGACACAGTGGGTTGCTGGGAGTAGAACTGAAAGTATCAGCTGCAATACTGCTATGAATGAATAAAGAAATAAATAAACAAATAAATAAATAAATAGATAAAATGAATAGATAAATACATAAAAATGAATACATAAATAAATAGATAAATAAATAAATAAATAAATAAATAGATAAATAAATAAATAAATAAATATATATATATAAATAGATGTGTGTATAGATATTCATGTATGCTATATATTCATATTCGGTCCTAATCCTTGGTTGTTGTCGCCTTACCATTGACCAGTTTGTTCACCACCCGTACTCTCAAACCAACCGATAGTGACCGATACAAATCAATCACAATCTGGCAAAAAAGTAGTAATCCGCCACACTATTCCTACCATGATAGTCGGGTATCGTGCAGACCAACATATTCATCATATCAACCATCGACTGCCCGTGTGGAATCAGCGATGATGAGCCATTCGTACCAGCCTCACCTCTATCTCTGATGCCTCAAATGCGTGTCTTCTCACATGTGACCTCGCGAGGTGCGAACTGCGCAAGAAACATCGCAATGCAAGCTATTTCGATGACGGATGCTGGTGGTTAATATGGGTAACAAGCTGATTGATAAGATTGTTGATGGCTCATGGTGGTTTGATGGTTGATGATGGCAAATGGTCATTTACAATGCCTCATCATGTGGTAGTTATGGTCAATATTTGCCCACCCCAAACCAATGACCATAGTGAGTATTGACTATCAACTGTTCTTGATATACTGGCATCATAGTTCACAATTATTGATGACGGATGATCCTGATTAATCATGTTTTACGATTATTCTTAGGCTGTTAGGATTTGACAACAGCCAGTAACTTGCTGATACCTTGGGATGGGAAAACAAAACATGCTGCACAACAGATTTTGTGGATGTTCTTGGATGGTCGACGTGGACTAAACATCATCGAATCATCGATAAATAACTTTCATCGCTGACGATAGTCCAAAGAGGGAGTTCTTGCCACAGAAGCCCTGACGAGTTCTTTGGATGGGCCACCTGGGGACCACAGTCATGCGGTGGAGTCCACCTGAAGCATTCCGACCCCCAAAGTGGAGCAGGATTGGCTCCCACTGGGCTCCCACTGGTCACTGCTTCCACTTCGGTGGAAGTCTCTTTGGAAACGAAGAATTCGCATCTCCTGAGGCCTTTTTTCGCGCCAGAGCGTCCACCCGCAAGTTCAAGTTATATAGATGTTGAATCGTGAGGTGACTAGCAAACCCAAGGTGGACATATTTTTAGCCAAGGTTCATTTTTAACCATAACTACAAAACTGTAATGATGAACCAAATGTTTGTTGAACTAACTGGGGCCGTTGGCTTCCCATTGATAGATGAGATGAATCACTGAATATGGTGAATGAACAGAGAGGAGGCTTCCCGTTTTTATTTGATGTGAACAGAAGGGCTACAGGCTGTTGACCCAGAGGCACGGTGAGTACTTATTCATTGATTCATTTGTTTGTATTATCAATTTGAATTTGCATACATATGAGTATATTTGCATATGGCACATGACCATATATTTATAGATTTGTTTTTTGAATGTATAAACTTTAACCGTTAGCATGTGTATATATATATATATTTAATTGGCATATATATATCATATATATATATATATATCTATGTATATATATATATATCTATATATATATATCTATACTTTTATATATGTATATATATATAAATAAATATACAATATACATATATGTATTTATGGGGGCCTGCAACCCCTCAGCATGTTGCCCCTTCTGTTTTGTCTTCCAGGCTAAGCTCAGTGACTGTTGAACGAATCAAGTGCCTTTGAAGTGCGTAGGGCCCATGGCCAGCCATGTGGCGAGCTGGGTCAAGCACTTAAGCAACCAATTTCATGGGGGTTAAGAACCAACAATAATAAGGCACAATAATGATTAAATGATGGGGAACCAGGGGGACTAAGGGTTTTGACCCACTGCCATATGGGTTTGTCCCAGAATGGTACCTACAAACCATCCCATGCTAACCACGGTTAATAGGGAAACCACCTGTTTTGGGGAGTACCGCCATGGATGGACTAACCCATGATACGGTTGATCATGGGAAATATACTCAGATACATATATATATATATTTATCTTCTGTATCTATCATCTTTCGTTCATATATGTACACAGACACATATATATATATATATACACATGTATCCGTACGCATTCTACAGTCATGGTTTCGCCACATCAAAAATAATCACATGCAGACATATATGTTTTCGTACACATCCGCTCGTTTATCAAAACATATCACATTTCTGCCGTTTATACTCTTTATCAACTCAAAGAGTGATACATATCGACCCAAGAGTTTCTTGTGTTTCGGAACTGCGCATGTGGCTCAACCTGCGAGAAAAGATACTTGGACCAGGAGAGTCAACGGCACAAAGGTACTGTTGTTGTTGCACCTGGGTACAGCTGTCCCAAGAGTGAAACCAGGCCGGAATTGGCGGCAACTGGAACACCAGGGGACCAATTTTGATCTGGTGTGAAGATTGCGGAAGCACCCACACCAATGCGATTGTTCATTGAAATGACATAGATGCAGATGTAGCAGGTCCCTCTCCATCTCTTTGTCTATCCCGTTTCCCTCTTCTCTCTCTCCCTCTCCTTGCGCATTGAATATGTCAACGTATGATTGAGCTTCATATGGGTGCATATACTCACATATTTGCAGAGTGGCAATTCATTCAATCATCAGTTCACTCATGGATTCATTCATCATTAATCATTCACAATTTCGTAAATTAGCTTCTGCTTGATGATGATTAATGCTTGTAAATATTATGAATTGAAACGATTACTGCAATTGTGGTTCGTCATGGCAAACAACGGTTGGATTGAAGTGGCCACTTGGGGCGAGTTGCGTCGGGGAACCCTAAACCATCCCAAGCACTTGGTACTGGAAGTTTCGGGAACGCATATGTTTTCCGGATTTTATTGATTTTCGACGTAAATCTCGCACAACACACAGTCATTCTACGACTTTGAAGACTCCCCCTCAATCTTTGAACATCTTTTGACAAACCGTGGTGGCAACTTTCGGTTTCAACTTCCATTGAAGGAGTAGGTGCCGATGGTATTTAGCTGTTGAAGGCTGACTTTTTGTTTTCGCGGGAGAATCTGCACCCGACTACTGGTTTGGAAAGCATCAATTTTTCACCATTGGAAGGAGTGTTGCAAACCATCCGTTTTGAATTGTTTGCTGTTTGGCAGACGTCAGCTTACATCTCGGTTGAGGTGTGAGGATAAACGATTATCACACGATTCAGAAACTCAGGCTTTATTTAGCCACAGTTGCTTGAGCAGATACAAGATCAAATCTTTGAGCCTTTCTTGTGCTTGGAACAATCTCCATTGCAAATGAAATAGTATTTTTCTGTGCCATTGTTGCGGCATGAACCATTTACAGCTGGATGCTTGCCGCGAACATGGTATCCAAATTATGGATTTACACTTCTTCGGCGATGTTCTGCCATGGAAATGACGAAGTAGGCCTTTCCCAAACGTGATGCCACGAGAGCTACCGCAATATGTCTTGGTGCAACTGACTATTAGAATGGCAGCAAGTATCTAGATATCGGTTCTGTTCGTGCAACAAATAGTCCATGCTAGATAAAGGTCAGTTATAATGTGATTGATGATGAATAGCTGAATAATTGTGATGATACTAAACTCTTTGATGAATACCATTGATAATAGAGCTCTTGAGAAGTGATAGACTGGTGAACTACTGATGATAAGAGATGTTGCGTGTTTATTTTTTCGCACATGTGGAGTGTTGTCAATCTACCAGCTCGTCGAAGTTCTTTTTAAGGGCGCGTCTTTGTAACTCGTCACGCCTGCCGTTTACTGCGGCCACCCAGTGCCGTGAAGGTTTCAGCCAGCTTTAATTTCCGGCGGAAAAAGTGGGACAGAACACGAACCAAGTGTCTGTAGCCAACCATTATCAACCACTATTTGCCCCAATTGATCATTAAGCATTTTGTAACCAATCATTGTCAACAATGCATGTTTGGGGAAATTCGTCAGACCTGCTCCTCCATGCCGAGTGAACGATCGTCTAATTGTTGGGAGAAAAAATGGTGACCGTTGTACCGTCATCTTAGGTGGTTACAGTGCAGCATACAGTAGCTATGATTATCATTCACTGCTCTATCAAGTCACTGCCAAACTTGTCATCCGTATCAACTTGTCATCAACCCCTTTTTTGCATCCAATGAACCCACAACGATAACCTGGGCTCGAGCGCCGTTTGGCTTCAGCCCTGCACGAGTGACAACCACCGCGAGATTGGGGCCATGGCTTTGGAGGATCAGCAGCTTCTCGTTTCTGTACGTGCAGATGGTGCGGATCCATCACGGTGTGGGTCACCTTGGACTTGGGCCCTGCTTGGCAGCAACGTGTTGTTGCTCGGAGAATGCTGTAGCAGCTAACCAACTGACCAGCTTACCGGTGGAAATCGCCTGGTGTAACAAAGCCCGTTGCCTCCAGACTAGCCTTCGTTGTGGGAGGAACACTGGGTGTATACACAGTAGTACCCCTATGGGTGCTTGGATAAACCCCCACTTTTGTGCGCAAATCAATTGGAATGATCCCATCCATGGGTGAAACTGGCATACTATCCAAATCCACTGGGCAACCTCTGGGTGTGCAGGTTAGGATCGCAGAATTTGGCTGTTGATGGTTTGCCCCCTATTGGTTGGTTGGAACAGAACTCTTGTCGGATATACATGAAGTAAAACAAATGAATACGTACAGTACATACATTGAGCATAAATACCAGTATATATGGGTGTTTCTCAAAATAGGGGACCCCCAAAATGGTTGGTTTATTACTAATAATGGTTACTATAGGATGATTTGGGGGTACCCATATTTTGAGAAACCACCATATTCGTTGTAAAGTGGTGATGCACGCGACCCCCCTTGATTGCTTGTTGCTTGGCTCTGTTTGGCCAGGCTTCTGAGTGTGATCCTGTGGATGTCCAGCACAGCATCGGTTGGACCCTCGGTCACTTCTTCTCATTCAGAGTTCATGCTGCCGCTGCAACCAGAGATCCGCCGTGGCCTCTTCGACGTGAATCTGTTCGATCGCGACGAGCCCTGGTTTGGACTTGACATAGGGGCTGTTGATTTCCATTTTTGTTTTATTGGAATTGATCTCACCAGTCATATTCAGATAGAATTCAATTCCGGGAGATTCTTGGTGATGGCCTGGGTTAGTTGTAGCCCCACAGTGAACCTTGAGGATCCGTATGAGGATTATCCCGAGGAGAACAAAATCGTCAAAACCGAATGCGTCATCGATGCAGTTCAAGCTGTTACATACCTCGGCAAGGCGGCTGTCAACATTTACCGGGCCGAGATTTGTCCAGACGATGAACCCTTGGGATGTACCGCCCCTGTGGCGCATGCCATTACCTCCTTCATTTGGGTGGCTGCGTTCCTGAGCAGTTCAGCTTCAACTTGTGCCGACAGCGTGAGAAATGGCGCCTCATGTGTAGCTGCCGTCATGAGAGATCTAGCGACCGCCGGATCCACCATTTACGGTTTCGATGAGGATTGCTATCTCACCCACCCAAGGGAGACCAGCTGGCGAGTCTATCAGCGATGGTGGGAGCATTTGCACCCCGAAGAGGAGGAGAAGCGGCGCTTGCGAAGCAGCCCTGAGGCAGCCAACATTTCGGCCTACAGGGCCAGATCTGCCCACATTGCTGCGAAACTCCGAAACCTCACAGCGCCTGAGGCCGGTGGTCGGGCTAGACTG
>VSDK01005992.1:64127-119465 GCA_009767595.1 Symbiodinium kawagutii
ATGCCGAGACAGCAGGGCTTCCCCGTGGTTTGATCGATAAATTGCAGGCAGTGAAGGCCATCGATGGCAAGCACAGCTACAAGACTGAACGCAACTCTTGGTGGGTGTTTTAGCAATATTTTGGATTTTCATGCTCAATAAAAGGGTTGGTGAGAGCTCAGAGTGATGATGGTTGGTGGTTCCTACTTAGTGCATATCTGAGCAGCATAATTATGTTTGGAGTGGTGTTTCAACGACCAACCAACAACCAACTGTTTTGTCCAGTATTGGTCAGCTTGTGAACCAGCATATCAACCATTCGCATTGGTGCTGACTGATTGCCCATTCTTGACTATTGGGTAGAGCATGATTAGCAATCGGTTCTAACCCATGTATCACTCG
Source organism: Symbiodinium kawagutii (assembly GCA_009767595.1). NCBI lineage: Eukaryota > Dinophyceae > Suessiales > Symbiodiniaceae > Symbiodinium > Symbiodinium kawagutii. The sequence goes on from VSDK01005992.1 coordinate 64,509, forward strand.
GGTAAACCATGGTCGCAATGAACATTGGCAGACTTTTGTAGGCGTGGCTTCCAAAAAAGGACCACACGAAAGAAAATTAGGGTAGCAAAAATGGTACTACCCACACACACACACACATTGCTACTTTTAGCAATAAAACTTACACACTTGAAACCCACATGGCCTTATTGGTTTTGGGTTTAAATTGAGGGGCATGTCTCAAACAGCAGCCAAAGGTCTTCAGGTGGGGGGCTGTTTCGGACAACACATAGTGCCAACAAGGGAACACAGTTTAGCTTACATGAACCACCATGAACCACCATGAACCACCATGAACCACCATGAACTTTCAGTGTTTCAATTTTTTCAGGTAACTTCGCCTTGGCCAACTGCGTCTTCGACAGTGTGGCTGCTACCACCTGGATCATGCGGGCTCTGTTGTCCATCGAGGAGACGCGGGGTTCGATCATCCGGGTTGATGGGGTGGTGCATCATCACACTTGATATTTGGTGGTTTCTCAAAATAGGGGTACCCAAAGAATGGTTGGTTTATTACTAATAATGATTAATAATGGATGATTTGGGGGGTCCCCTATTTTGAGAAACCACCATTTGTCAATTATAGTTGATTGTATATATATAGTTTTATCGCAATGATTGTCAATGATTAGTAGTTGTCAATGATAGTTGACATAGAGTACTATATTGTGATATTATATCTTCTTTGATGATATAGTAGAATGATTGATATGTCGACACAATGAATGATGGATACAACAGTCGTGGTGGAACTGGTCAGAGCCAGCTGTTTGAACTAAACAACAAGTGGTTGGTATTACTGGTTTTGATCTACCATTTGTAATGAATCCTACTGGTATTCATTGATCCAGATGAAACAATGAGACAACGCAATGAAGCTGATAGTGAGTCATGGACCTGATTCCTCAGGAAGCTTCACGGAACTGCCCAGATCCAAAGGCATGCACTGTGGATATCCTGTATGTATCTTGACAGAACCATGAGCAGAGTTGTGTCTGATTTGTTTGGCAACTGTGCACTGAATCATCATGTCTAGACCTATGTTTGGAAGGGTGGGGAAGTGATTAGAAAAGCAGTAAAGCTTTAAGGATCTTTAATCACTTCATGTGCTTTAAGGATCTTTAAGGGCAAACGTTTCTTCTGAAAATGGACGAGTCGTCACTATCGCCGAGGTACTTGGTTCTTTCTCCTACGCTGCACAGACCTTATCCTTGGCCTTCGTGGATTGCCCCAAGCGCGGCAAGCGTGAGGCTCTTTGCGGTGCTGATGTCAGTGACGTTGTTGGTTCCATGGCCATTTTCGTTGCCTCGGTGTTACAAGCTGCCGAATATTGCGATGCATCCTTCAATCCGCCGGCTAGGTAGATCCTGAGAATTCGTGCACGATTTTCCAACGAGGACAATTTTGTCGACAGCAGAACTCAAGCTGCCGAATATCGCAATGCATCCTCGCATGCAGCTAATTAAATCCGGAGGGGTATCATCTTTAGTTGATCCTTTGAATTCGGGCACGATTTTCCGAGAAGGGAAATTGTATTGACAGCAGAAGAACCACCGAAAGTTGCTTTTCGTGCTAGCAACAAGTTGCAATTCCACCAACATGAACAGCATCACATCCCTTTATCAATTCTTGACTTGTAGGCTTCAACTGATTCTTCAACTGGGTCAATTTTTGTCAACTATTGCCATCTCAGAAGGGGAACCTGGTGTCGATATCATCCTGCACTTGCTCCTGGTTATGGCTCAAAAGTATAAAGCTTCCTATGAAAAGTTCTCCTAATAGTTTCCTACATATAAATCATATGAACCTCATTAGTTTCCTACCGTATCGGTCTTGTTTTTGCTTCCAAACTAGTACTTCTTGAGCCATGTCCATTGAAGGACCTTCGCGTCCGGGTTGCCACAAGCTAAGGCTTCTCTCCCTTTGTCAGCCGTGGTACTCGTAGCTTCATGACGGAGCAATTCCCCGAGCCACGATCGATTTCTTAGATTTGGCTATGGCTTAAAAGTATGAATGATTGAAATTGGTTAGTTTCCTGTCAAAAAAAAAGTTTCTTCATTTCAACCCCTTTATCAATTCTTGACTCTTGGATTCTTCACCTGTTGTATCAATCTTTATCAAGGGGCTACCTGGTGTGAACATCAGCCATGGTACTCCATTCTTGATGACGAAGCTGTTCTTTGAGCCACGATCGGAGGATTTGTTGGATCTGGTTCTATGGCTCAAAAGATCTCAAAAGTATAGCCTTCGAAATCGGATTATATGGTTTCCTATGACAAGTGATCCTATTCATGTTTTCAACTTGGTACTTTTTGAGCCATATCCATTGATTAAAATTTTGAAGGACCTTCGTGTCCGGGTTGCCACAAGCTGAGGCTTCTCTCCCTTTGTCGAAATCAGCCGTGGTACTCGATCCTTCTTCTTGACGGAAGTTCCTCGAGCCACGATCGATTTCTTGGATTCGGTTATGGCTCAAAAGTATAAACTCTAGAATTGATTGATTTCCTATGAACGATGAACATTTTTATGTTTCCAACTTGGTACCCTTATTTTTGAGCCGTACCCATTGAATCCATTGAACTGCTCCCCCTTGCCCCGACTTGTAAGAATTGTAATTGGCACACGGAGTGTGCAAAACTGCCTTGCCGCCGGGCTTTCTCAGCTGGCTGTGAACTCCGAATCTGACAAGCAGATTCTGGCAGGACTTGGTCAACCGCGGCAGATCTGGCAGATTCCGGACTGGCAGGCCGAGAAAGAAACGTGTCGCATCGGGCAAGACAGTGTGTTGTGCAGGTTCCAAGGATGACAAGAGACACATACCATTTCTAGATCCACCAGTTGAATGAACTTCCCAACACCTTCCCGCTTCCCATCATGACTCGGCATCCCTAAAAAATCGGTAAACAAACTTGTCGTGGTAGACCCCGAGTTGGATACTTTGTAACCAGGGCAATCTCCAATTATGGTAGCTATAACTAGCTTCAATCTTGACCTTACAAACCATGTCATAGATTGGGCCGGGGCCCACTTTGAATTCTGAACTAAAAGGACTTCTGACCTGCAAGCGAAGTACTCCTCATGGTAATTTCATGATACCCCTTGAGATAGCGGTTATCAATGGATCATTATCAACCAGGTAAGGGAGCTACCCCAATCGACCATGGCGGTCCGAACCCCGAAGCACCAGAAGGCTCTTCTGGAGTGAGCTGCGGACTGGGTATGTGCCAAAATCGTGGGTTTCCTAGTAAAATGATCATTTTTTGGTGGGTTAGTTGTTGGTTACTCTATTTTGGCACACGCGCGCAAACCTGCCTGCGAAAAAAAGTTGGAAGAGTTGGGCTCTCAAGCACGAGCGGGTGTCAAGGGCAGCGCTTAGCCGCTAGGGCTCACTGCTGACAGCCCCCTGGTTTTTGGCGTAGGCAATTGACCAACTTGCGGACGCTGGTCTCATCGTCAAATGACCTTGAGAGTGAGCGCCAGTCCTTCCCCTCTTTTGTCTGTCCGCCGCTACGAAGTTTCAGTAGTTCTGGCCATCCTATTTCAATGCCATAATTGACCATGACAAGCTGAAATTTTACTTGGCTCAGGTGACCGAAGCAAAAACATAGCATTCAAACCGCACTGGCGACCACAGCAACTGCACAGGATGACACCACCAGAGCTCCACTTTGGACAACTCTCAGAGCTTGCCTTCGAGCAGCAACCCGAAGAACCCCCCCACAAAACTCAGTGGTTGAAACCGCACAGAAACGGTCGTTGCAATCCCCAAAAGAATCCCTTGTCAAGGGTGCATGATCTTTCAGGTGCTTGTGTTATGCGGTTCTATTGAGCTTATCAACCACCACTACCAACCATTGTTAATCATGATTCATCATCAAATAGCCACCTGTCAACCACCATTACCAACAAGTTCATGACATCGCGAGTGGCATCATCTTTGGGGGTCCAGCTGATCATCCAGCGCCACCAACATTAGCCAGCTTGTAAATCATCAAGGAATGCGCAGCTTGGAAATCACATGAAATCATCATTGAGCCGCCTCATGAATCATCATTCAACCAGCCTATGAACCATCATCAACTAGCTTATGAACCATCATCAGCCAGCTTGTTAAGCATCACCAACCAACTTGTTAACCATCATTTGATCAGCTTCAGCAGCGCGAAACGATTGCCTTTTCGCCCCATGGCATGGGTGTGATCCTCAGATCCGCGCGTACAGAAAGGAAGGCCTTTCGCCGGTTGTCACTGACAATCACTACTAATAGTTAGCGAGTTGTCACTACTAATAGTGGTTATTGATGATAATGGTTATCTAACCAATTATTTGATGGTTATCATTGGTAATAATGGTGGCTAATTAGTGAGTGGATGAGCTACTCAATGACGATTTCATGGTTATCTAACTCCAACCAATGATTAATCATAATTACTATTTGGTCACCTTAATTGGTAGAAGCGCTGGCTAATCATGAGCAGCTGGTTTATGGGTATTGATGAGTTAGTGAGCTAGTGAATGGTTATATTGATGAGTTAATGAGCTAGTGAATGGTCCTATTGATATTTAGTGATGGTTTGGTAATGAGCTGGTTAGTCATGATCAATCGCCTAGCTTGAGAATGCTTCATCATGGTTGACAACAGTTGACATGTTGTTGTATTGCTCTTTTTTGTAAGCATGTCAAGACTTTTATGGTAAAAATAACCATTTGTTTGTTGTATTCCACATACCTTGTTATCATTTTGTTTGTTTGTTGTTGTTGGATTATGAAGGTCCTGTGTTGGTAAGCAAGGACTATGAAACCCTGATATTTGGGACCGGCTGTGGGTCGGCACTTGAAGTTTTTCGGTGCAACTGAGCATGGTGCATCACCAGTGCCTGTTGCCATGAGTCAATGATCCATCTCTAACAGTAGCAGGTTCTCACTAACCACTGTTAAAAGTTATAAGGTTATGAACCCTACAATGGCTGGCTTATGAGGGGATCATTAACATAGTAATTTTCAGATTATTCACAATCAATTCATCGCCTTATAGCTATGATCTATGTTGATACCGTCGTTGGCCACTTGCAAAAGGTGATGATCAACATCATAGCCATTTTCAGCCACTATTAACCACTAACCCACATTGATAGAACCAAATATAAGACTATACCATGCTATAAGGCCATCATTTGCATACCAGCTCTATACTATAACAATTAGATCCTCACCTAATTGCTACCATTTATCTGTTGATACCATCATTAGCCATCACCTACCATTCTACCTACTAAAACCAGCCCATTCACGGCCTGCTGTTGAAACCCTTCATGAACCATCATTAATCACTATCAATCAATCATTTTGAACCACCATTTACCATCCTTACCCATCATACGAGCATCAGCGAATCATCATTTCACCAACATTATCTATAGCTATGAAGCATTATTACCCAACATTGACATTTGTAACGGATAATTCATTAATGATTGAGTATCATTAAGCATGATCATCAACTTTGCCTATTGGCGATTTGATATCATTATAAAACAACAACTGACCACATTTCATCACCCATGTACTTATTAATCACTATTGATATTATCAACTCTTGACTACAAGTCAATATATAACTGTTGATCATCATCAACTTACAACTATTAACTATGAACTATAAGCTATATGGTGGCTTCTCTGAAAAACAGGGGTACCTCCAAATCATCCTCTTTTAAGCATTCTTGGCAACCAACCATAACTTTGGGGTCCGCTATTCTGAGAAACCATCATATGATCATATGTGAACCATGATTGATGATAACTATTAACTATAGTCTATATAGTCATTGATTATTGATGATAACTATATCAACAACTACTAACTATTATCATCAAAAACTAATAGCTATTGATTGATCATGATAACTCAATAAGTAATAACTAAGAAGTAATGATCTATACGCTATGTAGTTATGATTGATCATTACTAAGCCACAGTTGACGGGCGCTCCGGTGGCATTCGTCTTAGGCTTCCTAAGACGCGAAGCTGCAGAGGTGAGGGATGTTGGGACAGCGGACAGGATGCCACGGTTGGTTGCTGGTGGGGAATAGCCGACAACAACTAACAACAGTTGATGAATGGGTTAGAACGAGGTCATTCATGGGCTAATCATGCTGAACTAGTGATGATTGGCCTGAGGACGGGCATAAATGCATCATAGCGGAATACAACTTTATTCTTGTGGTCATTGAGTGTTCATGACGGTTGACGATGGTCTAGCATGTTCAACTCTTGTTGTTTTTTTAATTTTAGTTGCTAATCATTGTTTAATGGAAAGTGGTAAGGACCCAACATTGCCTGATAGTCCATGATGCTTGTTGATGGTGAGCAATGGTCGTCATGGTAGCATACTTACAAGATCGTCTAAGTATACAGCTAGCAGATCAGTTGGGATATGACGCAGTACGTAAGGTAGGCATTGGTGGACATAACAGGGCCAAAATACCAGTTCCATCGTGGCTGCGTACCTCACTTGTAACTGGTGGATTAGAACAAGAACCTTTTACCACCTTGAGGGTTGACTCTTATCATCATCATCATCATCATCATCATCATCATCATCATCATCATCATCATCATGAAGCTGGCTCATCGTTACAACTTGTTGCTACCTGTTGGATCAAACTTGGCTGAATGCCGTTCGGTCCATTGATCTTAGACGGGACCCTTGTGCTGTTTACGTAACTGTAGGGTCACCAGTGGAATGATACAATAATGGTGGTGGAATGCCTGGGCAACCAGTAGCCAATCACGGGTGGCTTCTTCTTCTTCTTCTTGTTCTTGTTCTTCTTGTTGTTGTTGTTGTTGTTGTTGTTCATCTTACGATTGATCCCCAACTAGCTAACACACTAGCTGACTAACTAACTAACGAACCAACTAACAAACTAAGTAACTAACAAATTAACTAAGTAACTATCTAACAATCTAACAAACTAACAAACTAACAAACTAACAAACAAGCAAACAAACAAACAAACTAATTAACCAACTTACAAACTAACAAACCAACAAACAACAACAGCTACTGCAACAACAGCGACCAACCCCCAACCAGGTGTCTTTCACCTATGTTGCGAAGCTCACGGAACCGCTTGAGCCCCTGTAGCCGTTGCGGTTCGGAGAGGGCCAGGGTTCCGGGACACGCGAAGATGACTTCCTCATTGTACCAGCGGATGCCGCTGGACAAACGGCCCGACTTCTACAAGATCCTCAGTGTGGCAGGTCCGCAGGGAGGCCATGGGCATTTTCCCAGGTAGGTCATAGCTGATCATTTGGCTGATATTAACCAACCTGGCTGGTTATATAGTTGGTTATTGGTTAATGAAAGGGGATAATAAGCAACACTACTAGGGGATATACCAACTATATGAATTCGGGTCAATGTGAATCAACCAACCAATGGAGGATGATCACCAACAATAATAAGGAAAACAATGGTTAATGGTGGGGAAACTAGGGGTACAGGGTTTGGACCGATAGCCATTTGAGGGGTTGGGGTTTACCTTCACGTGACCCACATTGCTAGTATCATTTTTCTTGAGTGTTGGCTGTGATTTCACTACTGCTACCTGTTGTTCTAGGCTTCGCCATGACCTACGGCTGTTGAACAGCTCTTGGTAGTCAACCCTGGCCACAGTTGTTTACCATGCTTATTGACTATTAGTTTGCCATTGCTAGCCATTACCATGGTTATCAACCATGCTTGACCGCTACACCTATCAATCATTATCAATCAATATCTCTCTTTGTCAAGAGCGGTTCACCAACTACTCATTTGCAGCGACGTGCGGGGAATTTCACTGCAGCCAGTGGGTGTGAAATGGCTTGTGTTGAAGGTGCTTAAGAAGCTGGTTGATCATGTCATGCTTAGTCGTGACATATCCTCAAATGATATTGAGTTGGTCTTGCTTGGAGATTGAACATCCTGGCTAGGAAGCATGGCTGAATTTTACACTTCATCACAGCTCATCATGCCTCGGCACGAAGGTCAATCAGCTGTTTGATGATTGGGGACAACCCAACAGTATTGCTTCATCATGGGTACCGGATTGTCATTGTGAAGCCTGCACCAACATCTAATAAAGAGGTACATCTAGTAGTTTACCTCAACTTAAGAGTAACTATCATAGTACAAGTTCAATATAATTAATGGGTGACTAGTTTCACCTACTGGTAAAATACCCACTGGTCCACATGCAAGAGGTAAATAAGTAGGAAACCCTGATAATTGCGGGTTGCAAGGCTTTCTTTCCACCGCAGATTTTCGAAACCAACCCATTGACGCTGCCAAAATCGGTAGCAGGCAACTTGCGGTTGTCCAGTTCAATGTTGTACCCCTATGATTGTGACCGGTTCGGAGCCTTTTCAGGGTAGATCCTTGGAGTTGTAGCAGTCCCCCAAACACTGGGCTGGTGTGTAGCCAGGGAGATGGGAAAAGGTTGCTCGATTTCCCTAATGATAATGGTTCAACATGTGGGCTTGTCCAGTTCTGGTGTACCCCCAAGTCACTGGTGTTTTCCAATGATGGTTAACAACTGGATGGTGCTCGTAGGTACCACCATTGATGGACAAAACCCACCAGTTGAGTTTCGCAGGCCTGTACACCATCATCTCTGGGATGATCAACGGCGGCACGACTGAAGTCGGTTGCGGTCAGTTGTGGGATCGAAGCCGTAGTTTCAGTATGGTTGTTTGCCATTCTTAAGCATGGTTATCCGCTATTCACCGTACTTGATAGTCAACAGTGGTCATTTACCGTGGCTATTAGCCATTCTTGAGTCATTATACGGGTCATGAGAGTTTGATCATCGTTTACCGGGGATATTTTCCGCTACCGATAATCATATTAAGCATGGGGCATGAGGATTTTACCATTGCCAAGCGTGGTCATTAGCCATGATTGATGATTAATCTTGATTACCCATGGTTAACTATGATGATCGATTCCTGTGGACCCACTATCAACTCCCATTCAACGGTGGATCACGTACGGAATCAGCGTTGCGCTTTGATGAACCTCTGGCCTTTGGTGATCCAAGTGATTGAGATGGCCAGAAGAATGACTGGAATCGGCCCTATGAGGCATTACAAGAACAAGTGGTAACCACAGCCGGTTTATGCAATGGGCCACAAGTAGTTACTGGCACCTGAGGGGGACTCCATGTACTAGGTGCTAAATTTCTTACAGTAATGGTACATATCGTGACCAGTAGGTGTGAATTCCCGGTTGCTACTTACTAGTATTCTTGACCACCACCAACTTAATGGTGGATCATGACATCTCAGTGGTTATTTAGTATGATTATATACATATATGCATATATGCATACAAAATGGATCATGAATCTTGCTGAGGTATAGAAGTGAACTGAAGATCCAGTTGTCAACTAGTGTTGTTGCAAGAGCCAAAACCGTTCTGCAGAATTTTGTTGGCTTCATGTGGGGATCATGATCGCTCGTAATTCAGCTGAATCCTTTGCGCGAAAATCGGTGTGGCAGTATAGCAAATATCGACCATCATTTTGAAATTACCTATTGACCATTCACATGGCCAATCTTTGGACCATGTTGATGAATGATGAATGGTGGACATTTGAACATTTCAACGGGGTAACAATGAGTGGCCAATATTCACCGAGCAAATTGTTTGATCAACATGCTTATTGAAACACCTGGCCGATGATCATCGGCACCATCACACACTATCATCAAATTTGTCATGATTACTCTTTATTTACCAACCATCATTACCAACCATCACTAATCACTATTAAACATCATTGACTACCGCCAACCATGATCCACCAAGTCATCAGTCACCATCATTGACCAGGATTTATTGGTTGTTCCTCATGATTTCACCCTCAGAAATTCACAATAATTGACCATCATTAGCCCTTCACCCTCATTCACCATCCTTAAACATGAATTGCCCATGATTTCAGAGCAATTAACCCCTGGTTAACCAGCTGATTAACCAGCACCATCATAAACCAGCTCATCGAACAGAGTGTTTGCCATCATTTCACCATCATGCACCATCCAATTTGCATCATTAATTAGCATCATGAACCCTCCCAAATCATGGTCAGAAACCATCCTTTCATCATGATTTCCCATCATTTCCCCATGATTTCCCATCATTTCCCCATGATTTCCCATCATTTCCCCATGATTTCCCATCATTTCCCCATGATTTCCCATCATTTCCCCATGATTTCCCATCATTTTCCCCATGATTTCCCATCATTTCCCCATGGTTTCTCATCTTTTTCCCTATGATTTTTCCGACGATTTCACCATCCTTCAACCCGGCACTTCAACGAGGTATCGCCGTGGTGGAGCTGACGACCCCAGTGGGCTACACTTCTGGAGGCTGCGTCAACGCAGGCGCTTCGCGCCCGGCCGCCGTGAGCCGAGCCAGGTGGACTTCAGGTGGTGATTTCTGGTGGTTGAAACCATTATTTAAGCATTATTTAACCATTATTGGTTTCTAACCAACAGAAATCACCAACAGTTGGTGAACCATTATTGGTTTCAACTTATTATCAACCATTATTTGACCATTTATTTGGCTATGGGTCAAGCAGTTAACCAACCAACGTTCATGGGGGATTTCCACCAACAAGTTCATAGCGAAAACAATGGTCAACAGGGGGGAACCAGGGGTACAGGGTTTTGACCCACAGCCATTTAACCATTATTTGTTTCTAACCATCCATTTCAGTTGGTGAAATTGATGAAATGGATGGTTAGAGATGCCATATGGTGGTTTGATAATGGTTGATGATAGGTTCAGAATGGTTAAGGAGCAACAAATAATGCTTAATCATAGGGGATAATAATCAACAATGATAGCTGAGCAACCAGTACAATATATCATTGGTGCTTGCTCAAATGGTGGCTTGAAAAAGGGAATTTACAGTTTTGAAGGGGATGAACTTGTGGTCAATAGGGGATGAAAGCAGCAACAACACCAATGCAGTTATGGTTTGTTTATTACTATAAATGGCTAATACTGGATGATAACTGGGGGTACCTCTATGACTTCATGGTGAGATGTTAGATGGTTGTGAAGAGCTTTAACTGACAGCTAGATGATGGTTAGATGATGATGAATGATGGTCAAAGAAAGCTAAGTCAAAGGTAATGTAGATTTACGTTGATGGAATCATGGTTCAATAATAATTGGATAGTGAGGCTAATGATGGTTTCGTGCAGATTAAGGATGATGAAAAAATGGTTGGTTGATGGCCAATGATGTTAAGCAAAGCTTGATGGGCATTGATGGGTCAGTAGTCCATATTTTGTTGCTTTCCATTGCCTTCTGAGATCAGCTCGTGGAGACGATTTTTTGGCGCTCCCCTTGTGCAAACGCGTCAGATTGAACTGTTTTACTTCTACCAATGGTGACCTTTCCGTTCTGCCAACAGGCTGATTTCATTTTCCACGGTGTCTGGTACCTGGTACACCTCGGAACCAGTAGGGACTTTCTGTTCCTTCGCGTCAGAGCTGCATGTTGCGAGACCAAGGGCTTTGTCCATGTCAGTACCTGCCATCCAATACCACCATTGGTAGTTACATGCTAACCATCCATGTCTATGGTGGTACCAGCTATGAATGGAACAAACTAACCAATTGAAGTGGAAAGTCCACCATTCATCGCTGGTTTACCTATGAATATCATGATTTTTAGCGCAAGCAGGTGCATTGTCCCAATATCGAGGGCACAGCATTTTTGGACAATGCATATTGGGGGTTTCTTAGAATAGGGAATTCCAAAGTTATGGGTGGTTTATAGTGGTTGAAAACGGTTGTTAACAGGGGGATTATGAGCAGGCATAGGAGATATACCAGCTACAATGGTTGGCTTATTGCCAAAAATGGTTGATATTGGATGATGACTTGGGGCACCTCTATTTTGAGAAACCACTGCATAGATATATGATGGTATGCATGACTGACATAACCACGAAATATGAGTACGATACACATATTTGGAATGATATCAATAGATTTTATGGAGCAGTATATCACTTCAATAAGTGTTCTGGATCCATGTGGAATTCATAATCCCATGGAATACCAATGCCGCATGCCTGTATTTTGAATAACTACTACCAATCATCATTGGAATGAACACGATCTTCAATAACGTAGATGAACAGGCAAACTGCTGCCGCCCTCAACTGGCCGTGGCAGGCCGCTTCTATGCTGCTGGGGACATGAAGCAGGGCTCCAAAGTCCTTGCGATGTGTACGCTGTACTACGCCGGAGGCCTGGTCACCCTAGAGGATGTGGAGAGCTGATTTGTAGGGTTAGGGCTTGATGATGGTGATTCACGAGTTCTACAATTGTTATGGGTGATTATATGGGTTTGATTGATGGTTGATTGATTGATTGATTGATTGATTGATTTGATTTGATTGATTGATTGATTGATTGATTGATTGATTGATTGATTGATTGATTGATTGATTGATTGATTGATTTGATTTATTTGATTGATTGATTGATTGATTGATTGATTTGATTGATTGATTGATTGATTGATTGATTTGATTTGATTTGATTTGATTTGATTGTTTGATTGTTTGTTGGGGCGCTTGCTCGCTTGAGTGCGGGCGGCTCGCTGTTCCGGCATCTTCCCCAATGGCGTCACACTATCACCAATGCTGAGGTTGATCTACTGGGCTGGTTGCCCTTTGGCAAACCATGCTGGCAATGGAAAATCCGCTATTTATAGCGGTTTACCCTACAAAACATGTTTTTTATTTTTCAGCTTGCAGCTTAGTGACTACCAGAGGGTAGCATCCTTTATTTCTGAGGGATGTCCCTTCAAAACAAATGGTGGATTTTCCACTTGGTGAGCCATCTATGAATGGTGGATTTTCTACGCAAGCAGGTTCTCGCATCTACCGCATATTACTTCCTGGGCTTTCCGGAGAAAAATGCTGGGTTTTCCTCGGGGTCCCTATGGTTTTCCCAGGATTTTGTAGGGTTTTCCAGCTGGATTTTCCAGCCGTCGGCTTCCAGGTTTCGCACCTCCGCGTCCGTCGCTCCAGGATTGCTGGCCGGGATTTGGCCCAAGGGCTGCGATGGCGACCTGGTCTTTGAGGGCAAGACATCTCCAGGTCCGCGAATCCCTGGAGGGTAGCAACGATGGTTGGCAATGAGGGTTGATAGTAGTGGTTTATAACGAGGTAATTAATGGTTGATGATGATCAATCATGGCTGTTAGTTGATGGTTGATATTAGCAATGATACTAGTGGTTTACAATGATACTAGTTGATATTAGCAATGATGCTAGTGGTTTATGATGATACTAGTGGCAACAAGGGTTGATACTAGTGGTAATGGTAATGATGATATAATGATGGTTTGCAATGCTGATTGATTAATGATGGATTGTTGATGGTGAGTTGATGGTTCCTGGCGGAGAATCATGATGATTGCTGGTTCATTGATGGTGAGCAAGGGCCAAAAATGGTTTATATTTATGGTTGATAGTGATGGTTGAGAATGATCACATTATGATACATGGTTGGTAATGATCCATGGTAATCGCCATTTGATGGTTGAACGTGATTACCCCTTTGATACATTGATGTGGCAAAAAAGTGCCATAGAAATTCATGGTTTCCTAGGAGTTCCTGTGGAAATGTGGTGATTTTCGCCAGTTTAATCTACCAGAAGGTAACCAACTGGATATCATGGAGGCAAGCGCTGGTTTGATCATTTGGGTCTTTCTCAAGTCATAGGGGTACCCCGGGTTTTCATCTAATATTGACCATTCTTAGCAAACCAACCATTTTTTGGGGTTGCCTATATTGAGAAACAACCATTTGATTTTTGATTAGCTGATTAGCTTGATATTTTCCCTTGCCAGATCAGAGGGTAGTTCGCGATGATGAATGGCCCGCGCCCAACGTTCTCCTGCGATCTACGGGACCTTGTCAGCTGAGATCAGATCCATGCTCTATGATAAGAGATTCCTTGGTTCTGCGCACATGCTTTACCAATCTTGAACCACTATGAAGCCATGAACCATCATGGTTAACCATTCATAATCAATTGCCCGCATGAACCACCATGAAGTTCATAACTGTGATGGATGATCTATTACAATAGTCATAGTCATTGTGGATGACCACCCTCGAATCAGCTCAGCTTGACCCTCTCAGAGGTTAGGTGATCAGTTTCCTACTGGGATGCTCTTTTGGTAGGGTCCGGCGATTAGTTTCCAGGAGTGGACTAGTTTTGTGTTGACTGCTATCATAGTCATGCATCTAATAAATCCATGTAGCTGCCTCTTTGTGTAGCATGACGAGCCACTTCCTGCCAGCGGCTCACCCCTATGATTGCCTGTTTTTACCCCTCGCTAGGATTCATGAAATACTTGCCACTATGACTTGCCGACCGACCATCCTCGGTAGCGGATCCTGTAGTCTCTGTGATCTTGGACAGGTTGTTGATGGGTTGTTGCACCCTATCATTTTCGATTTGAACCAATGTATCGACCACGATTAAGCATTATCAACTACATGAACCAGTGTTAACGCACTATTAAGCATCATTCACCATTTTTTGCCTTTTGTGACCATGTGCAAACCTTGCGAAGCAGTTTTTAACCATGATGAATCAGTTGTTAGCCATCCATAATCAAGCATCAACAACCATCATTCACCGATAGTGACCAGCATGAAGTATTATGGCAAATCATCCATAAACACCATTTAAGCATCATTGACCATCATTGAACCATCAGTTACCCATCATTACCCTTCATTAACCATCATCAACTACTCTCATGAACCATGAATAACCATCATTCACCAGCTTGTTGACCTTCATGAAGCATCACCTGGTTTCACCATCACCGGTTGATTGAAGGCATGTTGTTCTCGTCATTGCTGGTGCTCTTGGGCATTTGGTTGAAGAGGCACCGTGAGAGGCGTGGAGTGCGAAGCTGCAGCAGGGAAGCAGGTCCTCAGGGTTGGCTGAGATTGGTCAATGATGATTATAGGGGATAACAGGCAACAATAACGGGAAGTATGGTGGTTGATGATGATTGATGATTGTCAATGACCCTTAGTGAATGTCAATGATGGCAAATGATGGCGGTTTATCACGAAAGCTAGCGGCAGCTAGCTGAAGTTGCTCTTGCTTTAGCAAGTAGTTGGCAGGGGCAGGACCTCCAAAAGTCACACATCATTGAATAATTCAATCATTTGGCCCCCCCCGCTCGACAGGCTCAATTGTCCCCAGGGTTGTTGCAGGTTGCAGTTTTCTTCAACAAAAATGAATGCAGGCTTTCTGGTTGTTTGTTTTTTCAGTCAAGTCAATTGCAATGCTAGCTTTCGTCACCTACCCCTGGCCTCAAGTAATGATTACTAGTGATTAATGACGGGTAGTGAAGGGTTTCAACGATAGGCGATGAATGGGCTCATTGTTGTAGGTATGATGGTGGCATGTCATGGTGAATAATGGTGAATGATGGTGAATGATGGTGAATGATGGTGAATGATGGTGAATGATGGTGAATGATGGAAGTCAATGATGGTATCAACATACTTCATAGTTATTAGGTGATGAATTAACTTTACAGAGCTGGTATGCAATCTATGGCCTTATAGCATGCTATAGGTAAAGTCGTTGAATTGATTTGGTCAATGATGCTTATTAGTAGTGGTTAATAGTGGTTTGAAATGGTTTCCAAAGGCTGAAGCTGCTATTGAAGCATGCCGAATGGCCTGTAGTCGTTGATTATGGAGCTTGTGCTGGCCGACCATGGTTGATGATGCGGAGTGCCAACCGATATGAGCCATCAATTTCTTGTCGGATTCAATGGGGGTGAAGCTATCTGCCGGCGCATCAGGTGATGATTTTTTGTCATTGCTGGGGTGTTTCCAAAGTGCGGCAAGGTGGTGAATTAATCATTACTGATTAGTGAATTTATAATGATTACGAGTGATTAATAATGATTGTTAGTGATTGATAGTGAATTCTGTTAGTGGTTCTGTAACGCTTCATGATTCATTTTTGATTTTTGATCGTAATCATGATGAACCACCCCCATTTGCCATCTTTTGTTGATGTGTTTGCTTTTTTTCTGTTACCTGCTGTGGGCTGGGCAAACATGCGGTTGCATCGGAAACAGGAATCCACGTATGTTGGAGGACGGGCAATCCCCAACACACCTCATCGTTGAGCTGTAGCTCACCAAAATTAAATTGGGGAAGGAACCATAAATGAGCATACCAGTATGATTTGTGAGCTGCAGCCTGAATTATCGCTATAACGTTTGTTCTTTGGAGAGTTGCAGGGGTTTGGAAATTGGTTTGAAAGCTGAAAGGGGACAATACACTCATTAAGAAACGACAATGAAACTAGAGCCACCAAATCCAAATGACCTTGACGCACACATTGAACCTTGATAGTCGCTAATCTATAGTTGTTATGAACTCACTGTCGCTCGCCATTAAGTATTACCAATGCGCGCTGTTTTGTTGATGGTTGAAGGTGCTTGTAGCTCCTAATCAATTGTCGCACTGAGCACAGTGATTATTCGTGGAAGCTCCATTTGGGTGCAAGTCATCGGGGTACCCCCAGTTATCATCCACTATCAATCATTTATAGTAGTAAACCAACCATTCTTGGGGTCCCCTATTGATAAACCAGCATCGCTTGATGATAAATCAACAGCGATCTACAGCTGGCGGTGGTTTGACCCGCAGATGGATCCTTCCCAGGAATACACTTGTTGGGTTTGGTCCAACAATGGCGTACCCTCAAAACTCGTGGTTTCACTATTCATAATGATTATCATTGGATGGTTAATTAGCAGGTAGCACCCCTGTATTGAAAATCCAATTTGCAAAAGGTTAAGCATAGCACAAGACTTTGCATGGCTGACACCCGAAGATGGCAATTTCTTGATGGCTTCCACCCTGGAAGTAGTCCGTCCGAACTTTGCACCTCAGAGTAAGAGATTCCAGCAGAGAACTAATCACCAATCTTCCAGGGCAAATAAAGAGGGTCTTTGTCACTTTCCATGAGAGTTCCTGAACATTTTCGTGCATTAACAATCAAGAATACACCCCCCATTCCATTATCAACCACTGCCAACCATTGATTATGAGCATCATCAAACATCATTAGCCACCTATCAACCATTATCAACCACTATCAACCACCATCAACCATTATTAACCAGCATCAATCGTTATCAAGCATCATGAACCACTATCAAGCATCATAACCGAAGGGAAGATACGTCATCAAGGGCCCATGGGTGAGACCTCTCCATTTCCCGCAAAGCGAGGCCCACCCTGGCCATGCAATGCTGGGCGTTGTCGCAGGGTCTCATGTGCCTTGGCTGCGCGAGGGAGGGCCCGTTTTTAGTAGGAATAGCTAACAATGGCTTGATGATCAACCAGTTTAGTCAACCAGTTTAGTCAACCATTAGTCAGCCCTTACTTCGCCATTAGTTAATCATGAATCATGACTTAATCATTTGATAACATTATAGTTAGTGAAACCACTAGTTATTGATGTTAACTTAGTTATCATTAGTTCGTTTAACCTTACTTAATCTCAACCATTAGTTAACCACTATTTAACTTATATCAACCATTAGTTGCCATTTGATACCTTAACCATTAGTTACCATTAGTTAACATCAATCATAACTTACCTTTCGTTGCGATTAATCAGTAGTTACCATTAGTTGACCAGTTATTGGAAAGCCAACTAATAGCCAGATAGTTAATAGTCAGCCATTAATCACTAGTTATATTAGCCATTGGTTAACCACTATTTAACTTATATTAAGCAGTACTGTAGTTACCATTGGTCAACCACTTATCAGCCATTGATCAGCCTTTCCTCCACCATGGGTTTCTCAACGTCCAAGGAACGCCACCAGCAGTAGCTTCTCCGCGGCTCCCATGCGTTCCACGCACACCGCTGGGGGGCAAACCGACGCTGCCATGAGCCTGGGGAAGGTGGGGAAGCCCGCGGCGCAAGCCATGGGTGGGTGAGCACCAGCAATGATAGGAGATAGTCACCCTAGTTATGAGGTAGATTGGGTTGATGATCCTTATTATCCATAATTATGGATAATTATAGGAGTGATTGGGGTAACTATTGACTATAGGTAATTATAACGATGATAGGAGATTGGGGTTTAGATGGTGATTACCCTACAGATTAATTATGGATGATAGTAGGAGTCAGTCACCACTAATCAAGATAATAAACATTATTACAATATTATAGTCACCGCTATACTATCATAGTTAGGGTAACTATTCGCATAATGATACTACAGGAGACAATCATAGGAGACAATCACGCTGTCGTGGTTAACAATAGGTGATATGTAAATGGTTAACTTATGATCGCTAGCAATCATAGGAGAAAATCACCTCTTGTCATTTGTGGTAGATCCGCTAGTAAATGGTTTCCAATAGGAGGTAATCACCCTCATATAAGGTAGATTGGGTTATTATCTAATAGAGGTGACGTGATGATTACCATCAGGAGGTAATCATATCATATTTTATAGGCAATAGTCACCAGTGTTGGGTGATAAATGGTGATTCTTACCCTGTAGATGATGGATAATTATCTTGTTAGATATCATCAGCATAAGTAGTTCATATACCGTAATAATGATTAAGAACATGTACGGTTCATTAGCTAGCTAATGGTTAATAATCATGATTATGATGGGTTAGGATAGTTTTAAGGTTGTAACCGACAATCTCTGGGTTGGTTGCTGGTTAATTAGCAAGTTACTGGTTGCTAAGAGGTGAGAGTAACCGACAGCTGAATTTGGGATATACCAACTACATGGCTACGGGTCAGCATCCGAACAATGGATAGTAGTTTGGGTCCTAACAGCCCGACCAGTTTGGTCCTTTGGGGACTGTTCACCAGGGGATCAAAGGGTACGGACCCAGAGCAATCTGTATAATAAACCGTGACAACAAAGTTAGCAGCCATGATTACTGTATATAACAACGCCCGCCAATGTTCAAAGAGCCCGTTGAAGATGCTGATCACCAATAGTGATAACAAACAAATCATGATGAGCACCAAGATGGACAATGCTCGCGATATATACAACTGATGTCACTTATATAGAAGTCTAGGGATATCAAATATATATATATATATATATCTCTACGTTAGCCGTTGGTGAACATCAGTGCTGTGGCAAATGGCAATGTAGTTGAGTTTGTAATGGCTGTTGTGACAGGTGGGTGATGAACCAACATAGCAAGCTATGCTTTTAGAATGTATGTGGTTGTTCTCCCATGTTTTATGAACCAGAATGTAACATGTGGATTACAAACCAACAGCCATGCAACTAAAGCTTCCTTTTTTTTTCAAAAGAACATCCCAAAGTACCACTAGTCATATGAGTTTTCTCTTTCCATGAGAAACCGTTGTGATGTAAAAAAAATCAGACTCACCACAATACTAATGCACCATGGTGAACAATTTTGGCTTTCCTTAACTATTAATCATACCATTGTTCACCAGCCATGGTAAAGCTACACCCTGCTGTTGGGATGCTTGGGGGGTGAACTGCTTGGGACCTGCCACCGAGTTGGATGGTGTCACGGTGATCTTCGCATCATTCGTTTCACATCATCATGGTGAACAACCATAGCTATCACCAAACTCCAGACGTTGATATGCTTATGGTTGTAACCATAGCCGCTTGGTTTGGCAATTTTTTAAAGCATCACTTGTACGAACTTTGACATGGTCGTGCTGTGAAACGCCAAGCCATTTTAACATAGCCATGTCAGCCATCAATCCACTTCCCCTCGCCGCCAACCGAAGGCGTTGATGAACTTTCTGAGGGGCGAAGCTGTGCCCTGCCAGCGCAAGGTCTATTTGAACGCCGTGTGCTGCGCAGGACGTGGACCAGACACCGGCCAGTGCAGCAATCTGATGAACCAGAGACATCTGGGCGTTTCTCAAGATGTAGATAGGCCCAAATCCACCCGAAATCGGATGTTTTACTGCAATGGAAAGACTAGTGATCTGGGGGTGGCTATCATGGTTTCGGAAATCATCGAAAGGGTTTGGATAGGTGCCGCATTTGCGAAACTTCTCAACCACAGTTGGGTTTGTCCAAAACGATGTCCCCCAAAGTCATGGTGGTTTCCCTACTAGTAATGGCAAACTAAAGAGCTGGATGGTTGGTATAGGTACCACTGTGGCGGGCTGGACAAACCCATGCGAAGGGGCAGCATCTTGGAGGGCTCCCATCCACATCGTCCGACCAGCTCTGGGCCACTGGGTATTGCTGGTTGCAGCAAGACCAGGAGAGGTGATGATGAACGAGGATCAATGGTTGTTCAGAGATGGTTGGTGATGCTTCTGATTTGTTAATGATAGTTGATGATAGTTGTTGATGATTAATCATTAGTCGCTTTGATGAAATGGGTAAACAATGGTTGATACAGTGATGAATAACAGTTAGTGAGGATCAAGCGCTGTACATATCATGTTTGCTCATGGTTAACAATTCCTGATCAGGCAATTTCGGAAACTGAATTCTCCTGACCATCCCTTCGGAAAACTGATTTGCATTTGGCCCATTGGCATTTGTTTGAGCAAGATAAGGCAAATTCTCTCCCCTCTGGCAAACTACGCTGGAAGCTAAAAATCACCGTTTTAATGAGTAAAACCATTGTAAATAGTAGCTTTTCCACTTCCAGGTTAGTTTGCCGGAGTGTAAGGTGTTTTTCAATGCCGGAAGCCTCAGCCTTGCTTCCATCCTGGTACTTTTTGTGTGTTTGAACCAGCAGAACCTGAAAGGTGACAATCACGCTGGAAGACCAAATATCATCTCAATGGTGGGTGGTCGCTGCCCCAGTGAGAGGAATGATCTTCGGTGGTTTGTTGGCAGGGCTGCTTGGCGGTCACAGGAGGGGTTGAAGGATGCTAAACTGCTAAACAACAAGAGTCCGAAAAATCTACAATATCACTAAGATCAACATATCAAGATGTCACAATGATCGTGAGATTTATCAGTTTTTGTTACTTTTATTGTTGACATCAATTGAGTTTTTGGAATTGATATGCCAACAAGATCAATGAAGATCATTATTAGGTCGATCCTTTTTCATTGCTTGCATTATATCATATCTATTGTCTTGGATGAATTGGTCTTACAGTAGTTGTTGCTTGGAGATGTCTCTGTATGGTTGTCTCTATTGGTGGTTTGACAAAAAGGAAGCAACGATAGAGATATCGAACCAGCACTGGCGAATGCCTAACCAACAATTAGGGTAGTTTTGGACGGTACATTCCTGGGGAATGCGCACAACTTTTTGCAGACAATTTGTTGTTGATAAACATAGACGGGCAAAATCCTTGATTTTTTCTTCAACCCATGATTTTGTGACCAGCCAAACCACCAGCATCTTGCTTCTGATAGGTAGCTGCATAAATCCGAGGTTTAGCTACCAAGAATACGCAGATATACCATGAGAAGTGGGATTAGCCATCATAATGTGTACCGTAGGTACATCGTAAACGCGCTACTTCTGATGATAGATGTGCCAATAGGTTGCAGTAGAAATAGCCAGCCACTCTATGTGCCAACCGTGTTCAAAATTAAGATCAGTTATTCAGGATGGTCTAAAAACTGATATGAGATCTACTCCAAGATAGTTATACCGCTAAGATCCCCAATGACGAAGCGTCCCCACTGCAACTCATCATTCTCATGAAACATTTGCTCAAGATTACTTGGATGTGCAGCTGGGGCTGCAACTAGGCTATAGTCATGATTATAAGCCCTGTGAGGTAGCTTGTAACCCCGTTAACCACGGTTGGTTAGAAGTTTCTAACTGGGGATGCACATCCAGCAAGTGTGCACCATTGAAACCAAGCCGCTTATTCTCCATCAAGTTCAGTCGAGCCGATCCATTGATCATTATCAGTCTGATCAGCTGCCAACCATGGATCAACCATCACTGAGCGCCAAGAACTATGATTTCACCATAAATGTGCGCTTCTCAAAATAGGGGACCCCCAAATCATCCTTTACATCAATTAGTTATAGCAATAAACCTATTATTTTTTTGGTTCCTTATTTTGAGATTAACGAATCAAAAAACACTTTGCCAATCAAAATCAAACATCAGGGAACCATCACTAAACATGAGTTCACCCTCTAATCAACAAAGACGGTTCACAACTCAGCTCATGGATCCATTTCACCATCATTACCTATCATTGACCATCATTTCACCCATCATCAACCATTAATTATCAACCATTCTCGACCATATCTAACGGTTTTAAAGCATTATTAACCACAATTAACCATTGATTATCAACCATTATCGACCATCACTAACGATTTTAAAGCATCATTAACCATTATCAACCGTCAATTATCAACCATTATCGACCACCACTAAGGATTTTTTCAACCATCATTAACCATCATCAACCGTCAATCATCAACCATTATCGACCATCACTAACGATTTTTAAGCATCATTAACCATCATCAACCGTCAATTATCAACCATTGATTTTTAAGCATCAATTAACCATTGATTATCATCAACCATCATTTAACCACCATTCATTATCAACCATCCCTAACTTCCGTTGCGGCTCAGGAAGTCGCAGAAGAAGTACGGTTGCATGGCCGCGCTGCTCCCCGCGGGCGCCCTGGCCTTCTCGGCCACGGTGATGCCGCGGCTCATCGCCCCTCCGGTGCGAGTCAGGGATGTGGTGGGCTGGTTGACCGTTGAAGTGGCTTGGATAACGAGCAACTACGAAGCAGTCAGAAGGGTTGATATATGGTTGATATATGGTTGAGGGTTGATATTTTGGCTATGGGTCAATATGAACCAACCAATAGTGGGGTTAACAACCAACAATTTTGCAGGCAAAACGAGCTGGTTGATGATAGGGGGACCAGGGGATATATGGGTATTGATATAGGGTTGATAGATGGTTGAGGGTTGATACTGTATATGGTTTGGTGATGGTTAATGATGGTTAATGATGGTCATAAGGGTTGATATTGCTTGTGGATAATGGGTAATGATGGTTGACACTGGTTGATGATGGATAACAAGGATGGTCAATTGTTTTGACTTTTCTGCTTAAGGATGGTAACGCGGAAAGATGGTGAAGACATGTGGTGGATAGTGGTGGTGAGAAATGATTGATGCTGGTTGATGATACTTAATTACCTAATGATAATAGAAAACAATTGACTTGGTCGATGGTGAATGATCAATCACGAAGGTCAACCGGTCAACTACAATCTACTGATCATCGTCAATCATCATTTTGGATGATCAAGTGATAAGATTGAATGTTGCAGTGCCAATTTTGGTTGATCAGCTATTGAGCTATAATCAACCGACAGTCAATTGACAATCAATAACCAATAATGGTCGCGAAGCAATGATGATTAAGCAACAATGACCTCCAATAATGGTCATTTATCATCAACCAAAAGATGTTTAAGGATGATGAACAGCATTTGGATGACAAACAATGATCATGGTTGAATTGCAGGTCAACCGAGAACAGTGAGAGAACTCGCTCGCTGCGCCTTCCGGTGAAGGGCTCCACACAACGGGAGTTGATCTGAAGGGGAGTTGATGATCATTGAGTCTGCGAGGGAAGTGAGTTTGCTAATATCAATGGAGAAAGGCTTAACAACTCACTCGGGGTTGCAACTGCAGTTAGGATTTCATCGACTATCCTTGGCTGGTTACCGTTGTTGGGATATGCTTCAGGAGTCTTCTCCCTGACATCCATCATTCCCCGATCCCAACCAAGCCATTGACCCCTGACAACAGCACCAGTCAGTGCAAACACCGCTGATGGGGTACACCTTTGGATCGGTGCCTTTTGCCAGTGTGAGTTTTCGACCACACATGTCCAGTGTAGCTTTAACAGTGATTTGACACTTGGGTGTCAGTTAAAATCATTACCTGTATGAGGTTCAAAAGGCAAAACTGATAGGCACTGCCAAACAAAGAAAATGTGTAGAAATATGTGTCACCCATGTATGCAAGGGTCCAAATCATCGCTTTACATGCTTTAGATACTCATGTGTGATGGGGATTTGGGGAGTATCCGCATTTAGCCTATATCATGCTGTTGATTTTTCTTCATTAGGACTATTGAATTTTGATTTGGTTTTATGGTGCAGTGGACCACATTCTCAAACATAAGGGGACATGCATACTGTTGGTTTTTCCACGCATTAAAAAATCAACATATTGACCTTTACAGTTGGAGGTTTAAGCGCTTTGAAATCGACCAAGGCATCACTGCGACTTGAAATCCGAACTTCTTGGGGTGATTGATCCACTCCGGCTGCAGGCCCTGGAGAATGGCCCTGGCCCAAAAGAGGAAGAAAAGAAGAAATGAGTCGAGAAATGTCGAGAAAATGAGAAATGAGAAAGCCAATAGCCGCCTTGGCACATCATGATCCTCCAATCTCAGCTGATGGCAGACCTCTGAAGAGATCTTAGAAATCTTAGTAGCAACGGGCTTGGATGATCTGCTCCACCTGCTCGGAAGATGTGTTGTTCGATGTGTTGGTTGGGTGTCGCTGGAACGGTCGTAACCTGTTTCCAAGGTGGATGTTGTGTGTCCCAAGCCATTCAAAGCCAAGAGGCTTCTCCATGGTTTCGTTGTTCTTTGTTGGTAAATCATCATTTTTCCAAGGTTTAGTGTGCCTATGAATGGTTTAAATGAAGCTTTCCGTCCATGATTTAACATTCCAAGTACCTGCAACTCACTGCGGAAGTCTTGCTTTGATGGTTTGGAATCCGATGAAGAATTCCTGCGCCATCGAGAGAAAGCATCGGGCTGCGCATGGGCCGAGTCGTTCTGGAAGGAGGATCAGCTGATGCGCAACGCGTGAAAATGGCGACTCGTTATGTTCATACGCTGCTTGCGACTTGCGGTTGGGTCGGTTGTTGGTTTTGGAGCTGAGCAACAGGAGATCCATGATGCGTTCACCAGCATCTTTTCGAGAATGGCCTAGCTGCTACTCTGGAAAGTCCAGATGCGTTGGAGATCATTTGCCTATTGGAACTATTTGGAACTGTTGATTTCCAGCCAGCAAGCTGTTACCAGAGAGCAGCCGATCGAAGCTGAGACGGTATCATGCTGATGTACTTGACCATGGTTGGAGGTTATCATTTCTTGAACACTTGAGATCTATGGTAGTTGATGAAGCCTAAGCATGAATTTGAAAAACCATGGATAGAAATAGTTAAGGATGGATAGAATGACGATAATTGACCATTCTCAAGCAATGGCTCTTCATTGGTTTTTCATTGACCATTGGTTTCCGAAACTCGACCCAAGAAACCAACCGGCAGCGACCGCAGCTCGCAGAATTTTCCTGACTGAGACTTCTGGGAGAACCTGCTACCGAAGCTCGCACCCCGAGCCCCCAAATGGATCAGGGTTTTCCAAGTGCTTTGGCCAGGCTGTGGCTGTTCCAGTTGCTACAGGATGTTACAGCCATGAATCAATCATCGAAGTTCAAGTTGCCATGTGCTCTGTGGTTTAGGGAATGGATGGGAATGATATACCCTTTCAAGCCTCGAAATTGAAAAAATGGATGGGAATGGGTATTGATTGGTTGCCTCCTACCGTTGGTTCAGAAATCCTTCACCTGAAAGGCAGCAGGAACAGATGGGATTTCTACCAGCTGATGATTTCGTCTCAGCATCCACCAGGTTGATTTGTAAGGTCCTAAGCCAATGGAGTACAATGAGCTCATTATTTTTGATGGGCTTTCGAGCGTGGGGGGTCTCCGCTCGTTACTCTATTGGTTGAGAGTACAGTACGGTACGTAGCACGGTAGTTACATTTGTTCTCGGGAGGTGTGTAAACAAACCAAAGTGAATCTAGAACAGTTGCCCGTAGCTGGATAACTAGATGATCTCTGATATCCAACGAGTTAAACTTTTGTTACAGCTGCCAATCTAAACCCTTGTTTGTTGGTTATCCTCGTCAACCAGCTGATCTAGCCCAGTTCATCACTATCATTAAGCATCAGTACCCATCATGAACAGTTTTTCCACCATCTTGTCAATCAACCAACTTTTCCCCATCATCATCCGATCAAGCTCTCGACCTATTTTTCAGAGGATGCTTGCCATGAGACCTGCAATCTTCTTCCCCAGTGGCAACTTCCCAAAAAGACCCCTCCCTAAGTTGTGTCATTGTCACGTTTTTTTTTTTTCCTCCATATCTATGTTTGCATGGCATATTTGGCCACGTGGTGGGAACGAACAAAAAGACGGCTGGGTATAGCTATGTTTGAATGCAGAGAACCATATCAAGCAAACAGGTCTTGCGGATTCTAGCTTCAATGAGGAACAACGAAAACAGTGTGCTTAGCTGGTTCATTCCAGCAAGTTGCAATCATTGACAATCAACGGGAGCAAACACCGATTCAGGGCTATAATTACGCCATTGGTATCCATTGGTAATGTCGTTTAAATTATGTCACTGTCCGTATTCTTGTGTCAAAGCAGCCTGCTTTGTAACCATCAATGACGGTGGAGGGTGCTTTTGGTGGAAGAATTTGTTGGTTTCGTACGTAGGTTGCAACTTGTTGAATTCTATTGCGTTCTCTTATTTTAAGATTCGCTGATATATTTATATAATAATCATTGGGCGATATGTGTTTGTATAGCTACCAAGCTTAATTCACAATCAATACACCAAATGGTATAGATACATGTAGCTGTTAGGCTTTGATAATGTGTTTCTGGTGATTATGCTCTTTATGAATCATGATTCTATGAATGTTCACGATGAATCACAAACCATGAACCCTTGGCAAACCATGAACTCTTGTCGCAACATTTTTTGAACATTGTTCACCGATGATCACAGACCATGAACCTTTTTACCACTTCTCATGAACCATGCATCTTTATAACAGATGAACCTCTGTTGCAAGATTTTTTTTCCAGGTCACAGCGAATCATTCAGATCATGGTCAATTCTGGGACGATTTTTTTTGATTTTTTTTGGCATTAACCACAACCTGTTGAACCATGACCAAATCATTCCAGAAGGTAATGGTCATTCCTGATGAATCATTAGCTATCGGTAATTCAGGGAAAAGATTGGCCATGAACCATTCCACTTCAACCATCACCTTTGCCCAGGTCGGCACGAGTGCCCGTTGTAGTTGGGTTCTCCCAGTTGGACACTGGACGCGAATCATTGTCACCGTTGACCATCAACCATTGAGCCTTACAGGGGACCATCAGGAGCCATTCCTAACTATCATCCTTAGCCATCCATCATCCTTGCCCACTTTCGCTCGTTGTTTGCTGCCCTTCAGCCCCATCAACCTTTAAATTCACAGTCATCGTTTCCCATCATTTCCCTGAAGAATCTTTGCTTCTCCGTCATCAAAGAAGGGAAGTCAACCAAGGAAACCAACCAGTTGAACATTTGAACCAAGCAAGTCAACCAAGCAGATTTTCGCCATCAGCTTATCCACTTAAACCGTCCATGCTTGTATATCTCACTGGTCATTGCTGGTCCGCTTTCTGCGCGCAGCTGACAGTGCTGTTTCAGCGCGCGCTTTTCAAACCCACCGGTGCCAACGAAAAGGGCGCGGCGAGGGGAGGAAGGGGAGAAGCGTTGAGAGGTTGGTGGTGATTCAGTGTGAATTGCAGGGGTGTTGCTGGTGGTGTGCCATGGTCAAGACTTAGACTTGGTGCTGCTGGTTTTCCTGGTGGTCAACGGTGCCTAATCGTGCTTCATTGTTATTTGACAATGTCATCTTTCATGTGACAATGTCATCTTTCATCAGTTGGGTTCACCAACTTTGATGCTGATTGTAAGCTGGTGATCGGCAGATTGACAGCCCTTCAGCACCCATGTTTTTGGTTTGCCAACCGGTGGTTCTCCCAGTTGTTTGCCCGCGACGTTGGACCCGCAGCTTAAGTTTTAGTTTGGAAGTCAGGACATGGCGAATGAGAGATCACAACAAGCAGTTGCAGTATATGACCACTATATTACCATTATGTTACTATTATTTAGCTATATACTTGGTTGATGAGACTTAGATTTTGCCAAGATGTATTTGTGAATTGATGATATGTTGATGGTCGAGATAAAGCCGCCAGGTGACGGTAATCATCAAAGCATTTCAAGATATTTCCATGGGGAGCAATGGTCTATCCTTGATGCACTTGGTGTGTGCTGCGCTGCAGCAGAATCGAACTCAGGATCTGCTCTTTTCAATTTCAGCCCATCCGTCCACCTGGTAGTCATCATTCACCATGATCAACTGTGACTACATCAAGCACGATAAACCAAGCCATGATAACCCCCTAAAAACCATCAATCGCATCAGCGTTGACCGGACCCGCCTGCTATGTGGCAGCGTCGGAGCTTAGCTCCTTGGCTCCTGCTGGTGGCGTTGCTCCTGCTGGCAGCGGAACGAAGAACAGAGGTCTCTCTGTGGCAAGAATTGGGGGGTGAATTGGGGGGGTGTTGAATTGGTTAAAACAATCAATAACTATGGTGTTGAATTGGTGAATGGTTAAAATTGGTTAAACAAGTGGTTAAGAATGATTAAAATATCATTTGAACCAACATCTTTAACCATTCTGAACCTTCATTGTCCACTATCAATAACTATGATGGTTGAACCATCAATAGTTATGGTTAGTTTACGACTAGAAATGGTGAGATGAGAACTGGGGGTAGCCCTGATGCTTATCGATTTAACAATTCATGAGTCACATCTAGGGCTAGTCAAAGCATCATGTTTTTGACGTTCATCTCAAGCTGGTTCGTCAAACCATCAATATAAAATCTTTTACTGATAGAAATCACTTAACCATCGTTATTGATTTAACCATTCATGAGTCAGAGCATTTGACCATTCATGGTTATATTTAGTCAACTCATCGATTGATTAATATATGATTTCACCATTAATCTAAATATTGGGGTTTTCATCAATTTATTCATTTATCCATCAGGATTTCACCATTCAATTTAACCATTCATTGATCGGTTTAACCCAAGGGTCAACCCCACATGGTTATGTTTCATTGATTATTTAATATATAATTCTAAGCACTAAGGTAAGATATCAATTCAACCCATACTAAGGTTATACTTCGTCAAAGCCATGATCCTAAAGCTGTGATTCGTCACCAGTGTTTCTGGTCTCCCAGGTCTTCAGCTGGACCTTCAGCGCCGGTTCAGCCCCGCGCGGCACCGCGCTGCGCGGAGCTGTTGGAGCCGTTTCCCCGGCGAAGACGGGAGGAGGTGCCCAAGCTGCTGAAGCGAAGGCGGTGGCGAAGGGTTCACCATTAGCATGATAGCTGCCTGGTTAGTAGGTACTAGGGATGATAGTAGTAGTAGAAAAATAATGATGATGATGATGATGATGATGATGATGATGATGATGATGATGATGATGAAAGTAGATAGTAATTGTAGTTTCTATTACTGATATTGGTATACTTGAAGCAGTTTAGTTGTTGATGGTTAACCATTCTCAACTATACTTCAAGAATAGATGATGATAGTAGCTTGAAGTATATCTGTTGATGGTTCACCAACTTAATGGAGAGTCAAATCAGCTGTTCTTTAGCTGGATTTAGCCATGAAAGGATGGTTCAGTGTGGTTAGTTTCAAGGGTGAGCGGAGTGGTAAGAGTGGTTAATGAATGGTTGATAGTGATGGTGTTGGTGAATGATGGTCACTAACGGTTGATGATAAGTGTCTTGGATATCTCTGGTCGATGATGGTGGTTAATTTAGCTAACCTTGATGCCTTGATAGCGGTCCCAGGTTTACAATGACCGTGACATGAATGTTAGTGATGCTAGCAGCGATTCGTTACAATGATTGATGCTTGTTAATACTGTAATTGATGTTTGCAAACAATTCATGAAGTGATTTTTCATGGATCCTTAGTATCAGTGATTCATGGTTAGTGTAAATCAGTCATGAACAATGCTTTGATAGTCGGTAATTAGTGGTTAGCAGTGCTTAATATTATCACTGCAGTGTTTGTCAACCCCCTATGTTCCTGATGTCCCAAAGACGAATAATCTTCGAGACGATTGGGGATACTTATCTTTGAGCTGTGTTCATCAGCCAGTCATTATCAACCGTTATTAAGCATCAGCCAGTCATTATGAGCCATTGGCTGATAAATGACCATCAATAACCATGGTAATCAGTGGCTAATGAATGCTTAAGTCATGGCCAATAATACTCATTCACCATGATTAAGCATTCTTATCCATCATCATATAAGCATTGTAGACCACCATTTATCAAAATTGACCATGATTCATCTTTCTTGATTTTAGCGCCAGTATCAACCTCAAACAAATGGACACTATACGATATGGATGGTTCTTGATGGTGATTTAGCAGCCAATGGCTCATAATGACTGTCTGATGCTTAATAACGGTTGGTAGTGACTAATGACTGGCTGATGAACAAACGATGCCAACCTGTACCGCTCCGGTATCCTTGCAGGCAGCGTGCGAGATGCTGGATCCACCACGCGTCCTGGACAGTAATGTGAGGCTTGACATTAAAACGAAATTGGTTTGGTTTTCATGATGAAGTGGTTGATAGTGTTTGATAGTCGTTGGTTGGGCTTTTATAGTGGTTGATATCAACCCGAAATTGGTTTGGGCTAAGAGTGTTTGATAGTGGTAGCAGCGAATTATCATCGTTGGTTGGTTATGAAACACTATTAACCACGACTTTGCCCCATTAATTTGTCAAGGTTAGTAATTGATAGTGGTAGACCAAGGTGAATAATAAACACACAGGTTCCTTACCAGGCAGTCAATAATCATCGCGCTTAAAGGTAAGCCGATGATTTTGATCAACCGTCAATGATTGTCCACCGGTCATGTTGATCAACCCTCCTCTCGCATGACACGTCCGTCATAGTACCAATTCCCGGACACTGGCGAAATGTTGATCAACCATCATTGAATATCATTGCCCTTACGAGGCATTTGAAAGTGGCTTGGCTCATGACTTGGTTGGCGAAGGCGGTGGATGGGTTGACATTTGGATGGGCATAACCAGCAGGGTCACCAGAGCTGCTTGGTGTATTGGAGCAGCACCAATGTTGGGGGTAGCACCTGTGGCACACCATTATTCCAAGATAATGAGGTGTAGCCAAATGGCTAGTTCGTATATATCTCTCGAAATAATCACATTGTAGCGGCACAGCATGATACTGGTACAACGAACTCATCTAGAATCTTGGTGGAATGGCTCGACTTGATTTTGAGGAGGAAAGGGGTTCGCGGTTCGGATGGCTACCGGATCACCAAAATCCAGCCAATCTTTTGGCAATCCACTGACATTTTTCCCAGCACAATCACTGCATGCATCAACTAGCTCAGTATGAAGCCAGCAGGAAATGAATGCTTGAGTACAACAACGAGCTACCATCATCAAGGACCATTACTCAGCCTCTTAATCATCTTTAATTAAGCGCTATTTCCCAACATCATATAATCAGACATATTTTTCCATGGTAGCCATAGAATACCATAGATACATAATTGTTTCAGCACACTACAGAACCAATACCAACGGTCATCAGCAGCTATTGACCATTGGCAATCGCTGTTCGCCACTACTAACTACTAACCATTATTGGTTGACTGTAGTGGCATGTAGTTGGCCGTTGAGCAGCCCTCACTGATTCACAGTTCAGCTACAGTAGTCGATGATCATAGGGGATTCCCCTACTCTTTTTCCTCATTTTCTCAACTGGGAATCTCTGAAGCGCATATATTTCCCACTGATGCCATCATTAATCGCATTTATTAGGATTACTGCTTGCACGCAAGCAACCCTTGTGAGACGCTATTCGCGCAGCATAAGCCACCGGCGCATTATGAATGGTTATGAAGGATATGAGCCCGTACCAACCATCCTCAACGATTCTTAGCCCTCATCCCCCCAGTATTAAGCCATTGTTAGGCCTTATGATAAACTGTGATCTGATTAACCGCCGTTAATACTGGTTTTACCATTGAAACTGGTGGTTTTTGACTTCCAGCTTAGTGTACCAGAGGGTAACCCATCACTAGGTATCCAAAGGTATCCATGGTATTGGGTTATGATATCTAGGGTCACCCATTAAGGTAACCCATTAAGGTATCCCACAACTACAGGTTCGTGATCCAAAGGTATCACTGGATCAGGTCTGCGCAGCTGGTGCTGGGGCTGCTGGGCGCAGGACCTATGGATGGTGATGGCAACAGAGCGAGGAATGAATACGTATGGGACATGTAAGACATAAGAGGTCTCTACATATTAGATTAGCTTAGATTAGATTCATGGGATAAATCAACTGGATTAGATTAGCTTAGATTTCATTTTCTTGGATCGGATTAGATTCAATAGATAGATGGATAGACAGATAGATAGATTATAGACAAGCTGCAAAGGCAGACATATGAATTACGCTTGTGTTTTGTTTGCAAACACACCGGTCAGAGGTCATCAATACCATGAACTGATGCATATACAGGTAATGTTGCACAAATAATGCACGCGTAAGTTTGTAGATGTCAAACCAGCAGCAGACATTGACATTCACAGAGGAATGAACAGATAGCAAGCTACATACTATGCGTATATATCAATATACAGAATAGGAGAATAAACAAGCATGTACATGCATAAATAGATAAACCAATTCATGTATGCATCTAAATAGTATTAATCTAATGACATGAATCTCAATATTTTTCCTGTCTCTCTCCCTCTCCATCTCTCCGATCTACACCTCATCAAATCTGATCAAAATCTAGTGTGCCCTATATATATATATCCCTATCTACTGGTACAGTCAGAACTACTTTGGCTTAATTTCAGCCCTCATGGACCGTTGTTGACCCGCTATCTCAGTACGTACAACTTCTCAATTTTCAACCAACATTAAGTGTCCAAACCATTTGTCATTCACCAGCTCTATGAACTTACCATTAACCCACTGTTATCCCAGCATCACACCCAACGAATCCAGTATCAACTACTATAGAATAGGGATACTATACAACTACCCACTTCTACTGCATCAATCATTACTAGCAACCAGATACTACTAGTGGCAGCTGATCACATGAACACTCTTCTGTCAAGCGCCACTAGTTGATACACCAACTAGTACTTTGTCAACCATGACTATAGATTTAACTCTTCGTACTAACTGTTAGTAGTTGGTACCCGGAGTAAACCATTAGTAAACCATTCCCACTTAAACGAACACCAGTAGTGATTAACGACTAGTATTTTTCAAACTACTTTGTTGATCAAGATTTACGAACCATACTAGTCACCATACTACTATATAACCATACCTGATTCACCATAATAGTAAGACCACTAGTAATTAACCGTACTATTACTAGTTACCACCACTGCAAGTGTTTTCTACTATTAGTAAACCACTTAGCTTATACTACGTAGTGAGTACTATCAAACTACCTGGTTGATACCATTTGCTATTTTAGCCATTGGCAATAAATACTATTAGCCATTACCACTACTACCGCTACCAGTTTAAAACCATGAGTAGTAAACACATTAGTTTATGATTATTACAGGTGGTGAAACAACCATCCATTGGTGATTGCCAGTAGTAGAAATAGTAGTAGCAGTAGTAGTAGTAGTAGTAGTAGTAGTAGTAGTAGAGTAGTAGTAGTAGTAGTAGTAGTAGTAGTAGTAGTAGTAGTAGTAGTAGTAGTAGTAGTAGTAGTAGTAGTAGTAGTAGTAGTAGTAGTAGTAGTAGTAGTAGTAGTAGTAGTAGTAGTAGTAGTAGTAGTAGTAGTGGTAGTGGTAGTGGTAGTGGTAGTAGTAGTAATAATAGTGATAGTAATAGTAATAATAATAGCAGCAATGATTTATGATTCGCTGACCATCAACCACTTAGTTGATACCACCGTACACCACTTGTAATGAACACTATTGACCATCAATTGATACTATTAAACCATAGTAGGTTTAAACCCACTACTTAGTTGATACTATTCACCACTATCACTAC
Organism: Symbiodinium kawagutii; assembly: GCA_009767595.1. Classification (NCBI taxonomy): domain Eukaryota; class Dinophyceae; order Suessiales; family Symbiodiniaceae; genus Symbiodinium; species Symbiodinium kawagutii. The sequence goes on from VSDK01005992.1 coordinate 98,682, forward strand.
TACCCCATACCATGAGTAACCACCGTGCCGTGGTGTCCCTCAACTCCAGGATGCGCGGTCCGCACAGCAGGTCGCCGCGGCAAGGCACGAGACGCTGTGGAGGAAGCGCGCCTTGGAGCATGCGCACGGGAGCACGGCGCAGGTGGTTTCGGAGTCAGGAAGCTGATGGTGAATTTGCAATGAAAACGATTATTGAATAGATGGTAATTATTAAGAAATTAATGATAAACAATAATGGTTAGTTCAACTACCATGAAAAGGATGGTTGGTTTAACTACCATGATAAGTAGTTGATCATTATTAACTATATGATCTTTAATGTTGATGATTATCATCATATTGACAAGTTGTTTATCAAAATGAAGTTAATTAAAAAATGGAGTTAATAATTAGTTCCATATGAACCTTATCTATATAACTTTATGATAAGTTGATAATGATCATTAAATTAGAAGTTAACAATGATCATTACTTGAATTAAAAGTTAATAGATGGTCAATTGACTGATGAACCATGGTAATTAATGAATAAAGATGGTTGGTGTAACTACCATGGTAATTATAAAGATAAGTAATAATGATCAATGATAGGGTTCATTAGAAGTAAATAACGATTATCAAATTAGAAGCTAATAGATGATTAATCAACTGATGAACCATTCTAGTTTACTGATAGGGAATTAGATGTTTGATAATGATAAATGATTGATGATAATAATGATGAGCCCGTGAATTTAGTGATAGCCATGGTTGAGTCATTATTAAGTCATTAACCATGGTTACTGTAACTAGAAGTTAAGAATGATCAGTAAATGGTTATTGCATGGTGAATTTCATGATGTTCATTGACCATGGTTGATTAACCAGCAATTAACATCATATCTATGGTCAACAAACGGGTGAATTTACTGCGTAATTAACCATGGTAATTTCTGAGTCAGAAGTCATAGTGAAGTCATGGGCAATTGATGCTTAATGATGGTGAGCGTAAGGATGATTAATGATGGAAAATGATGGTTTATACTAGCATCCTGAACTAGAAGTTAATGACCAGTTAATGGTTAATTGATCATGCCGGTTGATGGTATGATAAAGAACATCAGTGGTATGGCAAACTGTGTTTGGCCCATTGGTTAAGTGATATGTGACGATAGGCCAATTGGTGTAGGGCAACAACCACCAATAAATCCCCAGCTAACCACGAGGAGTTAACATTGTATGTTGTTTGTATCAACATGGCGGTGAATGTTCAATGACTAAAAATCATTATCGACCACCATCAACTGAACCATTAATTAATCACATGGTTCATTTGTTGGCGATGATGGTTAACCATCTTTCAACCAGTATTTGATGGCTGGTGAACCATCAAGTCATTTACCAGCCGCGAATGAACGATCAGCTAGCCATAGAAGCATCATTGCTATTGTTACTCATAATTAACCATCGTGATAATCATTATCCACCATCATTAACTGATTATCCATTGTCAGCCAACAGTACAATTCATAATCACTATCAATCTTTAATGTTAACCATCATCATTCACCATCATTATCATTAACCTTTCGCACTTTCGCACTTGTTCACGAGTGAAAATCGTGGCTGTGTGGAGTCAATTAATATTTCATGCCCGCCTTGCAGCAAGCCATGCAATCATCGAAACGCATTGCGCGCTAAATCATGTAAAGACGGGACGAATGGCAACTGTGGCCAGAAGTCCCACATACATATGCATTCGAAATTATCTGTTCGCAATACATGCAAAATCAAATCGCTAAAGCCGCTGGGCCACGATGGGCGTGTGAAAAACAGCCCGGCTTGCAGGGAGCAATCATTCTATGGTGCAGCACAATGGCAAGTGCCAAAAGCAAACATATATGCGAAAATGCCTGTGACGTTCGACACACGGATCAATATGAAATCTGCCTGGCGGTGCCAGCTGGAAACTTGAAAGGTGCATTCTGCGGCAACAAACGCTGAGGCTGTTGCTGGGCCTTCAGCAAGCCCCCAAGGTTCAAATTTGCAAATATTCCCGGCTCAGAGCTTAGTGGGTCGCTGGCAACTGGGCCATGACTAAAAAGCTCACACTTGTCGTCACTCATCTTCTCCAAGTTCTGCGGCCGAATGGAAGCGCGCCGGCCACTCTCTAGCCGAATGCCATACCGACCTGTTGGGGCGATGGCCGTGATAATATTTCCTTTCAATCCGTTGCAGCTAACATCTGTGAGGTCTCTCGGAATGATTCGCTGCCCAACCTGAAAAGCAAAAGCCGCGGCGGCAGAAGCCTCATCTGTAGATGTGGTCTTGCCGTTTTGCTTGGCAGAACGGTTGGTAGTAGTAGCATCCCTTACCTGTGGCTGCATCAACTGGGAGGGACTGGTCAAGGCGTTTGCTGTCACAAGGCCGAGCCCTGTTCCGCTCCAGTCAACTTGCAAGTCAGCAGAGTCATCTGTAGTAGAATAGATGCACATAGCATGTTCGAGCAATTCCATGTCAAACTTTGCGGCCTCAAGCTGCTGTGCGCAAGACCGGGCCCTGAAGGCCACCCGTCCAGGACAAGGCTTGCAACCAACGAGGGCCACTTGATGTTTGTGCTCACTGTCTGTGTCATCGCATTTTTCTGGCAGCGTCTCCGAAGAGTCAGTGGGAAACAAAAGCTCCGCAAGACAGAAACCGTTCGAGGCCGCTCCTTTCTACTTCCCGATGTACTGGTAGGTGATACCTCTGCGGCTTCGTTCATCCAATGAGAAGCGGGCATGCATTGCTGCAGTGCCATCCCCAAGTGGAAGGAAAGTCACAGAAAACATTGTTGCCAATATAGATTTTGAACTGGTACGATGATGTATCTTGTATCAGCACGAAGCGTCATGGCAAAAAAGGAAAATGACGAAGCTCAACCATCAACCAACCACCATCAACCATCATTATCAAGCATCCTCATTCTTAAGAATCATTACCACCCGTTGCTAACCATCAACTAGCATCAGCTAAATCAGCTAATCATCGTGATTCTTAACTATCAACCATGAACCACAAACCAACAATCAAAACCATGCCTATTTCCAACCATCAACTCTCATTGACCATCATCATTTCCCTCCACCAACCATCATGAACACCATCCATTCACCATCCATTCACCATCCCCAGCCTGTCCCTTGGCATCGCCGTAGGTTGGGCCCTGACTTCTTCCAGCAGCTGCGCCCGTCGTCCAACGGCTCCCTGCGGCCACTGATCGTGGCCATGGGGACCCGTGGCGATGTGCCTCGGACGTCGGACGGCCGTGAAGTTCGTAGCCATTGGTTACCCACATAGGGGAACCAATAGATTAACCAGTGGTTTAAAAAATTATTATCATAGAATTTATGAACCATAGGTATTTGCCATAGGTTTATGAACTTGCCGAGCTTTATGAACCATAGGTTTATAGGATGATAAATGGTGGTTAATGTGAACCCTGGGATGATTGATGGTGGTTAATCGTGGTTAATGAACCTGTGGTTTATCCGGTTAGGGGTGAACCATTGATGTGAATTGAACCATAGAATGATTAATGGTGGGGGATGATGATGATTGATGATGATGGTTAATGGTTGTTAATGATGGTTAGTGATGGTTAAAGGAATCATCATGGGGTCAATAGTAGTGAAGCTATGGTTCCAAAAATCATGGTTTGGTAATCATGGAGGTTAATTGCCCATAAGTGTGTAGTGGGTACATGTTTTGAAATTGTAAGGTCATTAACAGTTTTTTAGGGGTTGATAACCAGCAGTAACAAAAATTGACCATTGAATAATTTGTTGATTGGATGGTGATGTTTCATAGTGATGGTTCATTATGATGCTTACAAGGAATGGTATTTGAATTATTAATGGTTTGATAATAGCGAATGAGAATGCATATGGTTTTAACAATCCATGATAGTCAAAGGATCTTAATGGGCAGGAATGGTTTGATATGTGAAAACGGTTGGCGAAAACGGTTGGCTAGCAATGTGTGATATTTGAGCAATGGTTAAATAACGCTTGAAAGTACTTGAACATAGTCTTTGGGTTGATAGTAGATGATACTAGTTGATAAGCGTTCATAAATGACGGTGGACAAAAGTTGATAGTGGCATGTTGATAAATATGACGAACAGTAGCCGTGCATGGTCAATACAATGGGACCATGATCAAGAACTGCGGATGGGTGAAGCCACCAAGTATCGCTGACCATGAGTTGGCAAGTGATTGACAACGTTGTGACGCGGATCTCTATCAGGATGGACGGTGAATCCGGTGAATCAGGTGTGGTCAAAAAATTGAACAACGCCGAACATATGATAAACTAGTCCATGAGAACACAATCCATGTTTATACAACTTTAAAAGTAATGGTTGATAATGCTTTTAATTGCCATACAAAATGTTAGCAATAGTTGGTAGCCATTATGTTCGATGGCCTTTGCACAATCATTTGCATGTTTAGATGTGGCGCTATACAATTCGTAGTCAGCCAACTAAGCTTGAAGGGCAAGGCGCCAAACGTCACACATTTCAACCTGCCCCAAATGCATCATGGCAAAAACGTGGTGGATAGCTGAGCATGGCTTGGAAGGGAGCAAAAACCTCCTGTTGCTGGTTGGTTCTTGTCCCTTAAGAAATATCATGATAGACCGTTGACGATGAGCAACGATTCCTGGTAACGATGGCCCTGATGAATTAAGGGTAGGTGCTTCCTTCCTCTAGTGTCAAGCCTCCCCCATAAGCCTCGGTTTGAGTTCTATCTTTGCTTTAGTTTGTGTCACTAGGGGTGAAATCAGTGAAGTTGCCCTTGCTCATCCTCAAAGAAGAATCTGTCGTTAACAATAATCTTGAATCAATGGATATGCAACAATATGTATCTAATCAATCAATATCATCTGAGGTGAGTATACTTGGTATAAATGATATTCACTACGTATTGTTGTTTGACCCTATTAGTAGTACCTTGATTATCATTATTTTTCAGGATAATATTAAAACTTAATTGCACATCTACCACCATATTGATGACTTCATATTATAACATTACTGAAAAAGAACTGTATCGTCTCCATCATATCACCAATCTATTTCCATTATATCACCAGTCTATCACCATTACATGTCACCACGTAAGCGTATCATAATAGATGATATCATCATTGTATCACCATATACCCATATTATAATACATCATAATCAGTATCATCACCATTCTACGGGTGTTTTTCAAAATAAAGAACCACCCAAATCATCTCTCAGCATTGTAATAAACCAACCATGTTTTACAAGATTGGGAACCCCCAAAAAATTGATGTCCCAAATTTCCAAATCATACTAATGTATCTGTCTACATCTACCATTCTCATGTTACAACGTATACTAGTAACCGGATGGTCAAAAATCTAATGAACTAACTGGATGGTCTAATCCTAACCATTTATTATCATTAGACCATCTTATCAGTAAACCAACTGGATGGTACATGGTTATTATTAAACCATTGTAATGGATCATACTAACCATACCAACATTAGACCATCTTATTATTAAACCATTGAAATGGATCATATTGTACAATCACTAGTAAACCATGGTTATTATTAAACCATTACTACTAAACCATTATTAACTAACTGGATGGTACATTGTAAAAGACGAGGCACATTTTCTCATCTCTCAGCGCCATCCAGGCGGAGCCCGGCTTTCGCCTGGCCGCAGCGCTGCAAGAGCGTGGCCATCAGCCCTTGGTGGTGGCTTTCTTTCAAGGGAGACAGTGGTCAGCCTGGGTTGATGATGGTTGATGTAGTGGTTGATATGGTGGTTGATATGGTGGACAAGGTGGTTGATTTGGTTGATAAGGGGGGCTGACAGTTGTTATGTGGGCTAACAACGGGTAATATAGTGGTTAGCAAGGTTTCATGACGCTTGATCACATTGCTTATCACATGATTTATCATTTTAATAGGCAGGTTGACAATGTGTTTAATGATACGGTTGATATTCTGGTTTATGGTTGACAAGGTGAATAGTGGCTGAACATGGTGAATGATGCTCAATCAGAAAGTGGCGTCTTTGATTGATTTATAGATTTCCGCAAATAATACAGCAGGTTTCAGGGTAGGGATGTTGGGCCAATAGCGATTGAGGAGCTGTTGGTACTTGGGGATGACTGCTGCAGGGGATTGATGCAGGATCTGCGAGGCTTGACTCTTCATCCATGGAGGTATGTCTATTCCCAGTAGCCCCAACAGCTGGGGTTGTGCCGCTTACAATCAGGCTTGCTTTGATGTGCATCCCCACTGAGTGACTGGTTACCAGTTACCTACCATGGTTAGTTGGGGGGAAGTTCGTCCACCTTAAAAGGCTATCTGCAATGGAGGTTTCTCAAGTCATAGAGGTGCCCCCCAGCTATCATCCACTTCATTGACAATTAGAGTATTAAACCAACCATTTTTTGGGCCCCCTATGACTTGAAAAACCACCGTTGAATCAGTATTGTTGGGTATTATCCCTTTTGTACCATGATTCCCCAATATTTACCATTATAGCACCAATGATTAGCGTATTAGCATTATCATACTACCTTTATAGCTCACCGTATTATCCCTTGTTATAGCACCCATCTACTAACTTGGATGATTCACCAAGAGCTCTAACCAATAGCTGAGACTGGATGAGTGGCAGGGATGGCACCAGGGACGGTGGTTTGGCCACCCTGCAACCCTGGTTGCTCCATGAACCAACCAGGTATGCCTTGCTGGGAGAAAGTTTAGGCTTTTGTATAGTCAACGTAATCTAGGGAAAAAAACGTTCTAGTAGTATTGACTCTGATTTAATCGTTAATTGATCCTGGTACTCATGTATTCACCAATATGTTTCATTGTTCTTCAGTTGGGAAGGGCAAAACACCAGATGAATGAACGAGCAATGCTTGGCTGTTGGTTGTCGTATATACCTTATCCTGTTCCTTGGGGTAGGTTGGTGTGACCAAAAAGTTTAATGCATTTTTCTCGGCCCCATAAATAGGGTTAGATGGTGAGTTTCTTTCCAGAATAACTATATACTTGGACGGGTCTTTGTTGATTCCCATTTGGAGATCTTTGCATCAGCATCAGAAATGGGCGTTTCTCAAGTTGAGCACCATTGGCATATGTTGATTTCTGGATACCTCTATTCTGAGAACCAAATGAGGTATGAACATGGCTTGGTAGTCAACCTGTGAATGCCCCCAAAAGGTGGTTCTTTGAAGCCAATCTGGCTAGCTGGAAAATGGCTGTGGGTCATCACAACCCTGTACCCCTGGTTACCCCATCATTAGCCATTGTTTTCCCTATTATTGTTGGTGAATCCTCCATTAGTTGGTTGATTAATATTGCCCTGTACCCAAATATCATCCATTTTTGTCAAGACGATGTCTTTATTGGCAACCATGTCCCATCTTCTGCACTGCTGGGTTCGTCTGGATGAGTGTCCCGTTTCTGCGGGCGGCAGCGAGGTTTCGCTGGATGCCTACAAGGAAGAAGCGGTTTCGAGGCAGCGCCATGCAGCTCCCGGTCTCATGGTGATGGGTTTGTCCAGCTCGCCATGGTGCACCGTTCAAAGCATCCAGCTGCACCACTACGATCTGGAAACCACAACGGGGTGACGGCTAGTGGGTACTTCATGGCTTCGGACAAACACATATGATGAACATATTGTTCGTAAATGGCTGATGATATATTTGGTGGCTATTGGTCAAGAATAACTATAAGTGGTCAAAAGTGTTTAGAAAAAGCTAATTACGATTCATGTTGCTAAACCATGGTGAATGATGGGTTGAAATGGTTTCTCAGCGTGATAATGGTGAAAAACCAAAATTGAACCTTGGGGAATGGTCCTTTAGTGAAATACGTTTTATCTTTGTCTGCATGATGATGAAGAGCAGCTGAGGTTGTTAGTTGAACTGACTGTCAATCAACCAGTGTGCTTGGTGACTATTCCGTTCATGGCCTGTTATTGAGATTTCATAAGCTTGGTCGTCGCTACTATACCATGGTAGTGTCATTACATGGCACATGCATGGTATACTCAGAAGTTTGAAGATTGGCATGCAACTTTCAATCTCTTCACTACTTAACAGCTTCCCGAAAACCTGGTTGAGGGAGCCTGACGTGGGAGGGGATTGCCAGGGCCATTGGATATCCCATACTTAAGCTTGACCCATAGCATTCCCTGCCTTTGGCAGATCATTACAGTCACACTTTTACAGTTTGTAGATTTGGGTATGCATCTAGGTGTGTTTTTCTTTGCCTTCTCCGCATCAAGGTTACCAAGGTTGCAATGCATATAGCGTGCATCACAGTAACAGCAATAAAGAATCATCATGTCATGATGATCTTTCCCCCAAGTGATAAAACCAGTGATACTGGTCAAAAACCACTGACTTTAAAGATCCAAGAGCTTAGGAGTGGATCGGAGCCCCGGTGAACGGAGCCCGTGTCAGGTGGGGTTTGGACTTTCGCTCCTGTGGCATTGACAAGGTACCCATTTCGGAGGACCGGAAGATGATCGCTGGGTGATGATGAAAAACCTGGATGGTGACGGTGGCTAGTGATGGCTATGTAATAGATGTTCTTTTGATGATTAGTTGATCAAATGACGATGAGGCATTGATAATGTCGATTATGATGGCTATTTAATGGTTATCAAAGGGCTATCTAACCAATAGTCATTAGTCATATGCTATTCAAATGACGATTACAGTAAACATTTTAATGGTTGGTGAATCAGCGCACGTTAAAACACTTGGGAGATCTCGGCAGCAAAATAGGAAGATCGATTGGTTCGCCAGGGCAGACTGGACTTGAACAGTTGGGTATCTTTCAGTAGCTGACCAAGGTGTGGCTTGCTTGAAAGCCATGATTTTTGGATTTGGATATGGTTTGATGTTTGGACAAATTTAGATTTCTTCATGAACCCATACTTGTAGTCTTGAGTGATAGTGGCTATTTGAAGTTTGTCATCAGTGAAAATATCTAATAATCTTTGAGACGCTGCTGTGGCACCTTGCATATTCTGTTGATATATGGGATACTCATGCATCATTATGTGAATTACATGTGTGATTTGGTACTTCTTGTCCTGTTTCGTCATTGAGCGCTATCAACTGGTGTCAGCTGTCATTCACAAGTTCACAAGCATAAGCCCTCAAATACAATCTGGCTCATTTGGCTGAATAGATTGCGCATAACCCGCTTAAAATGACAAGTTTCGAGACGCGTAGATTAAGATATCCATGGGGGATAAGTGATGATAAGTGATGACCAGAATTGAGCAACTGATGATATTACGTGAAATTGATTAATTGATGACAACTGATGTAACAATTTGCCCTCCAGTTTCTCAGCCCCCGACACATCATTTATATGACTTGTTCTGAACCCCTTTCACTCAAATCATCAGATATCATCACAACATCATTGACACATGGGGTAATGGGTCCAAACTATATTGTTGATCAAGCAAGTTGAAGTAGTATTTTGTATGATTCAGATTTGTCATCATGAAGAGATTGAGCATGAGTATCCACGCTCTCACCAGACCACCATGGACTATCGTGAGCTGATTGTGGCTGACTCCTCCGGAGCCATTAATCAAAAGATTTATGGTGGCTCATTGTGGACCATGATGGACTATTCCCGTGACCATCGTATGACACTCTTGACTATCATCATCCAAAAATACATGAGGAATCAGCATTCACTCTGATGATCCGTATTCCTTTACACAAAACAAGAAGAAACCATGCATCAACCAACAACAAGCATCAATTAACCATCAATTAACCATCAATGAACCATCAAGGAACCATCAATTAACCATCAAAGAACCATATATCAGGCAGCAATCGGTATCATTGACTATGGACCACCATAAACCACCATGAACCATCACTTATCATCATCATACCTGCAACAACCATCCCATTCATCGCTGTTGAAACCCTTCGCCACCAGGACTACCTGACCGGGAGCACCCGAGCAGACCAGGTGGGCGGTTCACCATGTGGGATTAGCGACCATGAATGCTGAGGTGAACTCATTGTGCCCATCTTGGGCTGGCACAACAAGTATTCTACCACCATGAGTAAGCCATTTATATGATACCACTAGGGATGCATTAGTATTATACCAGTAGGTAACCCATTAGTGGTAACTATCAGTATCATACCTACAAGAACTAAACCAATATGCCAACCCTACTACATTATGGATGCTATTACATTGTCATTGGTTGGTTGTAGCCACTTGCTATAATCGAATGGTATCGATATAGCAAAGCCCAGACAAGGATACCTCGAGTAGGTGGTCAACGAGATGAATGAATGAAGTACTGACAGAACAATTGTATACGCAAGGTGACTGATGGTATAATGTTGGGAAGATCATCGTTCAAAAATCATAGTATGACAGTATGACAACCGTACTGGATCATTATGGCAAAAGTTGGACATGAGAATGTTTGTTGGGGAATTTTTCGGGGGGGATGCGTCATTCGACCAGCTTGGGAGTCTAGATCATTTCAAAATGGTGTGCGTTTTAGTAAAGATCTGACTCATCAAAAAAAAGCATCAAAAACTGACATTTGCATACATTTGTATCAATAGAACCACGAAAAGCGATTTGGTTCATCTAAACCAGTTTGAGATGATGTATTGATGCACCATTTTGAATAGCTAACATTAAAAAACAGCTGGTTCATCTAAACAGCCAGGGGTAGCAGAGCCCCTTGAGGCAATGCCACTGCCATACTGGGATGTGCACACCCCACTTAGTAAGTGGTCCCTAACCATGGTTTCTAGGGGTTATAAGCTACCTTATAGGGCTTGCAACCAAGGTTAGAACCCCAGCTGCACATGAAAGTACCCAAAGAGCTTCGCCTTTCCCGAAGGTCTATTCGGATCGCGGTTGGTATGGCGATGCCTGGACCACTGTGGGAACCTGGGATAGCACTGAGGGAAGGGAACCGTCAAATCAGCAAGTTAGTCTAAAGTCTAAAGATTATGTAGTTGGTTAGTTAGTTAGTTGGTTAATTGGTTAGTTGCTTAGTTAGTTAGTTAGTTAGTTTGTTTGTTTGTTACTTGGTCAGTCTAAATCGTCTAAATCGAATCGTTAGTTGATACTTGGTTCTTGAAGACTTGAAAAGGTTCTTGATACTTAGTGCAATAAGTTGGTTCTTGAGTGCTTGAACAATCTTCAAGCAAACATCTTGAAGAACCTGTGAATGAGATATACACATAGTATATGTAGGACTTGGTTCTTGAGAGATACTTGGTTCTTGATTCAGAATAGGGGATATATGGGAAATAATATGGATCTGGGAGATCAATAATACAGTAGCTGGTAAGATTCATAGTATGGGATACCAACCAACGATATTAGGGATGATCAATGATGATCAATGGCGATTACTGATGGCTTATGATTCAATTTATGCTGGTCAACAAAAATGATACCCATGGTCAAGCATGGTTTGGACCCAGAAGGGACACAAATGGTCAATGCGGTGGTACGACAGCAAAATGGAAAGAGTATCCGCTTATCAAGCTACATAGGTTTTGATATCAAAATCTATCAAAACCATATAACATCAATGTATATATGCAACAACTCCTGTATCTACAAATGTGCTTGCTTTCAGTTGGAGCCAGATCGGAGATCTTGATCTTGACCCCCCTTGCTGGGCTTGCTGGATTTTATCGATTGTGAACACCTCAATACTGCAAAAACAATTTCTCATTCGTATGAATTTCAGGACTCGTAGTGAGTGTAAAGATTTGACCTTGTTGCAGCACCAAACACTTCGAGCAAAACAACAAAAGGCTCTGCTATGCTCTGCTGCACAAGCAGGATGTGACCTGAAACAAGTCAAACAATGCCGTGCTTGCAACAAGATTTCTCCATGTGCCATGGGTTAGTGACATGTATATGTCACCGAGTGTTGCGATTGGCAATGAGCGGCAAACCTTCCGCACCGGAACATACAACCATGGCGTAAACAATCCCTTGATGAACAACCCTGCCAGGATGATTTGTATTGCTAGCAGGAAGGAATGATTCATTCAGCCATATTCAGCCATCAAACCATGGGATTCAACCAATCAAGGCAAGGACCTATGCCATGTCAGTAGCAGGCAGGTTATGTCATCATTAATCATCAACCGTCATTACTTATGATTGATCATCACTAACCATCATCAACCATCACTAGCCATCATCAACCATCATTAAGCATCATCAACCATCATCAACCATCATCACCTCCCAGGTACCTATCCTTGCCTATCCCCCGTCTTCAACGTCCAGTGCCCTCCCAGGCGACCGTATCTTTGCGGCGGCCACCGAGCACCACTGCGATGTCATTGTGACGACCTCCATGGGCAACACGCACTGTGCCTGTGACGACAGCAGGGGTGGATGAGCGCTTAATGATGTGGCCATGGGTCAAGCAGTTAACCAACCAACTAATGGGGGACAATCACCAGCAATCATAGGGAAAACAAGCTGGTTAATGATGGGGGAACCAGGGGGACTAAGGGTTTTGACCCACAGCCATGTTAGGAACTTCTAGCTAATGGCTACCCAGGATGAAGCTAAACCCCTGGTTGATGATCATAGGGGGTATCCCCTAAGTTCGCCGACTGGTTTTCCATTAGTAGCTGATAGGATCTCTAGCCAACTAATGACAGGAGGGGTGGGCCAACGATGGATTTTTTAATAGGTTTTTAATGGTTAACGATGCTTCAAAAAGACAAATGATTCGTTGGCTGAGGAACCATCGTTTCTACTGCCCCTAAACATTGTTTCAGCATTCAAAGAAACAAAAAACTCTTGACCATACCATTGATATCTCTGAATGATTACCTAAGCCACAGATTGAGATCTCTGAATGATTACCATACTACTACTAATCAGAAACAAAACCACAGCCACTCAACACCTAAGCCATCCTTCATCACCTCGACGTTGAGGCTTAGACGTTGCCGAGAACTTGGACCTGCTGTGCTTTGCGCTGAAGTTTTGCCGCTTCGCCGAGTCATGATTGGCACAGGGGAGGTCATGAGGCGCCTCGTAGGGCATCATAGGAGGAACAACCAACAGGTGTGGGGGGTGGGGTAGTGGGGGTTGTTTATAGGGGTTAACTGGGGATGATGGTTGTTGTTTATAGGGGTTAGTTGTGTTGTTTATCGGTTGAAGTTCCAGAGCAGAATGGGTTAAACTCATGGGATATTGATTGTTGAGCCATTGTCAAAGAGGTAAATAATCATTGGGGACAAGTATAGTCATGATGATGGTTGAACCCTTATAGCCATTATAATGGTTAAACCACTTTGAACTATCATTTGCAATTACAATTTAACCATCATAATGGCTGATAATTCTCTAAGTGAGGCTGGGGATAATGGTTTAACCATAGAAGTGGATCATAGGGGTCGAACGTCTAACAGTCATAAGTCCGCAGGAACAGAAGGAGCATGACCGAGCTGATTCTGATTGATGATATACGATGAGATGGCTTTTGATGACCAACATCGATGATTGACAACGAAGTGTTCCTTGAAAGTATCCAGTAGCCCACTAGTTTGAGGGATAGTAACCAACATTTATCAACAACTGATCATTAACAGCAGGTCCTTTCATAAATGATCAAGTGTAGTACCATCCCTGAGATTGCTTAGCCACAGTTGAAAATGGTGGAGATGACAAAGGAGATACCAGGAAGAGACCCTTCAAGCAACTAATGAGCTGTTCAAAACTGGAGGGGAGCAATGTTTATGATAGTAATGGCACACTCATAGAAGCGAATCTACCGCAACTATTTAGAGTCAGATGGTTGGTGGGCAAATGAGCAACGCAGCTACTTGCTGATGCTGGGTATGGGTTAGCCATTTCGAATCATGATTCTGAAAAATTTTTGATTAACAATGGATTCTCTACAACTGGTTATCAATAACAAAAGACAATGAATAACCACTTTAGCCAACAATCATCAAGAATCAGGACATGAAGTTTTAATATGGAGAGAATATTGGCCTGACTGGTCATGGTTAGCCTTTTCTGCTAATAGGCGGCCATGAAATGGAGCTGAATGCCACCAACCACCAGCTAATTGGTTTGGAGGTTGCTATTCATGGATCAACAGATTAACTGGAACCAACATCAACAAGTCCGGCGCTAGCTGATATTGGTTATAATCTAGTTTTAATGGTTTTCAGATATTATAGGTGTTGTTTTTTTGGTTGGTATGACGGATGTTGGTTGTTGATATCAGCCACTTATTTTTGATGGTGGTACATGACAGAGGATGTGTCAGGATGCCAAAGTTCACCATGGTTGTAACCCACACCATGGATGGTCCATCAACCATTTGTAACGACTCGGCCATTATTGTAAACATGAACCATTGTCAACTATACCCATTTGCAACTATTAAGTATAACCATTGTTAACTATAGCCATTGTCAATTACAACCATCATTAACTATAGCCACGATTCACTAGTAGTGTAACAAACATCATTGTCAGAACAAAGCATCACCATTGAAACAACCAATCAGCCACTAGTGACCCACAGCATTGGTGGACTCACGGGTCGTCCGAGGTCCAGACATCGATGGTCAAGTGCCCACCGGAGACTTTCCACCGTCAGGTGCGAGCCAGGTGGAGATGGTGGAGCAGCTCGTAGCGTGGATGCGCCTCGTGATGCCTAGTGAAATGCCATGGGGATAGGCTGGTTGTAGGGGATGATAAGCAGCCGAATGATGGGAAAATATGATGGTTAATGATGGTTAGTGATGATTAGTGATGGTCAGTGAACCATGGTTGATGATGGCTAGTGATGATTAAGTAAAACTTAATCATGGTTGTTAATGCGATTAATCATGGTTATTCGGATCGTTGGTGATGCTGATGGCGAATTATGGTTGATGATGACAGTTGATGATGGTACATGATGGTCAATGACGGCTAATACCGGGATGATAGGGTGGTTCGTAATTCTTTATCATAGTTTTATATTAATTGATTACACAGTTTTCGCTATGATTAATACATTACTCTCGTTATTGGTGGTTATTGCTATGGTTTGTAATGGGCAACAACCGCTTTAGAATGGTACGATGGTCAATATTGACCAGCAACAGCATTTACATGCTAGTATGGTATCATGAACCTTGCATTTAAGCACACTAGCTTGATACACCAGGCCATTTTCTAGTTCATTTATGGTTACAAAGCTGTGAAAGGATGGTTTACTGATGGTCAATTCATCGCTAATTCTGTTTAGTTGATAGTTGATTGCTACTTGATTGCTAGTTGATGGTCAGATGATGGTTTCTCAAAATGGGGTTACCCGCAACTCATCCTATATTGAACATGCCTAGAAATCAATTTGTGGGTTCCCTATTTGGAGCACCCAAGGATGGTCTCAGCCACCAACAAATGTTGCAACACGGCGCCACCATCGCACTGGTTCTCCAGGCTATCCGTCGCTCCCTGGGCCACTGAACTACCTTCAGCACGTGCTGGAAAACTCGCGCACCGTCGCTGCGGTCTTTCGAGGAGGTTACATCCCCAAGGCCTGGGGAGGAGGTTGGGGTTTTCATGGGCGGCTTGGGATGTTTGGATGGGAGTTTTACCTTGGGTGGATGTTGACGTTAGGGTTGGGAGGCTACCTTAGGTGGTTGCTAGGTATGTTTCAGGTATGTTTGAGGTTTGGTGTTGGTTCAACATTAATGTTCCAAGATCACTGAAGACTCAAGGATAACGACAAGGGCAGCAGGAGAGGTGGGTCAGATACCTTTCTGATTGCGATTCCTGTCGCCACAGGTCATCGATTTCCGGAAAAGTCTGGGGATGGAATCCATGGAAATTCCTGGGGCAGGTGTGAAGCTTGCCGGCAGAAAGAGCGGCGGATGGCGTGTCATTTTGATTGGCAAAGCCCAATAATATTCATCGGGGTGTTTCGCAAAATGGGGGACCCTCAAAAATGCTTGGCTTAGTACTAAAAATGGTCAATATTGGATGATTTAGGGGTACTGTTATTTTAAGAAACCACCCCATTTTGAAAGGGAGGCTTGTTGCCTGGTGCTTAGTGACATCCCAGTGTTGTGTTATGAAAACTCCATTTTCATCATCAAGCGTCCAAATGAAATCACAATGATTGCTAGTCACCATCTCTAGATATTGATGGTTAGTTTCTTCAATTACAAAAGCAATCAATGGATACTGAACACTGCCCAAATGGATAGAAGTCATGGGGCGGTACACCCTTCCACTGCACGCAGTTGACCTGTGGCACCGTCATGGTGGTGCTGCCCAACCGTGGGTGAATAATGACTTTTTGTGGGGGAATGCATTAAACGTGTCTGTGTGCCCATTCACTTAAGTGGACTATAACTAATTAATCATTGTTGGCCAATGTTTTCCAACAACTAGCCAACATTGGTTATTATTCGCTGTAAGCGCACCGGGCTCATAGATTCCTCTCACAATTACAAAATACTGATTAACTGTTCAGGTAGTCTTAAATATCCACAATGGCAAGCCTTCAGTGCTAATATTATCCCCCATCCAACATAAACCATCATTAACCAACCGTCGTTCACCGTTATCAATCATGATTCACCGTCATGAGCGAAGCATGATTCACCGTCATGAGCCAACCATGATCAACCCTTATCTTCAGATCGCAAGGCTTGACTGTTGTCATCATGAAGTATCAACCATTATCATCACATCAACTAACCATCCTCAACCATCATTCCCACTCACTTCATCACAAACAACCATCAACCATCAATCATCAACCATCAACCATCACTAACCCCCATGAACCATCATGGTTTACCAACCATTCATGGGACCATTCATGGTTCATCACTAACCATTCATCAACCATCACTCACCGGGCTACGAATTCACCCTGCACGCATCTCGCGGAGCACCCGGCGCTGTGCGCTGTGCAGCGCCTCCCAAGGAAGGTGCCCACATACTCGGAGATCCGTCAGCGGCAGCAGTCCAACCAGCCCTCGCTCTACGCCTTCAGCAACGCCTTGGCGGAACGACCCAAGGAGCGCGCTGCGAAGGCCGAGGTGGGTGGAGGTTGGCATGGCAGGGGAAGGATGGTGATGTTGGAGTGGTTGAGATGGAGTTTTTATATGTGGTTTGTATGGTAGAGAATGATGGTTTATATGGTGATGATTGAGAACTATAGATGGTTTACATGGTTTGATCATGATCATTTCATATGGTTTTGTATGGTGGAAAGGGTTCGTCAACAATAGGAACTATGGTTTGCAACATGTGTATAAATGAGTTATAGTGGTTTGTGGCAGTGACAAGGGTGACAACAATGATGGTATTGGTGGTTATATAATTGTAGATAGTAATGATACTTGAGAACTATTGCCGTTATGTTATAATGATGGTTGAAAATTATAGTGATGGTTTATAATATATTGACACTGATTTACGAATAGGGCTTGAGAACCGTGGTTCATAACCATGGTTCATGATAAGTAATGATGGCGGATATTGGTTTAATCAATCACAAGGGATTATATTAATGGCAATGACACTGGCAAACGACAGTAGTTCACAGCAGTGATTAGCAGCAATGCTACATACAGGATAATTTTTCAGAACTATGGTTGTTGATGGTTGAACTCGAACTCATGTAAGTCACCCATCATGCAACGAATGTGCAGTCTATAAACCAGTAAACATGATTCAGAATCATTGAGTACCTTCATCCAATTCTTATTTCTCCATTAACCATTATCAATACTTCCCAAGCAACCATTTCCACTCATCAGCAACCGGCATGAATCATCAACAACCAAGGGACACCCCCGTGAGCCATCATTGGCCATTGTCAACCATCATTCTCACTATTACCGAACATTATTGTCATGGTAACCCTATCACATACATTCACTTACCATCCTTATGCCTAGTATTTCATGATCCTTCACCATCACCAACTTATTGAGCATTTTTTATTCAACCAGTTTCAGCACAGAATGAACCATAACCACCAACCATCCGTAGCCCCAACATTCACCATCATTGATCCATCATTTACCCATCCACCATCATGCCCCTCCTACCATGCGGTTTCCGCAGGAGTATCCGTCCTGGCACTTCATCACCGGTTCCTTCTCGGAAGCAAGCCCGAAAGCGCGCCCGTCCGAGGGCTTGAGAGGCGGAAGCGGAGCCAAAGCAGGGCCACCCAGGGGTGCTGGTGGATGGCTAGTAATGGTTATTCTAGTGGCAAATGACTAATGACCATTGATTCACAATAAGCAACAATGGTTATTCAGAAGAGGGGATATTGTTCTTAATAAGCATTATAAAGGCGATTTATGGTTAAGAGTTTACTCAACTATTGATGCTAGTGAATGCTTCATGATTAATGATAGATAATTAATGAATAAACACTATTTATGGGTATTCTTGTGGTTCTTAATATAGCTTACCATTGGGATTAAGTCATCATATGCTTATCACTTATCACTACAGGTATTGCTGGTTATTCTGGTGATGTGGTTGTGTCAACAGGGATATTACTGACAATACCATTGATAATTAATGATTAAGAATAGGGGATACATAATAAGCAACAATGCTGGACGAACCATCATCCATTATAGCCATCACCAGCCATCAACTAACCATCAACTAACCAACCACCACTTCCTCTCCAGCTTCGTAGGTGCCTTGTCGCAGTTCCTCAACGAAGAGCCGCCCATCTGCGTGGCCTTCGGTTCCATCACCTTGGCGCGGAGCCTTCCCTGGGCGCCCTTCGAGCACCGCGCCGTGGCGGCGGCGCGAAGGCAGAACCGCCCGGTGCTCGTGGTGGATCCGGAGCTCCAGGGGGATGAAGGCGGGGGGACAACGGGGGGAGGTGGTAGGTGAGGTGGCAGATGGAAGGTGGAGGGGGGGGTTGGTGATGCTTGGTGATGGTGAGTTGATGGCTGGTAAAGGACGGTGAGATACTGATGGTAAAATGGTGATGGTTGGTGATGGATATGACGGTTCATGATGTTTGAAGATACTTTTAAGTGGTGAGATATTGATGGTTAGAGAAACATGTCGCGACTGAGATGGTAAAAGTGGTTGATAGTGGCTGATATTTGTAGCGTGGTGAATGAGGATGAAAGACATAAGGATGGATTTGGTGGTTAGCTGGTTGATATGCTGATTAAGCAAGCGCTACAAATGAACATCATGAATCAGTGGATTGGTGTCAAAAGTATGTTTGAACCTAATTGGTTTACAAACGGTTTCTATAATGTCTAAAGTGGAACAATACTTATCCACCAGCCAGCATGAGGGGAACAGGGCAAGTTTGACTCATGCACCCAGTGCAGCATTCCAGTTTCGCTCCAGTGTGGTGAAGCTTTTGCTCTTTATGTTTCGCGTGGCACAAGCAGAGACATAAACAAATCCTGTGATTAATTGAAAATCAACATCTGAATGACAAACACATGTGATATTTCCAAATTAAGTACATCAAAATCAACATCTATATCAAAATGAACATGCATGTTCATATCTACAAATCTATATCAACATGTATGTGTAGGATGCATCTAGACATCAATGGCACTCCCGGAGGACCCGATGCAGATGATCCTGCGGTCTTCCGGATCCGATCGGCTCCATACAGTGACTGAGTTGCAGGTTGTAGAGCAGTGTCACCGTGATTGTGGAATGGTGGGATACAGTAGAGGTTATCTCAACAACGCTTGGGTATATCGAATCATGCTTAAGTTGCTGGTTGGTTTTTTCAAACAATCTCTATTTCCCTTGTATTTGGGATGGTTAGTGGACTAATGTTGTTAGAAAGGGCTTGTAACTAGTCGGGTATATATCATGGTTACCCTTTGGGAAATTGAGCTGGAAGCGAACATTTCCAGTCTTAGTAGGTGAACAAGCTATCAATCATGGATTTTCCGCTTCCAGGTGAACCTGCCGGAGCGTAAGTTGGGTATAAAGTATTTATGTTTATAGGGTATTAGCAATGCTTACAGGCAAGCTAAATATCCGTCGTGCATAATGAATTAGCGATCATTGGGTGGAACTATGGGCGATACTCAAGAACCAACAGGTGTGTTTGCGACGTTGTTACAGGTACAATTGCAGTTGACTGGGTGAGGACAATCCTGGTCGATAGTGGATTCTGCTGATATTGAATGTAGTTCACATACCTTGAGTATGCCGACATATTCATAAAGTAGCCATCATCGGCCATCAATCAACGGATTGGCCATCCAATAGTCACCATTGAACATCATTAGCCTCGTCATTCACCATTGGCTAATCATGATTAGCCATGAATATCAATTACTCATCAACTAATCATTGGTAATCATGAGTCTACCACTGACTACTCGTGAATCATTCATAATCATTCCTTATTCACCATCCATTAGCCATGAAAATGAGTTAAAATCAGTTCCTCATCACCTGTCAGCCATTGAGTAGTTATGGGTTCCTCACTACCAGCCATGGTTCGCCATGAATCCGACACATCATCAGCCCCTCCCACGGGTTCCCCTCGTGGGCTCCCCCCACGGGCTTCCCAGGTTCGCTGTTCCCTCGTTGCTGCCTGGTGGTGCACCACGGTGGCGCGGGCACGGCGCAGGACGCTATCGTGGCCGAGACGCCGCAGCTGGTGGTGCCGGTGCTGTCGTGGTCGGATCAACCCTTCTGGGCCAAGGAGTTGGAAGGG